>CM053594.1:136591146-136628544 GCA_028646575.1 Pseudocheirus occidentalis | reverse complement strand
TGGCATAAACTCTAAAATGGGCATCATGCTACACAAGAGAGTAGGGGGAGTGGGTATGAGAGGGGGGATGACAGAGGGGAGGGCAGGGTCTGGGGGAGGGATGCTGGATGCTCACACTTCAATAAAGGGACAGGTACAGGGGAGAGAACAGAACAAGGGGGGAGGGATAGGAAGGAGGGACATATGATCACTGTCACAATATGTCCACTATGAAGATATCCTGTATAATCACACCTACACAGCCTGTATTGAAGTGGTTGTCCTTCCAGCAGGGGTGGGTCACAAGGGAGGAACCGAAAGTAGAATATAAAGCTCAGCAATACCTGCAAATAGGAATCAAGATATACAGGGGTGAGATAGGGAGACCCTCCCTGCCCTACAAGAAAGTTAGAGAGCAGACCAGGGGAGGGGCTCCACAGTGGGACCGCTGTTTTGGGGGTGGGGGTGGGGTAGGGGAAAGATAGGGAGAAAATTTGTAACTCAAAAATCTCATGAAAATGAGCGATGTAAACAAGAAAACAAATAAAATTTATTACATTAAAAAATAAAGTTGAGACAATACGCAATAAATAAATAAATAAAAACAAAAAATGATGCATCTAAAATTTAATAATTTATTTTAAATTTGTGTTCTTTCCTGCATTGAAATTTTGATGATGAAGTGTTGCATCATGAAACCACATAGTATCACATTATAAACACATCATAAACATTATAAATAGTATCACATATTCCTACTGATACTAGACTTCCTGACAGTACCTGAAAGTACTGTACCAGACAGTACCAGTCTTGCCTGCCAACATTTGCTTGTTGAGAACTGTCAGTAGATTTTACCACTAGTAAGTTATAATTTGCATTTTGTGTGCTTATTTGGAAAATAAACATGATCACTATGACTTTAACTCCTTTACACAACAGATAAAACATGTATGAATCGTTTTTAAAAATTTTATTCTCTTCTTTCCTTATGCTTCCACAACCACTTGATTTCTATTCAATGCCCCCAACTGCACCTGAGGCTACTACCCCCCATCATTTCAGTGCCCCCAAAGTGCAGTATTGCCCACTTTGGGACCCTATGCCAGAAGATATCAGCAAAGAAACAAAGTTCAAACAAGAGAAAGACTGAGGCAGTACCAGGGCTTTTGAATGCCCCTTTCCTCACTAATCTATTCTCTATTCCAATCAAGAGACTTCTATTTACTACTTGGTTTGCAAACTGAAACCAGTTACAGAATGACTATGCATTCTCTAAAGTCTCTCTAAGGTATTTTCATTGCATGTCATCACTACCTCCCTGGAGAATGACTGCACCCTGAGGCTAACACAATAATTGGTGAAAAGGGCCAATCATAATATTCACTTTCAACTTCTGGTTCCATCACCACACCCTGGCTTTGTGTCCTCCCCTTCTAGTACCTGGCTTCCTTCTACTCTAGCCTCTTTCTAGATTGCAATTACATTTTATATTGTCATATTGGAATGTAAGCTCCATGATGGTATGGTCCACTTTTTGTGATGGTAGAGAATTAGAAACTGAGGGAATTTCCATCAAATGGGGAATGGTTGAATAAGTTATATTATATGAATATGATAGGACACCATTGTGCTAAAAGAAATGATGAAAAGAATGGTTTCAGAAAAACCTAGGAAGACTTGGATGAACTGATGAAAAGTGAACTGAGCAGGACCAGAACAATTTATAGGGTGGTAACAACATTGTAAAGACAAGAACAGAAGACTAAGCAATTTTGATTAACACAACAGCTAACCACAGATCCAAAGGTTTTATGATGTGACATGCTACCTACCTCCTGACAGATGAGGAATTTGTGGTACAGAATAGGAACATCACTCTCTCTCTCTCTCTCTCTCTCTCTCTCTCTCTCTCTCTCTCTCTCTCTGTCTCTCTCTGTCTCTCTCTGTGTCTCTCTCTGTGTCTCTCTCTCTGTGTCTCTCTCTCTTTCTCTCTCTCTCTCTCTCTGTCTCTTTCTCTCTCTGTCTGTCTGTCTCTCTGTCTGTCTCTGTCTCTCTCTTTTTGTCTCTCTGTCTCTCCATTTATTTCCTTCTCTTTTTCTCTTTCTTTTTTAAAAACATTGCTAATGTGAGCATTTGCTTTGCTTGACTATACATATTGGCAAGGGTTTGATTTTTCTTGCTTTCTTTGGGAATGGGGAGGGCAGTTGGGGTTAAGTGACTTGCCCAAAGTCAAATGGCTAGTAAGTGTGTCAAGTGTCTGAGGCTGGATTTGAACTCAGGTCCTCCTGACCACAGGGTCGGTGCTCTATTCACTGTGCCACCTGACTGCCCCAGGTTTGATTTTTCTTAATAAGCTGGGAAGGGAGAAGCAAGATGGAAAGAATTAAAAGCTGAAAAAAATCAAATTTAAAAAATAATAAGGACCATACGATTTTCTTGTTTTGTATCCCCAGAATGTAGCACAGTGCCTGGAACTTGGTAAGCACTTAATAGGTGGTCTGTCTACCTATCCATCCATCTATCCATGCCAGAAATGGGCTCCCCGACTTCTTCCACATATGAAGTTGTACCAGCAGCAGTTTGGGCAAGCTCA
The DNA here is from genome assembly GCA_028646575.1 of Pseudocheirus occidentalis. NCBI lineage: Eukaryota > Metazoa > Chordata > Mammalia > Diprotodontia > Pseudocheiridae > Pseudocheirus > Pseudocheirus occidentalis. The sequence goes on along the minus strand of CM053594.1, from coordinate 136,625,969 downwards.
TAATGCTCAGGTCAGCCCTCATTACAATAGCAAAGAAATGAAAGCTAAGGAAGTATACATCAATTGGAAAATGGTTGAACAAGTTATGGCATGTAAATGAAATGAAATATCAATGCCAAAAATGGAATAACAATAACATTGTAAAAGTAAAGGTAAACAGCTTTAAAATATTTAAGAACTCTGATCAATGCAATGAACAATTATGGAGGATCAAAGATAAAGAAGCATGCTACCTACCTCCTAACAGAGACGTGATAGACTCAAGTTGCAAAATGTGATTCATTTTCAGATACAGCCAAAGCAGGAATTTGTTTTATCTGGTTACGCATCTTTTTTAGAAAGATTTTCTTTTTTCTTTTTTTTATCCAAAAAGAGAGGTATAAGCACCAGAGAGGACAAGGAAACCTAGGAGTAGGGTTATGTCCTCCTCCAAAAAAAGAAAAGAAAGAAAAGGTTAAGACATGTTTTTGAAATACACTAAAGAGAACAGAAGGAAGGCCAGAAGGAATCACAGACAAGCAGGACAGCTTTGAAAGTTGTTTGTTTCATTTATTATACTTAAAAAGAAAAAGGAAGCTGTAGATTCACAATTGCACATACAATCTTTTCTTTCCACTCTACTGTGTATATATGAAGTGCTCATTTTAGTTGAGGTATGTTAAGGTCAGAATTTTTAATGGGAAAAAACAATGAATTTGTTAAATTGAATTGTACAGTAAGTGATGGCTGCCTTAGGTACCCTTAATTTCCCTATTCCGAGGTTCTAAATCCTTTCTCTCTCTCTCTCTTTTTTTTTTTGGTGAGATCAACTTCATTTAATGAAGTCATTCTTTTGGGGAGAAGAGAAGAGAGCTCTATATCTATAATTTAACATGTTTATGGAATTTCCTGTGTGGAAGTTCCTTCTACTGCCCCAAATCCAAAAGACTTTCCAATTTATATTCCTACAGGCACCTAGGCACCAAGAGATTAAGTTACTTGCCCGTGGTCACTCATCCAGTGTTAAAAGACTTCATCCTAAATCTTCCTGACTCTAAGGCTAACTTTTTATCTGTTAAAACCTCTCAGAAATCATTTATGTTAAGGTATAAATGACTGATAGAAACTTCAAGTGCCATATTCCTTAAAAAATTTGCACTTTATGGGGTGGCTAGGTGGCACAGTGAGTAGAGCACCGGCCCTGGAGTCAGGAGGACCTGAGTTCAAATCCGGCCTCAGACACTTGACACACTAACTAGCTGTGTGACTTTGGGCAAGTCACTTAACCCCAACTGCCCTCCAAAAAGCAAAAAAAAAAAAATTGCACTTTAAAAATGAAAGCTCTCGCCTAATAAAACAGAACTTGAGAACAGAAGTGGAGGTTTTTACAGGACAGAAAGACCTTCCCAATGCCTTTGAAATCTTATCCATATTTGAACCCCTATATTCCCTATGGCTGAGGCTCATTTGCTTTCCTACAAATATTAATTTCAGTTTTACCTTCCAGATTTGTGGGACTAATCATCATCATCACCACCACCATCATCATCTTCATCTTTGTCACCATCAACCTTTAAACAATAATTTTTGGTTTATAAAGCATGATCCCCTGTCCTTTGCTCCTCACAACAGTCCTGTGATACCCTAATTCCTATTTTTCAGATGAGGAAATTGAGGCTCAGAGAAATGATTTGCCCATGCACAGGCACACAACTAGTGTATATACTTACACACATACGTATACATATATGGATGCACATACATAAACACATACAAGCATCTCTGTGTGTATATATATATATATACATATATGTATATACACATATATATGTATGAAAAAATTCAAGCCTACCTCCAAGCCCATTGCTGCCTTAAGCTTTTGCCATTAATATCACCAACCTGAATCACAAACATTCCCTGGATCCTTGAGATTATTTGTTTTTATTGACTTCTCCAGAGATCACCTTGTCTCAAAATCTGTTGTGCCAACCTTCTAGACAAAAGAAGACCAAATAGATGGTTTGTATTCAATGCAAGTAACCCTTTGTGCAAATCTCCTTAGGGTGTCTCTGGGAGATGAAGGGGTATTATCAAATAGTCTCAAAAGGAGGTATATTTTCATTTAAGAAATAAATATGCATATTTTGTTTTCCGTACTTCAAAGTAAGGAGGGTTGCAATGTTAAGCTATTTCATTCAAAATACTTACTCTGGGGAGAACTTAAGAAAGTGGTAATCATTATCTTCTTCATCTGGTTTTACTATAAGACCCTTGATACTCCCTAACCTGGGTAGGTAGAATCTATATAGTTTAGTAGGCATATAAAAATGGAAGTATTATGGCTCCACCTGCAGGTCAAAACATGAGAGTACAACTGTTCTATTCTAACCAGTTCTATTTTATTCTGCCTTTATTCTTCAACCCCTCCTGGTCCCTAAGCAACCAAAATACATTTCTAGTGTCATAGGCTAAAACTGCATCAAGGTCAGCTACAACACTGATGGCAAATTATCTAACTTGGAAAAGCTACAAGCTGAAATAATGAAAAGGGTAATGAGAAGAATCAAAAGAAAGTTGTATACAGTAAGAGCAGAGTAATAGCAGTATTGTTTCAAGGACAATTTTGAGTGACCAAATCATTCTGACTATTATAAATACCCAAATTAACCCAAATACCCAAATTAACGAAGATCCTATGAAGGAAGGTGTTGTTTACATCCAAAGAAAGAACTGACATACATAACATATGCACATGCATATATCCATACTTACATATACATATACTTATGTGTGTATATATATGTATATATACACATATACATAATGGTAGCCATCTTTAGGGTGAGGAGGGAAAAAAGTTACATGATAACTGTTGTATATTTGAAAGGAAAAGCAAATTGTGCATAATGGATCTGCAGTTTCAGGTGCAATCTTCTTTTTATCTATTCCACTTTGTTACGGAAAGGCTTGTTTTATTTCTTAAGTTCAGAATTTTAAAATGTAGTTGGAGGATAAAGAAAAAGCTACAAGCTGTATCTAAAGTGGAGGGAGAGTTGGTGCATGACTTTTTGTTCACAGGTGATCCTGCACTCAATGAAGCTTCTAAGGCAAAGATGCAGCAGAATATGAACTGATTCTCTGCCACTTGTGCTAATTTTGACCTGATGGTTAACACAAAGAAAATAGAGATTCATCACCAGCCAGCACCATGCCATCCAAATGTGAAACCATCACTTAAAGCAAATGGAGAAATATTGGATTATGTGGATAAGTTCACTTTGCAGGGATAGAACAAATTACCTGATTTCTGATACTTATGACTAAGATTTGAAAAAATTTGTTTAGCCTTAAATCATTACTTTGGGGTGCGACTCTGAGTCCCACAGTTATAAACTTAAGAAATACAGGGCACATCTCAGGTCTTTGAAAACCTTAACATTTTACTCAATATTTATTTTCGAGGGACTCCCAAACCAAACTAAATCTTTAATGTAACTCTACATATGTCTATTCAAACACAAAGTACATTACAGTAACTTCAGAGTTTCAATGCATCAGCATGCACTCTTGATCCCATCCCCCTATCATCTCCATCATATTGCCCCAATATCATCATTTCCATCTTTGATCTTTCCTTATCTACTGTCTCCTTTCCTGATGACTGCAAATGTGTTCATGTCTCTTCCATCCTTAAAAACCTCACCTTGAACTGACCATCACTACCAGCGATCATTCTATGCCTCTCCTTCCCTCCTTGACCAAAAGTGAGAAAGATATAATCTACAGCATATCCCTCTACTTCCTTTCCAACCTTAATTCTAAGTCTTCTGGAATCTGGCTTCCATCTTCATCATTCAGCTAAAATTGCTCTCTCCAAAGTTTTCAATGATGTCTTAAATGCCAAATCTAAAGAACTTTTCTCATTCCTCATCTTTTTTTATCTCTCTGAAAATTTGACACTATCCATCACCCTTCTCCTGGGTACTCTCTTTTTTCTAGGCTTTATTTTTCAAGTTATGATGTCCTCCCCACCCCCGCCTTCTGCTATCAATATAGTAATTATGTTCCTTCAGCCATTGTTCTTTCATCTTTTTTTAAGGTGGTCTTGTTCCCACTGTCTCTCTTCCTCTCACCCTGGATCCCCCAATTTCTGTTAATTACTCCCATTTCCCTTTAGAGTTTTGTTTATTAGTTCCTCTCTCCTGCTTTTATCTGGTTATATATTTCTTCCCTCTCTTTTCTCCTCGCAATTAGTCAAGTAGATTCCCTATTCCTCTTCTCCCCTCCAGCCAGTCCTGTTTACTAATTTTTTAATTTCATTTTTGCTCCCCTTTTCAAAAAGGTTTACTCTTAATCTATTATCCATTTTCTCTTTGCTTTTACTAGACCCTCATTCTCTGATTCAAAACCTGGGTAATCATCGAGTCTCTCTCTTTTCTCTGTATTCTTCATACGGTTAAAGTTTCGAGGGTTTTCATTCTAGACTTTGCCATCTCGTCATTTTCTGCCACTGCCTTCTGGCACAGATCCCTTTTCTTTTATGACTCACTCTCAGTTGTTGCAGTTGTGAGAGAAGATACTACCCCATGGTAGGGCACCTCCTACTCCCCCACTGGACCTTTACCCCCCCTAGGTTTGCCTGGAAAACTTGTCTCCATCCTCTCTCCCTCCTCCAGATGCTAGTTGCCTCCTGGGGCTCCAACTCTTCCCCCTCCCAAGTAGACTCTTCAGGTATCAAATCCCTCAGTCCTCATCCTGTGTAAGGTTCTCATCTCCCTTCACACAAAGGAACATTCATCAATAGAACCCCCTCCCACCTCCAAAGTAAGTCCTCCATTTCTTTTCCCCCTTTTTATGGCATTATTTAAACAGAGAAGTTTTGGGGAGAGCTCAGGTGAGTCACAGTCTTTTCTCTGCCATCTTACCCCTTTCCCCCTTTACAATCTTTTCCTCCTGCTCCTTACCCACTCCTCTGTAAACTTTTTGTTTTCTGAGACCACAGAGGTCCCCTTTCTCTCATTCCCAGGTTATAATGTAGTCTCACAAGAGAATCATTCACCTATAGGTACAGTGTCTCTGGGTTCTGTCCATAATGCCCCCTATTCACCTTTTCACCATTACCTCCACCAGATTTCCTCCTTCTGTACATCTAGAAAGAAGTTTCTTGTCTTTCTGTTGATGCTGCTCTCTGTATTTACTCACTCCTCTTGCATTTCTACCATTTGAGTCATTTGAGAAATAAATAATCTCTTGAGTTCTGGTTTTCTTCCCAAAAATGTTTTACTTTTTATTATTGAATGCCAATCTTTTGTACTATGTGGTTCAGCAGAGATTTGCAAAATAGGTCATACTGAGCTATATCCTAAATTTCAAGGCTCTTGGAACACTTTATTTCATCCCTTCCCCCTTTTTCAGTGGGTGTAGAATAGTCTCACGTTATTTGAATATCTATTCCTTTTATTTGAAGGTCTTTTTCCTGATAGTTTGCAGAACTTGTTTCTAAATTGAATTGATAAACTTAACTACTATGTGTCTTAGAGTTTGCAGGCTTGTTTTTTTTCCTGGAGGCAATCTGTGAATTCTTTCAATTAGAATTTGATTTTCTATGTTCAGAAGTTTAGGGTAGTAGTCTTTTATTCTTTTTTTTCATCACGAATTTAGGGCTTTTTGTCATATCATGTTCTTCTGGAAGACCAATGATCCTTAGGTTGTCTCTATGAGTCCTGTCTTTGAGAGTTGTATGTGTGGCAGGTGAAAGAGGAAATAACTGAGGAAATAAAGGATTGATCTTCTGAGCATATTGATTTAGAAGCAGTGCATGACAATTGCCTCACAAGGTGGGACCAGACCTCCTCAGCTTAGTTCTGGACGCCAAATATAGGGGAAAGACAAACATTTATGCATCAAAAAGCAATCAGATAAGGTCATGTAAGTAAAAGGAAGCAATATAACATTAGGGAATCTAATTTCTAAGTGGAGGAAAGATTAGGGGCTCTCCAAGTTGAAAGGAGGAGAGGGAAAAGGTGCAATTTCTGAATTCAGAAAAAGAGGGTCTCATTCTCCCCAAGTGTCTGTAAACAATCAAGAAATTTGGAAACAATAACTGATTGATCAGTATGGAGTTAGTTTTCAGATAAAGCTTATGGGTCACTTGAAATGTACAATTGTGCCTTTGCATCAGTCTTTGGATCAGAATGAGTTTCTGGTCTGCATAATCTAGGTCCTTGGATAAGGGTTTCTAAGCAGCAGAGACTCAGGGCTAAGTGTAAACAATGCGATAGCGTTTTCCACCATTTCTCACAAATGAATAAAGTTTTCTCACAGGACAGAAATTGGGCTAGCCCCATAATTGAATAGAAACTAAACTAGCTCCAGAATTGAGTAATAAGATGGAGTCAGTGTGGTTCACTCAGTTCTCACAATTAACCTCTTGCCATCCTAATCCCTTAAATTTCCTCATATGTTTTGCTTGCACAGTAAGCAAATTTTCTTTTAAAATTTTGGTTTTTGTTTCTCTTCTTTTGGGATGTTCTTCACTTCTGTGTATTTAAATTTCCAATTTATGGTTCTCTCTTGTTTCATTGGTGAGGTTTGCCATGGCAGATTCAAGTTTTACTATCCACTCTTATTTTATTTTATTGCTTTTTGGAGGGAGAAAGCAGGGCAATTGGGGTTAAATGACTTTCCCAAGGTCACACAGCTAGTTAAGTGTTAAGTGTCTGAGATGGGATTTGAACTCAGTCCTCTTGACTCCAGGGCCAGTGCACTGTTCTCTGTGCTACCTGTTCATTATTTGTGCTGCGTAGGCAATCAATTCTACTCTCATAATTGTCATTTCCCTTTTAAACTACTCAAGAACAGTCTAACTGATAACATGGTACCATATTATTCTCAAATTCCACAGGATCTTCATTTTGTAGTATTTATTCATAGATGCCTGAACTCATTAACAGTATCTGGAGGTCATATTTCCTTCTGTTGCTATTTTTCTTGTTGATTTATCTGTTTATATTCAAAGCCATTGAGATTTCTACTTCCTGAAATCTTTGGTACTTTCAGTCTTCCAGCTTTCCCAGCAGTTTTTGTCAAATAGTGAGTTCTTATCCCTGAAACTGGAGTCTTTGAGCTTATCAAACAGTAAATTGCTATAATCATTGACTACTGTGTCTTGAGTACCTAACCTGTTCTACTGCTCTATCCCTCTATTTCTTAGCTTCTTCTCTATTTCTTTCAAGTGGTCTGGATGAATGCTGCTGTATAAAATAATTTAAGATCTGGTATGGCTAGACAACCTTCCTTAGCATTTCTTTTAATTAATTCCCTTGATATTCTGGGCCATTTGTTCTTCCAGATGAATTCTGATATTATTTTTTCTAGCTCTAAAATTAATTCTTGGTAATTTAATTGGTATAGCACTGAATAAATAAATTAATCTAGGTAAAATTGTTGTTTTTATTATATTAAGTTGGTCTACCCACAAGCAACTGATGTTTTTCTAATTATTCAGATCTGACTTTATTTGTGTGAAAAGTGTTTTGTAATTGTGTTCATATAGTTCCTGGGTTTGTTTTGGCAGGTAGACTCCCAAATATTTTATAATGTCCACAGTATCTTTAAATTAGATTTTTCTTTACCATTCTCATACTGTTGGATTTTGTTAGTAATGTATAAAAATGCAAATGATTTATGTGGGTTTATTTTATATCCCACAACTTTGCTAAAGTTGTTTATTATTTCAAGTAGTTTTTTACTTGATTCTCTAGAATTCTCTAAGTATATCATCATATTATCTGCAAAGAGTGATAACAATTTCTTCTTTGTCTATTCTAATTCCATCAATTCTTTTTCTTCTCTTGTTGCCAAAGCTAACATTTCTAGTACCATATTGAAATAGTGGTAATAATGGACATCTTTGTTTCACCCCCAGTCTTTTTGGAAATGCATCTAGTTTATCCCCATTACATATAATGGTTTTATATAATATGGTGTATGAATGTAATTGAATATTAATGTGATATTTGAAATGATGAACAGACAGACTTCAGAGAAACCTGGAAAGAGTTATATGAACTGATGCTGAGTGAGGGGAGCAGAACTAGGAGAACATTGTACACAGTAACAGCCAAAGTGTGTGAGAATTGATTTTGATAGACTTAGCCCTTCTCAGCAATGCAAGAACCTAAAACAATTCCAAAGGTATACATGATGAAAAATGCCAGCCATATCCAGAGAAAGAACTATGGACTCAGAATGCAGAACAAAGCAGAAGGTTTTCTTTTGTTTCTTTTTTCTTTCTCCTAGTTTTTCCCATTCATTATAATTCTTTTATTTTTATTTATTTATTTATTTTTTGCTATTTGGAGGACAGTTGGGGTTAAGTGACTTGCCCAAGGTCACACTGCTAGTTTTTTTTGTGTGTGTGTGTGTTAAGTGTCTGAGGCCAGATTTGAACTCGGGTACTCCTGACTCCAGGGCCAGTGCTCTATTCACCTAGCCGCCCCTTCGCCACCTAGCTGCCCCCATTATAATTCTTCTAAGCAACATGACTAATATGAAAATGCATTTAATAGGAATGTATATGTAGAGCCCATATCAGATTGCAAGCTATTTTGGTAGGGGTGGGGTGGGGGATAAAATTTAAAACTTATGGAAGTAAATCTTGAAAACTAAAAATAAATAATTAAAAATACACCATGCTTACACACACACACACACACACACACACACACAGAATTCATCGTTGGCCTTTTCCCTCTACATTATCTAAATTGGTAATACCCTCAGCTTTCATAGATTCAGTTATTATCTCCATGCAGTTGATTTCTAGATAATTTTTCTCCTGAGCTCCAATCCCATATCACCATCAATCTTTGGGACATCTTGAATGCTTTGTACTATAGATATCTCAAATTCATCATGTCCAAACTAAACTGTTGTCTTTCCTCCCAAACTATTCCATCTTTCCAATTTCTTTATTACTGTTGAGAGCAGTGTCAACCTCCTACTCACTCAGACTCACAATCTCTATGTCAGCCTCAGTTCTTCACTTCAACTTGCCCCACATATCTATTGTCAAATCTTGTTATTTTTACTTTCACATCTCTCCTATGCTTCTTTTATCTCCACTTACATAATCAGTACCCTTGTGCAGACATTTATCAGTTTTCACATAGACTCTTTCATAGCTTTCTAATTGGTCCCTTTGCTTTAAATCTCTCCCCACTTCAATATGCCCTCCCCTCAGCTGTCAAAATGAAGAAATTAGGATTCTGAGAGATAAAGTGAGTTGTCCAAGCTTATACCATTAACAAGCATTGGAAACTCAACCATAAATTTATTGCTTCCTATTGACCAAAGTCCAAATTGAGATCCAGATCTTGCCTGCAGCATGTTTTTGTATAACTCCCAGGTCAGAATGGTTTTTACATTTTAAAATACAATAAAACTTTTTTTAATCTAAAAAAAAACCCCTATTTTTCCATTAGAGACTACACAAAACCAAACTGTGGGTCAGTGGACCCTGCTGTACTCTATATTCTCCATCCAAATGAAAGTTAACTGAGGGGATAGAGACAAAATGTCAGAGAAAAAACAGAGACTTGCCTGAACTCTCCCCAATTCCCCTCCAAGTAACTTTAAAATAACACTTCAAAATGAATTCTGGAGTGGCAGAACACAGAACAGTGGATTAGAGTGAATCCAATCTAAGATAACACAGAAGATTGGCAAGAAAGATCTGTCACACCAGGTTGAGAGGGACCATAGTTCAGGTCAGGCAATTCTCTGGTAAGTCAGCAACAGGCCTTGAGGGCAACTGAATTGGCAGCAGTGACTTCTGGAATTCTCAGTATATATACAGTAAGGGGATCAGACAGATGGTCAGAAGGAGGTTACAAGGGTTCCTGTGCTGGCACTGGGCAGAAGAATCTGTTGTCATTGCCCAAAATGGAATCTGGGTTGCAGTCCTAGATCATAATATCAGAATGAGGAAGAATACTAGCATACCAGAGCTTGTGGTTACAGAGAAACAGGGACCCTAGTCACATATCCAGGGCCAAAATGAATGCTTGTGATCTCACAAGCCAGATCACAGGTCAGGAGAGTAGAACATACATTTCTCTTTAGATCATATCACCCTGGAGGAACTGAGAAGCCCCAAACTCCCAGAACTAGTTCTGAAAATAGCTATATAAAGAAACTTGAAACTTAGCACAATGCCTCTGCCACCCCAGGAGCAGAGCCCAACTTTAACATAAAGTTAAAAGTCAATAAACAGGCTAGAAAAATGGACAAACAAAAAGAACCTGGCCATTAAAAATTATTATGGTGCCAGGAAAGATCAAAATGCAAACTCAGAAGAAGACAACAAAGTCAAAATTGCTATACCCAAAACCTCAAAGAAAAATTTGATTTGGTCTTGGGCCAAAAAGAATTCCTGTAAGAGCTCAAAAAACTTTTCAAAATAAAGTAAGAAAGGTAGAAGAAAAATGGGAAAAGGAATGAGAATAATACGTGAAAATAATGAAAAAAGATCAATTGCTTGATAAGGGAAGCACAAAAAATGCTGAAGAAAGTAACACCATAAAAATAGAATAGGTCAAATGGTAAAAGAAGCATAAAAATTGATAGAATAAAAAAACTACTTAGAAAGAACTGACCAAATGGAAAAGGAGGTACAAAAGTTCAGTGAAGATGTATTCTTAAACATTAGAATTGGGCAAGTGGAAGCTAATCACTCCATGAGAAACCAAGAAACAATAAAACAAAATCGAAAGGATGAAAAAATAGAAGAAAACGTGAAATATCTTGGAAAACAGGTCAAAGAGAGATAATTTAAGATTGAGCTCCCTGAAATCCGTAATTTTTTAAAAAGAGCCTAGACACCATATTTCAAGGAATTATTGAATAAGACTGCTCTGATATCTTAGAATCAGAGGGTAAAACAGAAATGGAAAGAGTCCATCAGTCACTTCCTGAAAGAGACAACAAAACTCCCAGGAATATTGTATATTATAATCAAATTCCAGAGCTCCCAGGTCAAGGGAGAAAATATTTCCAGGAGCCAGAAAGAAACAATTTAAATATTGGAGAGCCACAGTCAGGATCACATAAGATTTAGCAGCTGCTATGTTAAAGAATCAGAGGGCTTGGAATATAATATTCTGGAGGGCAAAAAAGCTAGGATTAAAACCAAGAATTACAGCCCCAGCAAAACTGAGTATAATCCTTGAGGGGGAAAGTATTCCTGATGAAAAGACAAGAACTGACTAGAAAAATTTGACTTTCAAATACAAGACTCAAAAGAAGCATAAAAAGATAAACAGGAAAGAGAAATCATAAGGCATTCAAGAGGTTAAATTGTTTATATTCCAACATGAGATAATATGTGTAATTCCTAAAAACTTCCTCATTGTTAAGGCAGTTAGGAGTGTCCATACGCAGAGGGCAGGGTATGAGTTGAATATGATGGGATGATATCTTAAAAAATAAAACAATGGGATGAGAGAGTTGAACTGAGATAACGTGGAAGGGAAAAGTAGAATGAATTAAATTATCTCACATAAAAAAAGTACAAAGGAGCTTTTACAATAGAAGGAGAAATGGAGAAAGTGGAGGGAGAGTGCTTGAACTTTACTCTCATCAGAACTGAGTCAGAGGGAATACGCTCAGCTGGATATAGAAATCTTTCTTACCCTACAGGAAAATAGTATGGAAAGGAGATGGGGGGGGGGAGTTATATAAGGGAGAGCTGAGTGAAGAACATGGTAGTCAGAAGCAACTCTTTTAAAGATGAACAAGGTGAAAAGAAAGAGAATAAGAAAAATGGAAAAAATAGGATGGAGGTAAATACACAATAATCATAACTGTGAAAAAAATTTTTACAGCAAGTATATCTAATAAAGTTCTTATTTCTCAAATATATAGAACACTGAGTCAAGTTTATAAGAATACAAGTTATTGGGGCAGCTTAGGTGGCTCAGTGAATAGGGCACTGGCTCTGGAGTCAAGAGGACCTGAGTTCAAATCTGGCCTCAGACACTTAACACAAAAACTAGCCATGTGACCTTAGGCAAGTCACTTAATCCCAATTGCCCTACTTTCCCCCCTCTAAAAAACAAAAACAAACAAAAACAAAACAAAACAAGTTGTTTCCCAATTGATAAATGGTCAAAGAATATGAATAGGCAGTTTTCAAAGCTATCTGTAGTCATATGAAAAAAATTCTTTAAATCACTGTTGATTAGAGAAAGGAAAATTAAAACTCAGAGGTACCACCCTATACCTACCAGATTGACTAAGATGGTAAAAAAGGAAAATGACAAATGTTGCAGTAAATGTGGGAAAATTGAGACAGTAATTCATTGTTGATGAAGTTGTAAACTGATTCAACCATTCTGGAGAGCAACTTGGATCTATGTCCAATCAAAGGGCTATAAAACTGTGCATATCCTTTTGATTCAGCAATAATGCCATTACAGGGTAAGGGGGAGAGGAGTGCTTCTCCACTTGTCCTGATCTATATCTTGCCACTGCACCCAGATGACTCTGGAAAAGTGAGATTAGTAACCTTGCACAGCCCTCCCTCACTTGAGTTCAATTCATTTGTGAGGCATGGAATCATCTTCCTGATATCATGGTCCTCTTTGAGAATGAAGGACAAACAGCAACAATAACTAGGTCTGTATCCCAAAGAGATTTAAAAAAGAAAAAAGGAAAAGGACCTATATGTGCAAATATATTTATAATGGCTCTTTTTGTGATAGCAAAGAATTGGAATGCCTATTAACTAGGGAATGTCTGAACAAGTTGTGATACATAGTTGTGATGGAATACTATTATGTTAAAAGAAATGATGAGCAGAATTCTCTCAGAAATACCTGGAAAGATGTATGTTAACTGATGCAAAGTGAAGTGAGCAGAACCAGAATACTGTACATGGTAACAATATCGTACAGTGATCAACTGTGAATTATTTAACTATTCTGATCAACACAATGATCCAAGACAATTCTGAAAGACTTAATGATGAAAAATGCTATTTACTTCCAGAAAAAGAACTGATGGAGTCTAACTACAGATTGAAGCATACTTTTCAAAACTTTATTTTTCTTGTTTGTTTGGGGTTTTTTTGTTCTGTTTCTTTTACAACATGAATAATATGGAAATGTTTTGCATGACTGCATATATACTTTCAAATATATATTGCTATGTGACTATTTTCTAAAATATTGTGAAATATTGTTAGAAAGGCCATTTCCCTACTGAGTGATTGATGTTCTTCTTATAATTCTATTAATAACATCTGAATCATAAAGCTTGGGCTAAAAGATTGTATTAAATTATATTGAGTTTGTATTAAGTCTTCCTATGTGTTCTTAGAACCTAAGGAGCAAATCTTGAAGTAAGGGTCCCTTCAGAGTTGTCCTAAGAATGTGCCTTGTTCCAGAAATACACCTCTGTTGTTTTGTACATCTGGGAATTATAAAACAGGCTGAAAGACTTCTACAGTATGGGTACTGCTATACAAACTGGACCTTTGAACTTTTTCATCTTTATCAAGAATTTCCAGTGGAACTCAGCAAAGGACTTTGTTTTCTTTTCCCCTATACACTGCTGCTTCTGCCCCCAAGAAATTTTGTCAAAATGTTGGCCATATTGTGCTAAAATTCAAATACTGCCATCACTCCTAGCACTGTTACCCATAGCCCTCTTTTATGATGACTGGGTAATGAATAATGCTGTCCTCACACTTCATAGTTGGGTGGGGCATAAACTGCACCATCAGAATCACTAGGTCCCATGGGTGTTGGGTCAGTTACCAGTTTTTCCAAACCACCACCAAATCATGTCTGTTCTTGTCCAACTACCACAGCACAAAAACATGAGGAACTTACCCCCTTTTTTCCTGGACCATTTGTGTCTTTTGTTCGTGGGATCCCCGCTCTATTACTCACTGCTAATTTCTAATGGGACCCTTATACCTTGGGTATCTTTGATGTTTTCCTGACTAGGAGGCAGGGTATACCAACCCCTGGCCTCATACTCTTCTTATGGCATACTGTAAAATAGTGTGTTGTATATACTACTAGTATATTCTCATATACTAGTATGGCCTTCATGTAGACAAAATTAACCCATTTTTTCTGATTTCATGATGTTTATGTGAATCTTCCCTCTCAATCTAACTTTGTATACCTATACTGTCTCTGCATTGCTAATTTAATTCCGGTGTGTGCTGATCATGATTAATTATATTAATTTGTTTTATAGCCATGTATCCCAAGAATCAAAGTGGAGGAATTATGAAATATATAATCAATTTCCTTTCATCCAATCAGCAAGAAGCCTTGTTTACTCCTCAAGAAGTATACCAGTTTTCCAATTCTTCTTTCTTTATCTATTTTGTAAACCTAAGATCTGCAGACTTTTGTCCAATTAGAAAACTTGGTAAACATGTTATTCGGAATTGTCACTTGATATGGAGGGAAATATAGTTAGTCTTTCACAATATGACTACTATGGAAATATTTTGCATAACTACACATGTATAACCTATATTGAACTGCTTGTCTTCCCAGTGGGGGGTGGGTGAGGAGGGAAGAAGGGAGAGAATCTGGAATTCAAAGTTTTAAAAACAAAAAAAATTTGTTTTTACATGCAATTGAGAAATAAGATATGCAGGCAATGGGGTATAGAAATCCATCTTGCCCTATAAGAAAATAAAGAGTAAAGGGGTAAAGGGTAAGGGGAGGGGGGATATAAGAGAGGGCAGACTGGGGAAGGGGTATTCCATATGCTTGCCAAATTGGGTTGGTGGTACAGGAGAGATGGGGAGAAAATTTGTAACTCAAAATCTTGTGGAAATGAATATTGAAAACTAAAAATAAATAAATAAAATCTAGGGAAACAAAGAATTGTCATTTGATTTGTTCCCCTTTATTGACTATAAGAAAACTCTGTAAACTCTCCTGAAGGTCTTGTAAATTCTACTGAAGAATCTTGCATCTCAGTTATAGGCCATTGATAGCTCTGCAAATAAATTAATCATACTCAGAACTCTGTGCCTCAGTTTCTCTTTATCACATTTTTATTTTGAGAGTATCCATAACTTTAAAAATAAAGACACTAAATTATTCAATAACAATTTGTAAACTAAAGAAGGAACACCCTGTTCTAAGCTACCTATACTGATTCTGTCACTTGGGCTTATTATCTGCCAGATAGGCAGGCCATGTAATGACTCAGGCTATGAAGCTCACCGACCCAGAAGGAGTGGCTTTTTGGAAGATGTGTTATACCCCATCCATGACTGTGCCTGAACATCAGTCACTGGTAGTGGAGGAAATACAGTTAGTTTCAATAAAGTAAATTGTTTCAGGAAATTAGGCTAAGCCAGACTAGTGGTTAAGTACCTGAAATTCCCCACATTTTGACTCCCTAATTTAAGATGAACTTCTCAGTTCTAAATATCTTCTCCAGTAATTGTTCTTCCTACTCAATATATTGGCTTTTAGCTCCCTGAATATAACCTTGTCCTAATCCAGTGTGGCTTTTAAGTTAGTGATTGATCTCATTCCAAGTCAGGCCTTGACTCTATATCCTAAGTAGGGAATGGTTTTTTTTTTCCATAAACAGCAGTTGTACCAACCATCGGTACATGTGACCCTAACTCAGGTGGGATGTGACAAAAAATGTGCCACAAAAATTTCCATGTTGTCTTCTTAATTGATCGAGATTCCTAGACCATTTACCTATTTAACAGGTATGTATTAAGTGTTTAAATACCAGGCGATATTCTTAGCTACTTACCTGATAAGTATGCAAAGGGAATGATCAAACTTTAGACCAGTCCCTGATCTCTCTGAAAGTTCTGGTGCTTACCTGACCCTCAACCTCAGTAGAAATGATAGAAAAGTTCCAAGATCTCTATAGTTACTGAGATGAATTAAGAATGGATAACCTTTGATCTCCCAGCTCTATTTCTCTCTGAATGACCTCACGTCAGTATGAATCAATTCTCAAGAACTTACCCTATAGGGAAGATCCCTATCTCCACCCTGAACTTGTCATATTTAACTGAGTTCTAGTCATGTGACCTTTGCATAATGGAATGGCCCTCCACTGGATCAGATAGAGCATGATAATGGTAGTCCTGGCATAGCAGGAGTAAAAAAAAAAAAAAAAAAGGATAATTCCTAAAAAATCTCTTAGCAAATGTAGGTTTGTGAGTCCCTAAACCACTTTGAAATCAAGAACTCTAGGAAAGGCACAATTCATTTTATTTAGTATCCTTGACTACTCTTCTTGCCAGAGATCTGAGAAGAGTAGATAATATTTATGTCATCCAGGCTATCATCAGTAAAACTCTGGATCCAGGATCTTGGCTCTTCCTCATGGCACAAGACAGGCACTCAAGAAGGAAAAGACCACAGTTCTATGACCACTGCTTTTCCATTTGGTGCATTGTCACTGTAAAGGTGCTCTGAATGCTTCTGATTGCATCTAGCTCATCATTTCAGTAGTGGAGATAAACTTGTGGAAAAACAAGTGAGTAGGTCCTTGCCATCATTGAGTGGGAGCCCAGCTGGTGACCAGTAAGTATTCTATGACCTATCTGACCCAAGTCCAATGATCTTGACCCAGGCACCTTCCTTCTACCATTGGATCTCATTAATTGCTTACCATCCTTCTCTTGGTCTCCTACCAGATACCTAGCCCATCCTAGCACTAGGAGGATGGATTAAAAATTGAGAGGGGCATTAAAATCCTTAATACGTGCAAGGCACTTTGCTATATTCTGGGGTAAGATACAAATATAAGTAAGATAAAGTCTTTGCCCTCAAGGAATTTACAGTTTAGTAAGGGTAAAAAGATATGGATCAAAATAAGCATATAAATACAAATTAATATATGATAAGTATGAAATGAGATGAGGGAAAGATTACTCCCAACTAAGGACATTAGGGAAGGTATCAGGGAGTAGACTGGCTATGAGTTGGCGACTGAAGGAGACTGGGATCCCAGCAGTGAGGGAATCATAGTCCAGACAGGTGCTTTGGTGGGAAAAGGTACAGATTTTCTTGGCCCGGCTTCCTCTTTTCCAGCATCATATCCCCTTTTACACTGGTTACACTAAGATGGTGGTTACGCTGAGGCCGAGGTGGTCTGGACAGTTTTACCTGGTGCTCCACATCCACAGTGTACTTCATTCAACTTCAGTCATTTTGAGTGTGCCCACCGAGACTGCTAGCTGACACGCAGTGACTCAGGAAGGAGTCGGAGGAAGGAGAGAAGTTGAAGCCTTTGTCATTTGGAGTTTTAAAAGACCTAAAGCTTTTCTGTATGTGCTCAGCCAATAACCTATTTACCAGATGGTTGCCCCCATGCAAATATTGGACTCCTACCAAGGTCCACGTACTTACACAGGCAGGAATGCACACATTCCCTCAGGCTGCCCTTCTCTAAGGTCTTTTGCTCAGAAGGCTGCCTTTGGTGTTTATTTTGTCCTGAAATTCTAGATAAGAGAGTTCATAGTGACTTACCCTAGCTAATATACCAGCCCCCACAGTCCTTGCCATTCAAATCAATTTGATCCAGCTTCACAAACACTGGCTAAATACCATCACCTATTCTATATGAGAGCATGTGATTTTGGAGGAGTAAGAGTCTATTCACTTCTGAGGCTTTCCCACAAGTTTATTCCCCACTACTGAAATAATGGACTAGACAGAGGCAGAAGCAGTCAGAGCACCTTTGCAGTGACAATGCACCAATGGAAAAGCAGTGGCTGTAGAACTGTGGTCTTTCCCCTCCTGAGTGCCTGTCTTGTGCCATAAGGAAGACTCTCTGAGGTCACCTAGTCCAATCAATATCTCTATAGTATTGAAGTATTAGAGGCAGCTATATGACTCAGTGGTTAGAGTGTTGGACCTGAAGTCAAAAAGACTTGAATTCCATGCCCGCCCCAAAGACTAGCTGTGTGATCCTGGGCATTTCACTTCATTTTGGTTGCCTCAATTTGCTCCTCTGGAAAATGGGGATAGTAGAGCACCTCCCTCCCAAGGCTGTTATGAAGATCAAATGAGATAATAATTGTAAAGTGTTTAGCACAGTGCCTGGCACATGGCATGCACTGTGTGAATGTTAGCTAGCTGTTAATAGCATTCCTGTCTTAGTGTGGTACTGAGAAAAAAAGAAAGAGAAAGTTGGGTCAAGGAACCTGAGTTCAAATCCTACTCTGCTCTGTCACCCAAGTAACATTGGATGAGTTATCTCACTTCTTTGAGACAGTTTATTATCTGTGAAATAAGTGAATTGCATTAAATTATTTCTAAAGTCCATTTTTAGCCCTAAAGCTATCATCTTAAAGCAGGAATGATAAGGGTGAGCTTATCCAAGCCCTGGATCTTGCTAAAGGACAAGCACAACCTGGTTGCTCCTCAAGTGTCCTTTTATGATGGAAGGAAGAAATGAAGAACAGAAGGAGGGGGCAAGGAAAAAAGAAGGGAGGAAGGAAAGAAGGGTGGGAGAAAAAAGAAAAGAAGGAAGGAAAGAGGGAAGGAAGGAAGGAAGGAAGGAAGGAAGGAAGAAAGGAAAGAAGGAAAATATTTATTTGGTGCCTACTATTTGCCAGATGCTGTCTGCTATGTACTTTATGAATATTATTTCATTTGAAACTCACAAAAGCCCTTGTACATTTAAGGAAAATAAGACAAAGGTTAAGTGACTTGCTCAGAAACACACAGATCTAGTAAGTATCTGAGACTAGATTTGAATTCCAGTCTTCATGATTCCAGGCCCAGAGGGAACCCACTACTTCAGAGACAGCCATTCCTCATCTGGTCTGCTTTAATTCCCAAGAAGTCTTTCTCTGTATCTAGCCCAAACCCACTTCTTTGCAGCTTCCACTGATTCTGCCCTCTAGGGTCAAGCAGAACATGCCTAAAGGAACTTCTTCCATATGTCGCACCCTGCTCATGTCTCCTCAGATTTCTTTTTCTCCATCTTCAACAGCCACAGTTCTTTTCTTCTTTCCTCAAATGCCTGAGGCATTAAAAACCCTTCATAGTCTGGCCCCAGCCTGCCTTTATGTTCCCATCACAAATCTGAGTTCCATTTTAAAGTGGTCCATTGGTTACTCTCTTCCCTTTGCTTATCCACCCTATGCCTGGAATTCAGACTGTCTTCAACCCTGCCTCTAGAAGGAAGGCCCTTGCTCACTTCAAGGTCCAGCTTGGCAGTCACCTCCTATGCCCTGAGGCCCTTAGTTGTTAGTGCTCTGCCTTCAAATTCTTTCGCATTTGCTTGTCTTTTTGCATGTACTATCTTCTAGTAGAATGTTAGCTACTTTAGAGTAAGGATTGTTTCATTTTTAAAAAATAATCCCAATATATAGCACGATGTCTGGTATATATAGTAGCAGGTGTTTAATATATGCTAGAATTTAATTAGATTGAATCGAATAAGGGGTAGAGGTTTTACAACTGTCACTCCAATTTGGGTCTCTACTGTTGACACCTAGCTGCCCATAACTGGGACCTTTATCAAAGTTGACTGTAACTGAATTGGTATCTGAGCCAGAAAAAGTCTTCCCCTCAGGAGGCTAAGAAAACTAAAGAAAAACAGCTCGATTTCTGCCTCTGTCTCTCTGAATCTGTCTCTGTCTCTGTTTGTCTCTTATTATTTGTTCTCTTCTAGCTCTCCATCATATTTCCATGGCCAGGGGAAGGAAGGGAATCGCTCTCCCCTCCCCACTCCTCAGCCTTTATAACAGCTCGCCTGGGGAAAAATGTGTTCTCCCTGCAACATAAGAGTAGCTGTGATAGGTGATTTCCAAAACAACTTCTCAGAGGAGAAGACGTGGCAGCTAAAAGGACTAAGAAAGTTCCAACCATGCCCTGGCTTGCCAGGAGATCCAGACATAAATTGTGCAGATATTAAAGGTCAGGGGTTAAAATGAAATATTTGTCAGATGTCTTTATATCTAGAAATTATAATAAGTGAGATGGGAAACATGTTTAAGTATTTGTTTTTGTACACGAGTCTTTTTTTTTTGTTTTACATATTTCTTTTGTGACAGAGGAAGTAAATGGCCATCCTATACCTTTTATCTGCTTTGTACATTGAATACCCTTTCTAGAAAGAACCCTGTTAATCCCTTTGTTTGGAAATACTAGACATGAGCCATATCTAACCAAGCATTGTCTAAGATTTTCCCTGGAACTTCAGAGTCAGGGCAATGGATCAAAGTCTGAGAAAACTGTCTGAGATCAGGCTTCTCCCAAGACTAAAGCTAGTTTGTGTGAATCCAGGGCAAAAGCCCCTCTTGAAGAAATCCCAGTCCTGGGTCACATGTGACAATCCTGTGATTCACAAGTGATCATCCAGCCTTTGTTTATAGATCTCCTTCTAGGGAGGGGAAATCTTCTTTCTACTTTTTATCCCTTTCTTATTCCCAGTGGCAGCAGAAGATAGTTCTTTCCTAGGTCTGACTCTGGACTCAGTCACATCATTTGGAATCAATATTGTGTAATAGAAAGAACATCAGATTTGGGATTGGAGGTGCTGGGTTCAAATGTAGTCTCTGCCGCTTAGGATATATGCAACCTTAGGCATATGATTTTACCCTTTACCTTTCACCTCATTTACCTGGGCAGTTGGTCTAACCTACCTCTAGAGTCTTTTCTGTGGCAGCTAGGTGGTACAATGAGTAGAATGCCAGGCTTAGAGTCAGGAAGACCTGAGTTCAAATGTGGCTTCAGAATTTATTAGCTGTGTGATCTTGGCTAAGTCACTTAACCCTTTTTGCCTTACTTTCCTCATCTGCAAAATTAGCTGGAGAAAGAAATGGCAAACCATTCCAGATACTCCAGTATCTTTGCTAAGAAACCCCAAATGGGGTCACAAAGAATCAGACAGGATTGAAAATGTCTGGACAACAATAACAAGGTCCTTTCTAGCTGTAGAGCTACATTTCTATGACTTTGTTATCTCATTTCTATCCTGAACTTCTGACAGGAAATTAGGGAACATGGGCAGGACTCAGGAAAATAGAGAAGAAGGTTGCGTGTTTCCTGAAGGGTGTGGGTCTATGTGTCTGGGATAGGGGTGTTTGGATAGAATGTGCTTTGATAACATGGGCAAAGCTTAGGTGAGTTTCATGAGCTAAATGACTTCCCCAAAGTACTTACAAGTCTAGGCTTCCTTCTCTTATCACTCATCTACTGGCACTGATGGGAAACCTGGCTTTCTGCTCCCCCCAAACTTGTTACCTCTTATCTCTAGAATCCTACAGAGACCTGGCCGGTCCTGCTTTTTTGTGTCACTCTTGATGTCTCACTTTTCCTCACCCCACGTATAAATATTCAGGTGCCAAATCTTCATGTTTCTACCTCCACAACATCTCTTATCCCCTTTTTTCTGTTCTGACAATCACTGCCCTGGCTTAGGCTCTTATTACCTCTCTCCTAGACTATTGCAATAGCGTCTTAATTGTTCTCCCACTCTCAGGTCTTCTCTCACTCCAATCTACCTTCCATACAGTCAACAAAGTGATTTTTTTTAAGTGTAGATCTGGTCATGCCACCTCACTACTCACTAACCAGTAACTCATTTCTAAGAGCAAATATAAACTCCTGCACAGTATTTGTTATTTAAGGCAGCTAGGTGGTGCAATAGAGAGTGCCAGGTCTGAAGTAAGGAAATCTCATCTTCCTGAGTTCATATCTGGCCTCAGCAACATCCTAGCTGTGTGACCCTAGAAAAGTCATTTAACCATGTTTGTCTCAGTTTCCTCATCTGCAAAAGGAGATGTAGACCCTTTTCATTTCTTGAAATCCTTGGCTTCCTTCAAAATTCAGCTCAAATCCCAGCTTCTGCATAAGACTTTTCCTGGTCCCCCAATCCCCACTCCAGTTGTCAGTGCCTCCCCACTCTCCTTCCTTTATTTTTTATCTGTAGTGAATGCATTTATATGTAATTATATATGATTATATATATATATATAATATATATATGCATGTTAGTTCCCCAATTAGAACATAAGCTCCTCGAGGGCAGGAACTATTTAGCTTTTGTCTTTGTAGTCCTTGTGCTTAGCACAATACCTGGAACATGGTAGGAACCTACTAATTTGTTGATGGATTGTAAGGACTGTTTATGGCCACCACAAATCAGATGTCCTTAGCAGTAAATGTGAATATACAACAGAAATTACCGTTTGTGAATGTCATCTCTCTAACTTTGGGAATAGGAGACTCTGAGAACATTTGCCCCAGTTTTTCCAGAAGTCCCAAAGGCTAATTTTACAGCCTGGAGAAGCACAAGAGGAAAGTCTGACTATGTAATCAGCACATTACCCAAGGCATATGGTAAGTTGTGCCAAGGTCTCTCCTCCCTTTGACTGACTCACAGGTGGCACTTATAAAGAGAAAAGGTGCCCTGGGAGTTATAGCTTTCCTTGTCCTTGGTGACAGGCACCTAAGCCTACCTAGAATGTAAGATCAGCAGCTACAGAAAAGATCTGTGTGGGCTGGACTTGCATGTCTGGACCTGGCATCATCACTGCTGTGAAGTGGTCAACAGGTGCTTTCTCAGTGTTTCCCATATCCCTCCACTTTGATCCCTGTTTACATAGTGACTAGAACAACCCTGGGAGTAGGGGTAAGGAGTAAGGTATGGAGGCTTCTGTCTCCTGCTTATCACATACCAACAATCTACTTTTGATGAAAAAGAGTGAAGTCCTCGGTGGGGAGTGCAGGGGGGAAATGATATGTTTGGAAATGGTTGTGCATAAAAACAAAAGGCACCAATTTTTTTAAGTGCAAAAAAGAAAAAAAAAACAAGTCTAATTCTAGATTTATACTCTTCAAAAACATCAGCTGCACCAGGAATGGAAATATCATCTGGGAGGTAAAAATGTGTTCCGAGGGGAATTTTTAGCACTATTAGTGACCATCATTTGGAAAGATTGCTGGCCTTCGAGCCAGAAGACCAGCCACTGAATGCCAGCTCTGGTACTCACTAGCTCTATGATCATGACCAAATTATTTAACCCTGTGACTCTCAGTTTCCTCATTTTTAAAATGGGGGTAATAATACTTTTCTTCTGTACTTTAAAGCGCAATTGTAGGAAAAGTGTTTTGTAAACCTTCATGTGTTATAGAAAAGTGAGTCGTTTTATTCTGAGCTATTGTTATTGACTCTGTGATCTTTTTAGAATATTTTAATAAATAACTGCCTTTTATAGGAGGAATCCAAATGTTTTTCTCAACAAGCTTTATTGTTCCTACTTTCTAAAAACCGAACTTGTAATTTCATTGGTAAAGACCACAGGATTCAGTCAAAGGGCCATACTTGGAGACGTAGAGGGCCATACGTGGCCTCGAGACTACAGGTTCCCCACCCCAATACTACAGGGAATCTGTATGAGGAAATTCATCCTCCAGTATAGATTGGCAGCCATTTCCATTTAAAGTCTTAGAGCTTAGACAATTTCCTGCAGCACTAGTCATTTTATTGACTTGCACAGGGTTTCATAGCTAGTACATCTTAGGTAGGACTAAGACTTCCTGATTCCAAGCCTGTCCTTCATTCTTATTTTGACTCCTGGGAAAGCCCAGTGGCTTGCCTGAGATCACAGAGTATGCTCAAACCTGATGAAGAACATTTCTGACAAAATTCTAGTCTGCTGGTGGTGGAATGAGCAAAGATGGTCTACCAACAGCTGACAGTTGCCAGCTAGACAATTGGCTACATTTCAAGATATTTGTTGAGTAGCAGGAATTCTACATGAGAAGTCCTACCTTATTCTACTCTCCCTAGAAGTGGGGGATCAGACATTTGTTTTATTTGTTTTGCTTTATGGAAGTCATTCTTGCTTCTCTCCCTTTCCCTGAAGCCCTTCACTCTTCCCTCTCAGCTCTCACCTAGGGCCTAGTATGCAAAAAGGGATGTGTGGGTGAAGGTCTGATCAAGACAGATACAAATTTAATCAGCTAACTAGTTCTCCCACACTTCTTGCAAGTCTGGGCATCATGCTGTTATCATCTTCCTGCTGGCACAGAGAGAAACTTGACTCCCCATGGCCCTGTCAATCTCTTATCACTAAATGTTTGTTGAAGGAATAGAAGAAATACCCACAGGTACTTGAACAATCCTGCCTCTCCTTGTAGAAAATGTGCCAACCATGATGCCAGGTCCTTAGGGTTTAAATACAAAAAAGAATTTGTTTTTTACTTTCAAGTTTTATGTCCCCCAAAATTATATCAGGAACCTTCTGAACATAAAATTTCAGCTAAGAGTTTAAGTGATCATTGGCCTCTGAGTGGTTAGATGACAAGAGACAGGGGAGCCAGTCTGGTTTGGGGTGGCAGTCTGGGTTGGATGAAGCAGAGCTTTCAACCCAGGAGAGCTGACCTGCAGGGAGCATCCAAAGAGGTTTCAGGGAATGTTTGTGTGTGGAGAAGAAGGGTTGTAGAGAACCCTTTTTTAATCATCTTGTGCTTTGCCTTTGTTATGTCTGTGATCTTAACTCTTTCTTCTACCAACCCCCAACACTCCTATTCAAAGAGGTTTATTGAGTTGATCAAGGTTATAAGCCCATATGGTCAAACTCTGCTAAGACAATTAGGTGGCTCAATGAATAGAGTGCAGCCTGGAATCAGGAGACTCCTCCTCCTCTTCCTCAGTGCTGTGGGACCATCTCCAGTCGTCTTGATCTACATCTGGCCACTTGAACCAGATGACTCCAGAGGAGAAAGTGAGACTGGTGACTTTGTATAACCCTCCCTTACTTAAATCCAATTAATTTGCAATACATGGCATTGCCATCTTGATGTCATAGTCCTTTTTCAAGGACAAACAACGAGGCTATAAGATGAAGCAGACAAGGTAGAAGAATGAGTAGAGTTTAAGGAGAATCTGAAGGTCAAGTCAGATACAACTGTCAGTCAGGAATGTCAACTGGGTTGTTAAGGGTTGTTCTTGGCAAAATAGGCAACTACCCAATGGACTTCATAGTAATGAACACCTCTTTCTCTCTCTCTCTCTCTCTCTCTTTCTCTCTCTCTCTCTCTTTCTCTCTCTCTTTCTCTTTCTTGGCAAAATAGGCAACTACTCAATTGGTGTTATAGTTGTTAAACCATAACCTCCTCTTCTTCCTCATGCTCCTCCTCTTTTTCCTCCTCCTCCTCCCTCTTTTTCTCTTCTTCTTCTTCCTTTTTTTCTCTTCTTCTACTTCCTCCTCCTCTTCCTCCCTTCCTCCATCCCATCCCTATCTCCCCCTCCTCCAGAAATAACAAGAACAATCACTGTGCCAAGTGCTAAGGATTCAAAGAAAGACAAAAAACAGTCCCTGCTCTCATAGGACTCACAGCCTAATGGGGAGACAACATGCAAACAACTATGTATAAACAAGCTTCTGTCAGAAAAATTGGAGATAATAAACAAGGGGAAGGCACTACCATTTAGGGGAATCAGAGAAGGCTTCTTGCAGAAGGTAAGATTTTAGTTGGGACCTGAAGGAAGTCCTGGGAGCCAGGGGAAAGAGCCCTACCAGCTCTGTAGATAGCATGGCCACCCCAGTCAACAAGTTTCTCAGGCCATCCTGAAGTAGCCTACTATAAGAACCTTCAATCTTTTGATGCCACCTTTCTGAAAGAGAGCAGAACCCTTCAAAGTCTCTTTCTTCTACCCTGGTTGCTCCACTTACTTTCTGCAGGCTTCTCCTTTTTTTCTGCCTTCCATTGTCTCTCCTACTTATCAGCCTCTCCACCATCCCTCATCACTATCATGTGTACCTTAGACCAGCAAACTTTTTCTCCAGTTACTCAAAAATGAAAAAGAGACAACAGAAACAAACATTCTCACAATTGTTTCACATAGAGATGGTCATACTTTTGATCTTGCATTCATCTGCCATAATTCCATATCTACGTGTATGAACTCTGAAAGTCCTTTATCTCATCATAAACTGCTGTGATTCAACCTTGCAACTCCAAACCTTGTTCTTCCCAACTATGACCTCCAATCTCTCCAAGCTGTCATGCTATGCATTGGCTTCATTCTCTTCCATTCTCAGTCTTGACCCTTTGGTAAGCCAGTTGAACTCTACAACGTCATCTTCTTTTGAAATCCTTGTTCCTTTATCTGATCAAAGATCTTGCTCTTCCAAAACCTAGTTTTTGGATTACTTCCACCTTTGCTCCTTCTGACAGGCTGCTGAATGAAACTGGAGAAAATTACAAAACTATACCAAGTTCATTACAAGTTTGTGTCACCTAATCTCACCTGCGTTCTCACTGGGCAAGTCAATTCTTTTATTGCTCATTAGTTGACTCATTATCCAACTCATCTCCCCATCCCTACTCTGGCCACATGGCATCTAGAAATTGGACTGGTTATTTTTTCTTTTCTGTTCTAGGTGCAAAGTGTCCACCTGACCTGAGAGCTTGAGCCGAAGGGATCCAGGAATCCAAGATTCCAGACCAGATATTGTAGCCATCCCAGAGAGCCCTGAAGAGCACAACTTTGAGTCTCTGGCCCTCTATAACCTGATGCTGCTGGCTTCAGGATTGAATTTTGTGGGACTAGTGTTATTTATGTAAGAGCTGAGCAAAGCTGTGAGTCTAGTTGGGAGGAGAGTGGGGAGATAGACCAGTAAGGTATAGGAGAGCTCAACCTCCAAGATATTGGGGAAAATGTTTGCATATTTTTAGTATATCTTTAAAACAAATATCCTTTTGTAAAGGTGAATCTAATGTTAAGTGGTTAAATGGAATTGGAATACTAGCCACTGCCCTACCACTTAATGAGTAGGATACACTCATTGGTAACTTAAGCCAATGGCAGGAGAAACATTCCCCAACCCTTTAAAAACTCTGGAGAACCCTGAATGGGGTAAAATTGAACAAGTCTTGCTCTGGGAGAGTGAGATCAGAGTCATCCATGTTAAAAATCATTTTAAGCCCCAGGAAAATCAGGATATATGTCATGGGAAGTTGACTGAGTTACATAAAATAATACTGATTAAACCTACCACATATTGCCTTTATCTGTAACCATATTACAGTTCCAATGACTGCATGCAAGTTCAGGTAAAATATATTGGTTTAAATGAAAATCCACTGGTTGGGAAACAAGAAAAAATGTCATTTCAGTGAAAAACACATTGTATTAAGTACTTTACATAATTCCCACAGACAGATGCTGGGAATAAATGCCTGGGTTTCTGTGACAGGTCATTGAATTCATCAACACATTATTTTGCTGAATATGTATGAGTTTTGATGAAAATGTATTGCCAGAAGAAATCAAACAGGCTCTTCCCATTTACTACGGTTATAATGTCCTTCTTGATTATACATTGTCATACATTTCAAAGAATATTATTTTGTAGATTAGTGTAGCTATCTTTTGGCTTGTTTATGTATGAATAAATATAATTTCAAATTTACTTCATTGCCACCAGCTTATTGTGGCTACAATATACATATCCCATTTTATTTTTTTTTTGTGCTGTGAGTTTCTAATGAAAGGGATGCAAATTAAAGGTAGAAAAATGTAAATTTGATCAAAACCAATTTTATGTTAACTAGACTATATCTTTTTAATTACCAGAATAAATTAGAGTCAACTTCAAGTGGAACTCACTTTCTACCCTTCTCCCTGCCAGCATTCTGCCATATACTATATCAGGGATCCTGGAAGGCCCTAGTCAGTGGCTCCAAGTAGGACCACTCTCCCCCTGCCCTATCCAAGAGTCTTGCCCAACTTTTCTGCGATGCCCTCTTCTTCTTTTCCCCTCTTGATCAAACATTGATCCCATCCCCATCCCTGCTAGATAGAACCCCAAATTTCTTATTCATTTTGACTTTTAGGCCCATCTCCATTCACAATGACAAGGGTCTGCTCCTGTAAAATAGTCATTTCAAAGCATAATTTCTTATGGCACAATAATATTTCCTTACATTCATATGCTACAATTTGTTTAGTCATTCCTCCATTGAAAGATATCTCTATGGTTTCTAGTTTTGGACTACCATGAAAAGACTTGTTACAAATATTTTTGTATGTTGTTATTCAGTCTTTTCAGTCACGTCCAACTCTTCATGACCCCATGTGGGGTTTTCTTGGCAAAGATACTGGAGCGATTTGTCACTTCCTTCTCCAGCTCAGTTTACAAATGAAGAAACTGAGGCAAACAGGGTTAAGGAATTTGCTTAAATTCAGACAGCTAGGATTTTTTTTTGTATATATAGTTCCTTTTCTCCTTTTTTGGATTTCTTTAGGTTATTGGCTTAGTAGTGAGTGATATAGATAAACCAAAGTTTATGCACAATTTAGTAGCTGTCTGGACATAATAACAAATTGTTTTCCAAAAGTACTGGACCAAGTAATTGTCAGCTACAACAAAAATTCATTAGTGTACCTGTTTTCCCAAAGCCCCTCCAACATTTGTCATTTCCTTCCTTCCTTCCTTCCTTCCTTCCTTCCTTCCTTCCTTCCTCTTTCCTTTCTTCTTTTCCTTTTCCCACCTTTCTTTTTATTATTTCCTTGAGGTTCTTAATTTGTTCTTTCTTTATATGATTTTTTTAGCTTTGTAAAATATTCTTTTGGAAGTTTGATACAGAAGTGAATAAGCAAATTTGGGTAGATAATTTTAGGTAGAATAAGTAAACAAATTTAGTAGGTCATTTTTATTATATTGGCTTGACCTATCCATGAATAGATAATATTTCTCCAAATATCTAGGGCTTTTAGAATTTCTGCACACTGTGATCTAGATAGATTCATATAGTACCTAAGTGAATCTTGAATATATGCTTCAAATATTTTATAGTTTCTATAGTAATTTTGAATAGGATTTTTCTTTTTAACTCTTCTTGCTGTGTTTGATTGGCTAAGGAGTGCTCATGATTTATATGGATTTATCTTATACCCTACAACTTTGCAGAAGTTATTAATGGTTTTTATTTTTTAAATGAATCTTTGGTGGTCTGCTAAATATATCACCATGTTGTCTACAAAAATGTGATGATTTTGTTTTCCCTTTGACTGTGTTTATTCCCTCAATACTTTTTTCTTGTTTTATTGTTATAGTGAATGGTTTTAGCCCTATGTTAAATAGTGATAATGAACATCCTTGCTTTGCCCCTCATATTACTGGAGAGACCTCTAACTTTACTGCATCTTATATGTTTGCTCTTGGACTTAGATAAATGTTATTTGCTATATTAAGTAAAGATGGATTAGTACATATACATATAGTTATACTCTTAGTTACCTTTTAAAAAATTAAGTTCCAGTTTTGTTTCCCCAAACCCTTTGATATCTCCCCTTTCTTTGGGTACCTTGCAAATTGATTGCTCAGTTTCCTTCACAGTTGTGCTACCTCTAGCATGGATCTCTTCTATGAACATTTCATCTACCATATATGTAGTTCCAATATTTATTCTCTTCAGTGCAATTTCTGTCCTCACTATTACCACAGCTATAGATATGGTAGCTTCACTGTCCCAAATGGTAAAAGTGTTTTGCTATAAAAAAATCTTTGCAGATCTTTCCTGTCATTCTTTGGTTTGTTTTCCACCCTCCAATTTCATCTTCAACTTCCCTCAGCATGACCTTGCTTTACTGGGTCTTTCAGTAAGAAACTGATTTTCACCTTCCACTGTCTCTCACTATTTTATGAAGCAATGTTGCTTATAAGCTTTTACCATCTTTCTCTATAAAATTTTACAAATGAGTTTATATTATAAATTAGTGTTGTCCATAGATGACATATATTTCCGCTTAGTAAATAAGTCCTGTGTTTGTCAACAAAGCTACTTGCTGGGGCTCTTCAGTTTCAATATGGAAATTGATTCATATAAGTTGACTTCTGCATGAATCACTATAACAGGTTTCTATATCTATTCTTCTGTTCATGTACTATTTTTCACAATCAATAACTTGTTTAAAGTAGTCGAACTATAGTTCATGGTAAAGAGGACAGAGAACTGATTCTGTAGTCAGACTCTAAGTTCATTCTCCCCTGTGCTGCTTACTACCTGTGTGATCCTCAGCAAGTCACTTAAACTTTCTGGGCCTTAACTTCCTCTTTTAAAAAATGAAGAAGTTCTTATTTTGAGTAAGAATTCACTACTCAAACAAAAACTGCTGGAAAAACTGAAAATCTATCTGAAAGAAACTTAGCATAGACTAACATCTCACACCATACTCCAAGATAAACTGAATAAACACCTTACCTAGATAAAAACTGTCACACCATAAACAAATTTAAAAAACAGGGAAGAAATTTCCTTTTGAAATGGCAAGACAGGGAATATAGATGATCACATGTGATAAAATGAACAATTTTTATTACATGAAATTAAAATGTTTTTGCACAAAAAAGCCCTACTCCATCTAAAATTAGATAGGTGACTGGTAACTCTGGGAAACATTTTATAGCAAGTTTCCTGAGAAAGGTTTACTTTCAAGATACATTAGGAACTAATTCAAATTTATAAGAATAAGAACCATTCACAGTGGATAAATGGTCAAAGGCTATGAACAGGCTATTTCCTAAGGAAGAAATCCAAGCTATCAGTATCACTGCCATATCTCTAAATAATTGCAGACATGCAAATTAAAGCAATTCTGAGGTGCTACCTTATATCCATCATATTAGCAAAGTTTACAAAACCTTTGTAAAAAGGTTCAGGAATTTTAGAAATTTAGTTGGAATTATGCATAAAAGTCACTAAACTCTGTACTAAACTTTGACTCAGTGATAACACTACTGCAGCTAGGTGGCATAATGAATAGAAAATTGTGTTTGAGTCAGAAAGACCTGAGTTTAAATCCCATGTCAGAGACTTAACATGTGTGGGATCCTGGGCAAGTCATTTAACTTCTGTTTGCTTCAGTTTCCTCAATGATAAAATCAAGATAATAATAGCATCTACTTCTTTGTTTTTTGGAGGGCAGTTCGGGTTAAGCGACTTGCCACACAGGTCACACAGCTAGTTAAGTGTTAAGTTCTGAGGCCACATTTGAACTCAGGTCCTCCTGACTCCAGGGCCAGTGTTCTATTTACTGTGCCACCTAGCCGCCCCCAACAGCATCTACTTCTTAGGGATGTTATGAGGCTAAATTGAAATAATATTTATAAAGCATTTAGCACAGTTCTTGGCTACACAGTAGGCATTATGTAAATGTTTATTCTCTTCCCTCTCTTCCCTTTTAAGACTATACCAAAAGACGGAAGAAAGAATAAAAGAACCCATATATGCAAACACATTTATAGCAGTTCTCTTTTGTTATAGCAAAGAACTGAAAGTTAAGGGATGGGGTGGGGTGCCTATTAGTTGGGGAATGACTGAAAATGTATATTATCTACATGTAATGGAATACTCTTCTGCTACAAGAAATTATGGGGACAGTTTCCGTGAAATCTGGGAAGACTTGTATAAACTGATACAGAATAAAGTGAGCAGAACCAGTAGAATAACGTCACTTCAAGGACAAAGAACTTTGAAAGGCTTATGAACTCAGGTTAATGAAGTGACCAACCATTATTCCAAAGAAATGCAACATAATACTATCTTCTTGAGAGAAGAGTGATTGACTCAGGGAATCAGATTAGTCATTTATTTTTTGGACGTGACCAATGAGGAAATTTATTTTGTTTGATTAGGCATATTTGTTGCAATAGTTTTGTTTTTTCCCCTTTTCCATGGGGAAAAAATAAGGAGAGAAAATATATTTTTGCTCTTAGAAAAAAAAAACCAAACTAAACCAGATACATTCTTCTTAGAAATTCCTGGAAGAAAAGTCGCAGTGCCAGAGACTTCATGCCCTGGAGCCCTTACTAAAAGCTTTCATTGCTTGTAAAAATATCCTCCAATAGCTATCTGTAAAATGAGGGATTGGACTAGATGACACCTAGTTCAATGCCCTAATAATTTTATATTTGGGAAAACTAAGGCCAAAATAGAGTTCATAATTTTTCTGAGTCTTATGGAGTTCTACATAAGTAATACACATTCTGAAAAGCAGCTAAAGATAATCAACTACCCAACCCTCTGGACACTTAGGGATATATTCATTTTTAACTTTGCTACCAAATGTACCACTCTTTCTATACTACCATTTAAATAGGGAGCTCAGGGTATTCAACTCATCATTTCCCACTATGATTTCTCTGTCCCGGACTTCATGATATTCAGAAAAGTAATTCTGAAAGATGGCTATAAAATCATGAAAAAAGTCAATGGCTTGGTAAAGGAGCCACAAAAAAAAATGCCAAAGAAATTAACACCTTTTTAAAAAGCAGAATACCTTTTAATAGTAAATAGTAAAGGAAGCACAAAAATCCAGTGAAGAGAAGAATGCCTTGAAAAACAGAAGAGGCCAAATGAAAAAAGATATTAATAAAATGATTGGAGAGGAAACTTCCTTAAAAAGTAGAATTGGACAAATGGGAAAATAGGTACAAAAATTCACTGAAGAAATTAGTGAAAAAAATTCACTGAAGAAAAAATTCACTAAAAAGAGTAGAATCAATCAAATGGAAAAGGGAATACAAAGACTCACTTAAGAAAATAATTGCTTAAAAACTAGAATTGGACAAGCAGAAGCTATTGACTTTAGGAGACATCAGTAAATGAGGGTCCTTCATTCTTAAAGAGGATGACAACGACATCACTATATTAGAGTCAAGTTACAGTGCATCAAACTGTGGTTGATCAGACAAATATGAGCTTGGAATGCTCTACCACAGGTTAAGCACAAATAGTTTATGTGAACATTTGGGGTGGATTCTCTAAATTTGTGCATCTTGCATTTCTTTTGTGCTACTTCATTTCTGCTTTGCTCATAAATCACAACACCTTCTCTGATGAAGGCATGCCATGATGGTGTAATGGGAATCTGAAGATCTTCCCTGCCCCTAGACCCTTTGCTGAACTGGCTTGGGTGGCTCTGAGAATCTTCCCTGATTTGAAAGTATACTCTGCCCCCTAATAGGCTGAATGTGGTTACATGGAGCCTGTGGCAGGAGGCTTGTTTTTCGGGAATGCCTGCACCTTGTTACTTTGTAATTATATAGTGGGTCAAGAAGGCTGTGACATTCTCTGACCCAGGAGAAGGCTATATATACACACCCTGATGTGAGGTTTTGCTTTAGGGTTCACTTTGAGTAGAGTTGTGTGATTTGGACAGATGAGATTCTTGGAAGCCGTTGAGCCCCCGGCTTTGAAAACCTGGATGTTGATGCTTCCCTCTCTAGTAACTTGAAGGTAATGGATGTGATGGTCAAATGGTTGGAAGCCCGTCTCTTGATCTGTTTCTTGGTCTGCTTGTAACTTGTGCTTGTAACTTGTGTTTGTATTCTCTGAAGTTCAGGGTGCTGACTTTTTCCCCTGAACTAGGTAAATGATATATGTTTGAATGATTAAAGTGAGACTGTTAACCCATTTTGAGTTGCTTTCCTTTTAGAAAAGCAGATCTAAAGAACCTGTGCTAGCAGCCTCCCTAAATATGCTAGGGTGCTTGCTATTGCAGCTGGGTGATCCTGTGCCATTGTTTCCCATGTCACAAATCAGTTCCAAAGTTTTTAAGAGAGACCTTGAGAGTGTCCTTCTATTGCTCCTTCTAACCATGTTGTGAGCACTTAGACTGTGTGAGTTCTTCATAAAAGAGTCTTTTTTGCAAGTGTATGTTTGGCATTCAAACAATGTGGCCAACCCATTATAGTTGCTCTCTCTGTAGAGTTTGAATGCTTAGTAGTTTGATTCAAGAATGGACATCAATGTCTGTTATCTTGCCAGGTGATCTTCAGAATGTTCCTCAGACAATTCAAATGGAAGTGATTCAGTTTCCTGGCATGGCTTTGGTATACTGTCCAGGTTTCACAGGTATGTAATAAGTCAGCACAACAGCTTTGTAACCTGCAGCTTGGTAGTCAGTCTACTACCTCTTCTCTCCTGCACTTTCCTTCAGAGCTTCCCAAACACTGAATTACCTCTGGCAATGAAAGCGACTTCATTATCAATATGTATATCCCCAGAAAATGGCCTAGCACTACACGTGGTGAACTCGAAATTTCAATAAAGTTTACTTTTTCCTTGGCTGAGAAGACTTGAGTGGAATTCTTTCCGCAGGACCCGGTATGTTGGTATTTTGGGGTTTCAGGCAGCCCTAACCCTCTTTGGGCTCCTCTTCATTTTTATGGTTCCCTGACACCGGGAACACTGCTAATCTCAAGCTCTTCTCCAGCCGGCACTGGAAGGTTCGTAAGCCTCTTTTTTTCTTTTTCCCCCCTATTGCTTTCTTGTCCTCCAAATAGCTTGGAGGTGTGGTTTTTGTTTAATTTTGCCTATTTTGGTGCGGTTTTTTTTTGTGTGTTTTGTTTTTGTGGGCCTGACCTCTCAGGTCCCATTAGTTCAGGCAGTTAGGTACTCAAGTTGGAGAACATGGACATTCACACATACTCAGCTTCTGAAGAATGGAGGACAAAGACAGACGCTTCATCTGGAAATGTGAGCCAGATTCTTACAATTCTCTCAGTGCTAGGGAACTGGGAAAACTCAAGGTATTTTGTAGGCTTTTTGCACTGTTTTGTTTTGTTTGTTTTTCAAGGCTTACTTGCAAACCTTCTTTTATGGTGGAAGGGACTTCTTTTATGGTGGAAGGGATTTAAAGACCCTTTACCTGTGGCTCCCAAAAGTTTGCCTTTGGGTTGTCTTCTAAAACATTGGGAAAAATTTAGTTTTTCTAGGGACCTTAAAAAGGAAAGGCTAGTGTTTTTTTTGCAACACTGTTTGGCCTAGCTATTGCCTAGAAAACCATGAATCCTG
>CM053594.1:136578982-136590646 GCA_028646575.1 Pseudocheirus occidentalis | reverse complement strand
ACTCAAGGCCCTGACTCATTCTGTCTAGAGTGGGGCCTAGAACAGGTGAAAGCTTTTGAGACTTTGTAGCTTTACCCAATAGTCTCTATGATGGAAGGAGAGAACAGGCTTTGGGAGTTGTTGCCTGTTTTGAAAAACAACTATTGCTTTCCATGTGCTAAATGTCCATGGAGCAGTTTGGAAAGGAAAGGGATATTCAACAGCCTTTTGGCCTTGCCTTAGTCACCTTTAATTCCTACCAGGGAAATTGGGTTTTTTTGCTATACTTTTTTGTGCCTGTTTTGGTATTTGTTTGCTTAACCTCTTTGCCAGGTTTGTTTTCTCCAGGGATTAAGCCGCAAGTTCTCTAGCCCACTGGACCTGGCATCAGGTGTGTTCCAGTGTCTGACCCCTTGGATGTGAAGGCTGACCCCCTCGAACAGGACCCAGAGAGGCAGGGACAGCTCTATGCCCCTTGCCAGCAGGAAGCACTTTCAGAAGCTGAGACCTTCACCCTTTACCCCAAAGGAATTTGGGTCCCATTTGTTTGAGGGGGGAAATGATGAGGTGTAGGCTCTGGGACCCCCCCTTTTTGAGCTCGCCTTGATTCTTTGAGGTACAGGCTCTGGGAAAGTAAACCTTCCCAGGTAAGACATTTGCCTGCAGTCATGAGCATTAAGTTGTGGCTCTTCCCAAGTCTTTAGACCCCCCTTTGTTCCAATAGTTTCCCACCTTTAATGTTCCTGTTCCCACCCTTAAAGTTCCTGTTCCCACCCTTCAACTGGCCTGGCCCACCATTGTCTATGGTCTCCAGGTAGCCTCCAGCAACTTCCTACCCTGAACCACTCATTACTGGAGTCTGACCTCATCTGACTCCTCCTGAAGACCCTCCCCAATCTCCTCCTCTGGACCATCCCTAGATTCCTCCCACAAACATATTGTATATAGAACCCCATCTTCCCTCCATGTGGTGTGAGAGCACCATGAGATAGCTTAGCACAGACTTGCTCAGTGAGAGCACCATGGAATGGCTTAGTATAGACTTTGCTCTATGAGAGCACCTTTAAATGGCCTAGCACCCCACGTGGCGAATGCAAACTTTCAATAAACTTTACTTTTTCCTTGGCAAAAAAAAAAATATGTATATCCCCAGAGAGTATACTGCCAAGGTAAGTGAACAACATTCAAAACTTCTCCATTTGCTGTAACCAATGGTTCCATGCATGGATAGTGTGGTGGTGGTTGATGAAATA
Organism: Pseudocheirus occidentalis; assembly: GCA_028646575.1. Classification (NCBI taxonomy): domain Eukaryota; kingdom Metazoa; phylum Chordata; class Mammalia; order Diprotodontia; family Pseudocheiridae; genus Pseudocheirus; species Pseudocheirus occidentalis. Next base: position 136,589,414 of record CM053594.1, on the reverse strand, counting down.
CCTGTGTTTTCTTGGTCTTAATTGTTTGGCCAAAATTAGCACTAGCAGTAGAGAATCAATCCGTTCTTTGTTGCATCTCAGCTTCAGAGTCTGCATTGAGCACACACTCATGTGCTAACAAAAAATCACTCACCAACACTCCTTCCACTTTGGTCTTAGCTAGTAGTCTTTTCAAGTTGAAGAATTTACCATCAGTGTGGTAGCTGGTGATGTTATATTCATCCTCACTGAAGGTATCTGACAAGATGTCTGAAAACATCATGCTATAAAAAGCATGGGAGTGAGCACACAACTTTTTTCCCCTTCATTAAAGGCTGGGAAAGCATGAGAACATTGGTCCAATATCTAGAACCTAGGCAAGCATGCCATTACAAAATTGACGTACAATACTGATGAACTGTTGGCAACCAAATTTTGACATAATTTTCCCTAAGCCCTCTTGACTGACAGTATCAAAAGCCTTGGTCAGATCTACAAATGTTGTGTACAGATCTATGTTCTGCTCTTGGCATTTCTGCTGGAGTTGTCATGCAGTAAACACCATATCAACTGTTCCTTGCTCCTTTCTGAAGCCACGCTGGCTCTCACGTAGATGACCATCTTCTAGGTGAGGGATCAGCCTATTATGGAGGACTCTGGCAAGAATTTGACCAGCAATGACTAAGAAAGAGACCCTCCTGTGATTGTCACAGTACAATGTATTTCCTCGACCTTTACAGAGGTGGGCAAAGAAGGCATCCTTGAACTCCTGGGGAATAAGCTCCTCTTACTATTTAACCTGGAAAATTTCAGTCAGCTTTTGTTTGAGCATTGGATCCCCCACTTTGTAAATCTCAGCTGGAACTGAATGAGCACCAGGTGCTTTGCCACATGAAAGAGGCCCAATGGCATTCAAAACCTCTTCTTCAGTTGGGATTTCAACTAGACAGGGATTGCCTTCAGAGGTACACAGTCAGTGCTTTCAACAGTCTTCTGAGAACATTATGAAAGTGTTCAGTCCATCTTTCCAGGATCATTTCCTTATCATTAGTCAATGTGGCTCCATCAATACTGAGTAGTTAAGATTTGTCCATAAATAGCCTTCAAGGCATCATAAAAACACTTTGAATTGTTACTATGAGCATAAAGCTGAATTTCATCTGCCTTCTTACTCAGCCAAGAATCTTGCATCTCTCTAAGCTTTGCTTGTACTTTACTTTTGATGGAATTAAATGCTACCTTCTTAGAGACAGGTGATATCCTGCTGGTAAATCCTGTGGAGTTCTCATTTTTCATTTAGCAGCTTCTGAATTTCCACGTAATTTTTATCAAGCCATTCTTGATGTTCCCAAGTGTTCTGACCCAGATAAGCAAATGCAGTGCTGTACACCAGATCTCTGAATTACCACTCTTTTTCCTCTCCACTGTTGCCAACTATGTGTTGGCGTTAACTTTCTCTCCAACTTAGCAATAAATTGTTCCCACTCAGAGCTCTAATCTGATAAAAATAATTCTTCTGGTAGCCATTTTTCCTTGGAGCTACCACTTTTGTTAAATGCAAATATTTAGCTTGGAGAAGATAAGTCTATGCATTCTGTGCCACATATTGCTTTCATTACTCTCACATCCTGTCTGTGTCTTCTCCTTACCATCACAGTCTTATCATCACCAAACATACCAATGTTTGGTGAAAGGGTGCATACACAAAGTATTTTTTGCATGAAATAAACAGAAGACAGTGTTGGTGATGAGAAGGTCGTGAGGTGCACAAGTCTTCAGTTAGTAAATGACATTGCAATTGCTCTTTCCAACTCCATTCTTCCCAAAAGAATTAAAGTCACCCAGAATTATAAGCTTGCCCTCTTTAGATGCATTGATGATAGGGTCTGTAGATCTTCATAAAATTTTTCTTTGACCTCATCAGGGTTTGTCATGGTGGGAGCATAGGTACTGATGATGGTGGTGTGGCTTTTTCCTGCAAGTGACAATCACATTGTGTCAATCATTCATTCTTTTTATGTTATGTTATGTTATGTTATGTTATGTTATGTTATGTTATGTTATGTTATGTTATGTTACGTTATGTTATATTATTTATTTTTTGCTTTTTGGAGGGCAATTGGGGTTAAGTGACCTGTCCAAAGTCATACTTTGTGTCAAGTGTCTGAGGCTGGATTTGAACTCAGGTCCTCCTGACTCCAGGCCAGTGCTCTACTCATTGCACTACCTAGCCACAGCAAGAGAATTGTGTAGTTTTTATGGTACTCTCAAGTCTTTTTTTTTTTTTGCTTTTTGGAGGGTAATTGGGGTTAAGTGATTTGCCCAAGGTCACATGGCTAGTATTAAGTGTCTGAGGCCAGATTTGAACTCAGGTCCTCCTGACTCCAGGGCAGGTGCTCTATTCACTGTACCACCTAGCTGCCCCCATTCATTCCTGTATGTAGGCATACAAGCTTATTGAGATTAGTATTGATTGCACAGGAATTTGAGATATGTAAAAATGGTAAAATGGTATGGGTGATGTCTTTTGATTCATGTGTAAATTGGATTTAAGTGAGGTGGACTTTCGTGAAGTCATCAGCCTCACTCTCTTCCAGAGTCATCAGAGTCCAGTAGCAGGACACAGTCAAGATGACTGGTGATGGCTCAAGATATAGTGGATGACCCTGGCTTCTTCAATGTCCACCTGTGCTCTAAGTGCTCGACAGCACCTGCTTCAACTACCTTCATGACCATTGGAACAAATTGTTTTCATCCTCACATTTAACCAGGGGAAATCTTCACATGCTTGGGGTTGACACCCCCCCACAACTCACTGACAGGTTTTAGATCTCTTTGTTACCCTCAACCTGGTTTAGCCTGTATGCCAAAATGCTTTACCAGAATGTGTCTGTTGTTCATGCTTGGAGCCACAGGTGAGAGTTAAGTGGATAAGACAGTCACCAAAAGGGAAACAGACCTGGAAAAGGTTCATCAACCATCACACCAGAGTTATTAGTCTTCACTGAACACATCTTATTCACCTCAAGAAACAATAAAAACAAAATTAAAAGACTGAAAAAAATAGAAGAAAATGTGAATATATCATCAGAAAAACAACTGACCTGGAAAACAGATCCAGGAGAGATAAATAAAGAATAATTGGACTGGCTGAAAGCCATGATGAATAAAAAAAGAACCTAGACATCATCTTTCAGGAGATTATCAAGGAAAACTACCTTTGGATTCTAGAACCAGAAGATAAAATAGAAATTGAGAGAATCTACCAATCACCTCCTGAACAAGATCTCGAAATGAAAACTCCTGGAAATGTTATAGTCAAATTCCAGAACTCCAAAGTCAAGTAGAAAATATTACAAGCAGCCAAAACGGAAAAAAAGCAAATATTGTGGAGCCACAGTCAGGATAATACAAGATTTAGCAGTTTCTACATTATAGGGTCAGTGGGCTTGGGATATGATATTTCAGAGGGCAAAGGAGCTAGGATTATAATCAATAATCAACTACTCAGCAAAACTAAGTATAATTATTCAGGAGAAAAATGGATATTCAATGAAACAGATGACTTTCAAATATTCCTGATGGAAAGTCCAGAGCTGAATAGAAAATATTCAATTTGGAATTCAAAAATTCAGAAAAAAAAATAAAAAAATAGAAAATTTCAAATACAAGAACCAAGAGAAGCAAGGAGAAAAAGGTAAATGCAGGAGAAATCATAAAGGACTCAATAAATTTAAATTGTTTACATTCCTACATGAGAAAATGATCCTTGTAACTCCTAAAAACTTTCTCATTATTGGGTCAGTTAGAAGGAATATACATAGACAGGGGTCAGGTATAAGTTAAATATTTTTTAAAAATTAAGGGCTGAGAAATGCACTGAGAGAAAAGGGAGAGGTAGATGTGGGTAAATTATCTGACATTTAAAAAATTCATAAAAGAGTAGAGGGTAAGGGAGGTGGAGGGAGTGTGTGAACCTTATTCTCATTGGAATTGGCTCAAAGAGGGAATAACATACTCAATTGGGCATAGAAATCTATCTTACTCTATAGGACAGTAGGAGGGGAGGGAGATGATAGAAGGATTGATAGAAGAGAGGGCAGATTGGGGGAGGTAAAAGTCAGAAACAAAACACTTTTGAGAATGGACAGGGTAAAAGGAGAAAGAGAGTAGGATAAACAGGGGGAAGATAGGATGAAGGGAAATACATAGTATCATAAATGTGACAAATTTACAGCAGTTTTCTCTAATAATGACCTTATTTTTCAAATATGTAGAGAACTGAGTCAAATGTATAAAAACAAGAGCCATTCTCCTATTGGTTAATGGTCAAAGGACATAAACAGGACATTTTCTGATGAAATCATCAAAGCTATCTAGAGTCATATGGGAAAAAATGCTCTATATCATTATTGATAAGAGAAATGCAAATTAAAACAACTCTGAGTTAACACTCCACACCTATCAGATTAGCTAATATGATTGAAATAAAAGTGACAAATGTTGGAGGGAATGCGGGAAAATTGAAATATTAATGCACTGTTGGTGAGATGGTATTCTGATTCAACCATTCTGTAGAGCAATTTGAAACTATGCCCAAAGGGTTATAAAACCATGCCTACCCTTTGACCAAACAATACTATATTCCAAAGAAATTTTAAAAAGGAAAATAATCTATATATACAAAAATATTTAGCAGCTCTTTTTGTGGTGGCAGAGAATTGGAAATTCAGAGGTTGCCCATCAATTGTGGAATGGTTGAACAAGTTGTTGTATAGGGTTGTGATGGAATACTATTGTGCTATAAGAAATGTTGAGCAAGACACTCTCAGAAAAACCTGGAAAATCTTACACGGACTAATGTAAAATGAAATAAACAGAACCAAGAGAACCTTGTACACAGTAATAGCAATTTTGTCTCCTGATTGGCTGTGAATAACTTAGCTATTGTCAGCTATACAATGATCTAAGACAATTCTGAAAGACTTATGATAAAAAATGCTATCCATTCCAAGAAAAAGGATTGATGGAGTCTGAATGAAGATCATAGCATACTTTTTCTTTACTTTATTTTTCTTTTTTTTGTCTGTGATTTCTTTCACAATACAACTAACATGGAAATAGTTTTTGCATTACTGTAGCAGAGCCCAACTTTAACATAAAATCCAAAGTAAAGACATAGACTTGAAAAGTGAACAATAGCAGCAAAAGGAACCAGATGATAAAAGAACTACTATGGTGACAGAGAAGAGCAAGACAAAAATTCGGAAAAAAATAGCAGCGTGAAAACATCTGCAAGCAAAACCTCAAAGAAAAATGTAAATTGGACACAAGCCCAATAAGAATTTCTAGAAGAGCTAAAGTAGAGGAAATATTAGGAGACAAAATTGTAGCAATGAAAGAAAATTATGAAAAAATGAATTAACTTGGTAAAATAAAAAGGCACAAAAATACTGAATTAAATACATTAAAGAAAACCAAAATTGACCAAATGGCAAAAGAGGCACAAAAATTCATTGAAGAAAAGAATTCCTTAAAAAGAAGAATTGACCAAAGGGAATAAGAGTTACAAAATTTCATTGAAAAAATGATTCCTCAAAAATTAGAATTGGGTAAATGCGAAGCTAATGATTTCATGAAGTATAAGAAACACTAAATAAAGTCAAAAGAATGAAAAAATAGAAGAAAATGTGAAATATCAGAAAAAAATTGTTTTGGAAAATAGATCCAGAAGAGATCAGTTAAGAATTATTGGACTTGAAAGCTATGAGTGAAAAAGAGCCTAGATATCATATTTTTAAAAATTATCAAGGACAACTACCCTGATATCTTAGAACCAGAGGATAAAATAAATATTAAAAGAATCCACTATTCATCTCCTGAAAGTTATATTAAAATGAAAACTCCAGGATTATTATAGCTGAATTCCAGAGCTCCCATATCAAGGAGAAAATATGGTAAATAACCACAAAGAAACCATTCAAATAATGTGGAGCCACAATTAGGATCACACAAGATTTAGCAGCTTCCACATTAAGGGAGCAGACGGCTTAGAAGGCAAATGAGCTAGGATTACAACTAAGAATAACCTGCTTGGCAAAACAGAGTATACTCCTTTAGGGGGGAAATAGACATTTAATGAACTAGAGAACTTTCAAGTATTCTTGATGAAAAGATCAGAGTGGAATTGAAAATCTGACTTTCAAACACAAGATTCAAAAGAACATAAAGATAAATGTAAAAGAGAAATCATTATGAACTTAATAAACTGTATATATTCCTTTATGGAAAGTTGATACATGTAACTCTTTTAAAACTTGAAGAGACATGATTTCTGGGCAATTAATCATTTTATTAATAATGATAGCCATTTGTTAATAAAAGAAATGGTCATTTTACCATCTCTCTCTTGGAACAAAGACAACTCATGGTGGGGTGTGCACAGTTTTTTGTCCTTGGAAGAATGGGTGTTCCTGAGGATGGCAATCAACTCTGATTGGTTAACAATAAATGAAAGAATGAGAGGCTGAGAGAGTGACATCATGTCACTTAGACGGAGACTATGCTACACTCAGACCACCTCCAGCCTTGGACAATTTAGACAAAGAATCTACCTCTGCCCAAACTTGCTTGAGTGGAACACAATGGGCAAGAATTTAAATAAGATTCCTAGTAAGGTCATGTGGGGTCTGACCAGATTAAGGAGAAAGTTCAAACTTCAGAAACAGCTTTGAAAATGAGGACTAGAGGGCGGGTAGGTGGCTCAATGAATAGAGCACCCACCCTGGAATCAAGAGAACCTGAGCTCAAATCCGACCTCAGACACTTAACACTGATTGGCCATGTGACCTTAGTCAAGTCACTTAACCCCAGTTGCTATGCCTTCTCCACTCCAAAAAGCAAAAAGAAACAAAAAAAATGAGGACTAGAAAATGGGGGGACTAATAATTATTTCTCTCAATCTTTAAGAAATTTATGATTATTAGAGCAGTTAAAAGGAGTCTACACAGCAAAGGTTATGAGTACGAGTTGACTATGATGGAATGAATTTTTTTAAATGAAGGTTCAGGAGCAGCAAAGTGGCACAGTGAATAGAGCACTGACTCTGAAGTCAGGAGGACCTGAATTCAAATCTGACCTCAGACACTTGACACAGTTACTAGCTGTCACTTAACCCCAATTGCCTTGCCTTCCCCTCTCCAAAAAAAAAAAAGAAGGGCCAAAAAAGAGTTATGCATTGGGAGAAAGGGGAAGGGAGAGGAAGAATGGAAAAAGAATTTCACATAAAATAGGCATGTAAAAAATTTTTTTCATTTAAAAATTTTTTTTTGCTTTTTGGAGGTGGGAAGACAGGACAGTTGGAGTTAAGTGACTTGCCCAAGGTCACATGCTAGTAAGTGTTAAGTGTCTGAGGCTGGATTTGAACTCAGGTCCTCCTGATTCTAGGGCCAGTGCTCTATTCACTGTGCCACCTAGCCATCCCTAAAGAAGAGTTTTTACAGTGAAGGAGAAAAAGGAGATAGTGGTGGCAGGCAATGCTTGAACCTCACTTTCATTAGAATTGATTCAAAGAAGAAAGAAGACACACAGACATATACATGTGTGTACACATACATACATACATACATACATACATACATACACAAACATACAGTTGAGTATAAAAATCTATCTTAACCAGCAGGAAAGGAGAAGAGGAAAAGAGAAAGGGATCAGGTGATAAAAGGAAGGGCAGATTGAGGGAGGCAGTGGTCTAAAGAAAAACAGACTTTTCAGGTGAGACAAGGTAAAAAGAGAGAAAGAAGGATAAACAGAAGAAAATAAGATGGAGGGAAACACACAGTAAGTGATCATATTGTGAATGTGAATGATATAAACTCACCCATAGAGTAGAAGTGGATAGCTGAACAGAATCCAACAATATGTTGCACAGAAAAAACACACTTGAAACAGAAAATCACACAGAGCTAAAATAAGGTGCTGGAGCAGAATCTATTATACTTCAACCAATATAAAAAAGGTAGGGGTAGCAATCATCATCTCAGACAAAGCAAAAGTTAAAATAGATCTAATTAAAAGAGATGGTTAAAGAAACTACATTTTGCTAAAATGTACTATAGACAGTGAAGTAATATCAGTACTAAACACATATGCATGAAATTGCAGAATATTCAAATTCTTAAAGGCACAAACAAAATCAATGCAGCTAAAATTAAAAGGGAAGCAGGAAACTGGGGAAAATGTTACAGCAAGTCTCTCTAATAAGGGCTTCCTTTCTTATATATATAGGGAACTGAGTTAAATTTATAAAAAAAATAACAGCCATTGCCCAATTGATAAATGATCACAGGATATGAATAGGCAGTTTTCAGAAGAAGAAATCAAAGCAATATATAGTAATATAAAAATGCCTTAAATCACTATTGACCAGAAAAGGGTACCACTTCATAGATTAGCTAACATGACAGAAAAAGAAAAATTCCAAATGCTGCAGGGGATATGGAAAAATAAGTACATTAATTCACTGTTGTAGAGTTCTGAACTGCTCCAATCATTCTAGAAAACAATTTGGAATGCTCCCAAATCTATAAAACTCTGCATTCAGCCCAGCCATATCTCTACTAGATTTGTATCCCAAAGAGATCAAAGAAAAAGGGAAAAAAATCCAGGGAAAAAAGGTTCAAGGTCTCCCATTGCATCCTGGGTCATCTCCAGTCATCCTGATGAACATCTGGTCACTGGAATCACATGGTTCTGGATTAGGAAGTGAGGCTGGTGACCTGGCACAGCCCTCCCTCACTCAAATTAAAGTCAACTGAAAGTTATGTCATTTCCCTTGATGCCATGGTCCTCTTCAAAAATGTAGGACAAACACAACAACTCACAATCTATTGGGGAAAGAGTGTATAAAAGGAAGTAAAAAAGATAGGGATGGAGGGGCAGAGGGGTAGGTAGGAGTAGGGGAGGGTACTGGATTGGGAGTATGATGAAAGTCCACAGGAAAGCAGCAGGGTAGGAAATGGTGAGATGGCTACCTTGAGTGCCCTTCTTAAATGGAGGATGTCAGCCTCTAGGTCCTCAAGTGTGGTCCTTTGACTGAATCCAAATTTCACAGAACAAATCGCCTTAATAAAAGGATTTGTTTGGTAAAAAGGCCTCACCCAAGGACCTAGAAGGCCACAGGTGGCCTCAAAGACATAAGTTTCCCACCCCTGATCTAGCAGGAGCCTTCTATTGATCACTCTCCACTCCCTCCAATCAGAGGAAGGGAGGGACCCCAGGGGTAAGAGACATTGAAGAGGTGTGAATTTGAGAGCTGATATGATCTTGTAGAGCAATGAAATTCTGGAGGGCATGATGAAGGCATATCAGAGAAGTGGAACTGGGTGGGAAATGATGTATCTTTTCTCATACACCAGAGCGGAGCCAAGATGGCGGGCGTAGAAGCAGCAAGGTCCCTCAGCTTCCACACAGCCACCCAAAACATCCATAAAATATGACTGTGGACAAATTCTAGGATTCTCAAACTCATAAAAATACAGAAAACACATCTCTTGAGGAAGGCAGTTCGGCAGCAGGGGATCATTGCGGCAGCCTGAAATCAAAACTCGGCCAGGCCCCAGGGCAGTCAGGAGGAGCTGAGCTGAGCTGCAGCCACAGCCAGTCTACAAGAGAGAAGATCTACAGCCTCCAGCAACTCCACATCTACCAAGGTGTGAAAAATAGGGATTATAGAAAGGCAGCTCAGCAGGAGGGACTCATCCTGCAGGCCTGCAGGCTGGGAGCGGAGACCAGCCCAGCCTGAAACCATGCGGCCAGGCTCCAGGGCAGTAGGGAGGAGCTGAGCCTCCCAAGCCACAGTGTGAGTCTACTTCAGAGAAGATCTAAAGTACCTCGAGCAGTCTTCACATCTACTAAGCCAGGATTAGAAGTCAGTGAAAGTGAGTGAAGCTTTCAAGCTAAATTTGGGGGAGGAAAAGCAGTTCAGCCAATCTACCGCCAGGGCAATGAGGCAGTGGGGGAAGGGCAGGAACTGCTTCAGAGCCCCTGGCCTGTGGATCCTGCAGGGGGCTGAGTCCATTGATCAGGGCCAAGTGCTCTTTCGTTGAGCTTGAGCAGCCCCCTAATAGCTCCGGCAGCTGGGAAAACCCCAGCGATTTGGAACAGAGCTTTTCCCCCTGGAAGCAGAGTTTCACGAAGCTAAAAAAACCCAACCAATTAATTAACTGGCCAACATGAGGAAAAGGAAGCAAAATAATAACAGAAATAAAACTCTAGAATCCTTTTTTGTGGACAAAAAGGATCAAAGCATGGAACAGGAGGAAGACAACACAGTCAGAACTCCCATACCAAATGCTTCCAAGACACTTGAAGAATGCCTAGAAGCTATAGATAATCTGAAAAAGGACTTTGAAAAACAAATAAGAGAAGTGGAGGAAAAATTGGGAAGAGA
>CM053594.1:136521303-136578882 GCA_028646575.1 Pseudocheirus occidentalis | reverse complement strand
ACTTCTTTCAGATCTTCTCCATTATACCCCAAATCCACAGCTTCAGCCTTGAGAATCACTCTATCTAGCCACACCATCATACATTCTGGTTGTTGTTATCTACTTGGCCCCACATCATTTGCCCATCTTTCTCAAGAAGTAACTGAGTACCTACCTCATTGTTCTTCTCTTCACTTCACCTTCTACCTTGATTACTTGGAGCCTTCAACTTTCATGTCGATGCCCATTCAGGCACCCTGGTTCACCTTTTGTCTCAACTTTACTCCAGCTCAGACATACACTGAGACAGTTTTACCTAAGATCTCACCATCATTCATCATGCTACATTGAGTATGTATCCAATAGGCATTAACAAAGAAATCAAGACTATAGATATCCTCAAGTTTAGGCATAGATTGTTATAATAATAATGGGAATTTGAAGATCTTCCTTGCCCCTTGTATTAGCAAGCTAACATGTACTTAGCACTTACTTTCAAGTTCATAATTATGTCAAGTATTAAGACCTAGAACTTGTGAATCCCACAGTGGGATGGACTTGTTGATGGAACTGGAAGGGGCAGAGCAGGGAGGAGCTAATACCATATATAAGGAAAAGCCCAAGTTGAGAGAGGCCAGAACTTCTGGGAGCGCGCATCTAGAGGGTGTGCTGCTACTGCTGGAGAGAGAGAAGAGAACTGAGAACTGAACTGAGAACTGAGAAGAGAAATGAGAACTGAGTACTGAACTGAGAATAGAGAATAACTGAAAAATTAGGAGAACTAGGAGGAGGCATGGCTGTGGTGTGGTACTTTGTCTGTCTGTTTTGATGTTGCTTTGTCAGATTCGTCTGCTAATAGAGGACAGTGCTGTTGTTACAGAAGCCCTGGGACCTTATTGCTGGCTCAAAAGCTCTGAAAGAGGATTTTCTTGTCGTATATTTACAGAAATCCTGGGAGGAGGGTCTTGTTGACATTTTCAGAGATCCAGGTACTATACTGATGATTTGTGTTGGTTCCTCAGAACTTGTTGTTGGGTCTATGTTGATTTCACAGGCAGGAAGTGAATTGAAGATACTGGCAATGTGAATAAATGTTATTGTGGATTTGTTAAGCTTTGTCTTCCCAGGAACAGAAACTGTGAAGGACTTGAGGTGGACTAGACACTATGAGCTTCATCATGGAACAGGAACTAGACAAGGAGATGGACAACAAAAGCTGGTAGGAGCTAGGACCATGGAAGGGGAAGCATGGAAGGGGAGGCATGGAAGCAGAGAGCCAGCCTCGAGTCAAGATGAAAAGATCTCTCTTTGGGTATTTAATGCAAACTGAAAAGATCGTGATTACTAGAGGTGGAGAACTCTGACCTTTACATTTAGATGCTTGAGTTAAGAATTTACTAATTAAGGTTGACTGGAAACTAATCTCCAGTTAAAAAGAAATAAGACTTTTTGATTAAAGAGATTAAGACAATGTAATCTAGGGTGGGAAACTTTTGACCTCTGTACTTGTGTCAATTAAGGAGGCTTGCCTCTTTAAGAATGATTGAGTTACTCAATGAACGTACTTTGTTTAAAGCTATGTGACCACTCTGATGAAGACTACATGGCCATTTTAGTGATAAGTTGTTATGCCATAACATAGTGAATTCTGTAGTTTGATTTTCTGTGAATGTCTTGTCTTACTTTGTTACTGAATAAATAGAGAGTTCACTATACTGTGTAATTAGAACCTTGAAAGCTGTTCACAGTAGCAGTCCTGTGGGAAGATGCCCATGCTTGGCTTAGTAACTGCCCAACTTCCTCTTCTCCCTTAATGAGTTTTAACCTGGTCTTGAGGTTAGAAGGACTGGTCCAAATAAAAAGCAGGCAGAAGGGAAGGATGACAACAAGGCTGAGGCAGGAGAAAAGCAAAGGAGACAGACTTTGACAACTCAAGGGCTTGACAAACACTGCAAAAGAAAAAAAATAATTTAACCCTTCCATCTTTACAAGTTTTCACTTTAAAGGTCTCTCCTTTTGTACAGCTAAAAACCTACAAAAAGCCATATATATTGGTTGCTTTCACTTCCTCATATCCCATTCATTTCTTAACCCTTCCCCATGCAGTTACAAACTCTGCCACTCAACTGAAACTTCCCCCTTCCAAGTTACTAGAGGGCTCCCTACTATCTTGCCTTTTCTTATTCCTCAACTTTCAGCCTTTTCCTACAGTTTATTACTGTGCTGAACACCAGGATCCTCTCCCACCTCCTTTCCATTTCTTTGGTGGCCCTTTAAATCTGAAATACTCTTCTCCCTCCCTTCTACCCTTTAGAAACTCCACTTCCCATCAAGGCTCTGTATAAGTGCCGACTCCCATAAAGAGCTTTTCATAATCCCTCCAGTAATTAGTGCCTCTCCCATACATTAATATGTACTTGATTTATCTGTATATATTTTATATTTTCCCTTCTATGCACTGATAGATGCTGAGTAGTAAAGCTAATTCTATCTTGCAGGAATTGGACATGTTTAATTTATTTTAGGGAGACCACAATATCTACCTTCAGGTATTTGAAGCACAATAAAATGCAAAAGGTACTGGGCTTTTTCTGCTTAGCTTCAGAGGAAGAAAAATAAGAGCAACTAATAAAAGTTGTAGAGGGGCAGATGTGGCTCAATATAAGGGAAAATAACAATTTCTCCCCTTACCCCCTAACTTATTCCTCATTTCCCAAGGAAACTCATTGTCCTGCAAGATCAAATCATCCTTGGTATTTGAATTTCACCAGTAGCCTCTCCCCCTGGGAGTCAGTTGAATGGGGGCATGGGTAGACTCTTTCAGAACCCCCTTGAGGGAGGGCATCTGGGCAAGTCATTTCTTCATTTTCCACTTGGATGCCCCCCTCTCTGGCCTCCCTGCCCTCTCCTACTATTTTGGGCTTCCTTTTATGTATTGTCTTATTAGATTCTTAGATTCTTAGGTTTTTGAGGGAAGAGCTTATTTTCCTTTGTCATTTTTTTTATCCTTAATACTGAGCATAATGCCTGGGACACAGTAAGTGCTTGATAGTGATTTATTGACTGATTAGCAATTAAAGCAAATCAAAAAGTAATTAGCATGCTTCAGGAGACAGTGAACTCAACATCATAGAAGTCTTTGATGAGAGAGTAGATGACCACTTAGCTAATGTATTGTAGAGGAGGTTTCTCTTCAGGTGGTGATTTCTGAGATCTCTTCCAACTTTGTGTCGTTTTGTACTTTCTGATTCTGTAAGGTAACTTGCCTGAGGTCACAAAGGGGATTAGTGACCAATCTGGAACTAAAACCCAGTTCTACTACTACAAGTTATAGATTTGTAGAATTAAATCTAAAAGTGGAAAATGACTATAACAGGATATTGTTGAATATTTATTGTATCTCATAAATTTGAGACGAACGCAAAAGTCTTAAATTAATTTCTATTCAGAAGAAAGGAAAAGCAAAACAGCTGGGACAAATAGCAGGTAGACTCAAGGACTGAAATGTTTGAATAGAGAATTGCAAAAAGACTTAGCTGAAATGTACCAGTAGATGGCAGCATCCACTAACTTTTCCCGAAATGAAACTTTTTCCGCAAAAAATAGAAAAACAACTATCTGATGAATATTTTTATTCCTAGTTAAGAGTTTGATATGGGCTTTATTATAATGCATATTCTACATGGATGAGAAAACCTTGACTATGATGATGAAAACGAGTAATATTAACATTAATATTAATTAAAGTAGGCTAAGTAGAACAATTATTGGTCATCAAAAAGGTGTGGAGCTAATAATGCCAAAGAAAGAACACTAAATCTAAGGCAACTATTTTGCTATGTAATTCTAATGACCATTCTTGACACTGGAGATGAAATAAAGAAATAAATTTGTTTCCTTTCCTTGGAGAGGTGGGAACTATGAGCACAGAATAGATGCCTGTAGAAAGGACAGCAAATGCCCACAAAATAATGCCCAAGTCTAATGGTTTCTATAAGAGTTGATTTTGTTTGATTTTTTTTTTTGTTACAAGGGAAAGTTCACATCTTGAGTGGAGGACAGGCATTTCCATGATATAGAAGTAAAAGGCATCAATAACATTTAAATTTTAAATCTGAAAGAAGAGAGAGAATATTTAGGATTTTTATGAAAAGGATGATAGGGACTAGTTTCTCTCCACAACCACTGAAGATACAAGAGGAGTTGGTTTAAATCTCTCTACATGGGATTTATGATGTGATAGAGATGACGGAACAACAGCAACAAGAAAAGATTTGTGTAAGACATAAAAAAGGAAAATGTACATGATAACGATCATATTTTTAAAGGAATAGCAAGTTGTACATAATAGATTTGCAATTTCATGTGCAATCATATTTTTTATTATACTTTGTTATGGAAATGCTTGTTTTATTCCATAAATTTAAAGTTAAAAAAATCAATTTATCTTTTTTGAAAAATACATAAAAGGAAAAAAAAGACAGTCTGACAGTTTTTGCAGTGGGTTACCTGGGGAAGCTATGTAATCTCCTGGGGTTCTCAAAAACAGTATGGATTCTACAATATTTATCACAGAGCTGTCCAAAGACAGGGAGGGTAATGGGATTTTCAATTCAATGTCTTAACTTGCCTTTTCTGACCTTTGTGTATTTGAATGTGAAACCTTAATACTGTATACCCATTTAGACTGAATATTATTGTCAAGACTAATCCTTTTAAAAACACCCATCCGCTGCCCTGCCATTCATTGGCTTGTCTGACTCAGTGGCTCTTTGGGGAGCGTCAACTTTATAATATTATTGGCTTCTGTTTATATAGCACCTTTCTTCCAGGATGATATGAGTAAGCCTCATGGCATCTCTGAAGTAAGCAAACACTATCCTGGTTTTATAGACTAGGCTACCGAAGGAAAAGTAGGTGAAAATATATTGCCTAAAGTCATTGTAAATGTGAGTAGAAAACAGGGTCTATTCTTATTTGCTCAGAATAGCTCAGGGGAAGAGGATGAACTGAATGACCTTTTAAAGTATCTGCTAGTCCTTTAATTATTTCACGATCTCTGTTTCTTGGGACTGTCAGCCATCCCCTAGGTCAAACCTCCTTCCAATTCATTTCCAGTTCAGATGAAAATCTCTCTAGATACACAGATCCCTATGGACTACATTTTTTTTAAGAAGAACCAATCAACAAATAGGCATTTATTTTACCAAGCCCTTTCTAAGTGCCAGATACTGTTCTAGACAGAGGGGATACAAAAATTATGGGATGAGAGAGAGAGAGAGAGAGAGAGAGAGAGAGAGAGAGAGAGAGAGAGAGAGAGAGCAGGAAAGAATCATAGAGATTATTTTACAAATGAGCTCCAAAGAAGCTCAAAGGGACTTCTGAGTGAGTATTAAAGCCAGGAATCAAAACCCCAGGCCTCTGACTCCAAATCTAGTGTTCTTTCTACTTTGCCACACTGCCCAAAGCTGGGAACCCACAAATTGGGATCCTGGAACATAGTAGCAATTTTTTTAAAAAACAGAGCATGTTTTATTTAGCTTGCTCCATTTGAGAAGGAATGGGTTACTGCAATGCTAAAGAGAACTGAATCTGGGCATTAGCACATCTTAGAAAAGTCAGAAATGTCTCAAAGTAGTGCTACTTGGTGAGAAAGGAAGAGATGTTCTAAACTGAGTGGTCTTCCTTCAATGAAGATTTTACAGCTTTACATCCCAAATGTATAGTAATGAAGGCAGTTATCAGAAGTCCCTCACCCCCACCCCCATGAAGGCTTGTAATCCTGTTTTTCCTCCAGTTGGGCCTATTTGTTTCATTAATGTGCCACATGTTGGAAGAGCAGTTTATTTTTTTTTTAAGCTATCATTCAATATGGTATCTACACAGTAAAAGAGTCATTCATACATCTATTATCAGAGAACATGAACATGAACAGTATAACTAAACAGCAGAATGTCAGGAGACCTCCAAAAGTCACTTAATTAATGGTTTTAAAGTATTTTGATATGGAAATTTCATAATTTAAAAAATTTTGTAGAACCTTAAGTAGTAAATGATTTTAAAATATAGATATGGAAGGAGCAGGCTGGGTGACACAATAGATAAAGCACCAGGCCTGGAATCAGGAAGACCTGAGTTCAAACTTGACCTCAGACACTAGTTGTGGGACCCTGGGCTAGTCCCTTAACACTGTCTGCCTCAGTTTCTTCATCTGTAAACTGAGCTGAATAAAGAAATGGAAAATCACTCCAGTATCTTTGCCAAGAAAACCCAAAGTGGGTCATGACTGAAACAACTGAATAACAACATAGATATGGAAATAAGTATAGACACTGATACAGAAGAATGAGATCACTGCTTGCTGGCTAGATAGCCCAAGAGATCATTAATATCCATGACAGATTGAAAGACCTAGAGTAAGGTCTCTAACAAAAACTGCACGTGGCAACAAGGAATTCTTGTCTGAAGACTGAAAAGAGTTCCCACAGAGATCCCTCTAAGTTTTGAGATATTATTCATTTATATACTTAGAAACCCTTTAATTTAAATAAGTACTTATGTATACAGGGTGTCCCAAAAGTCTTTCTAAGCTTAAAACTGCACTAAGACTTTTGGGATGCCCTATATAAGCATGTAATCATTCAAGCTATATGTCTAAGCATCATATGACACCATAATACCAGAAAACTAAGAATTCAAGTGACCCAAAAGGCAATATAAAGACACATAGTGGATATGATCAGATGTTGCTAATGATGATTTGAATTTGAGTGTAAGTATCTAAGTATTGAGACAGACAGACAGAAGTTGGTCAGCCATATATAATAACACATAACGAGAAAAAGGAATTATAGGTGGACAGCTCAAGCTCTTCACTGGTACCTACAAAATAGCAAATGGACCAGAGAAAGACTTCTAATGCATTGACTTCATAATCTATCGACACAAGTCATCCAGGATAAGAAAGCATGAAATGGGGTTTCATTTGGATCAACAGAGGAAGTACCCACCTGAGTGTGATCATACATATCATTCATCAGAGTATTAAATTATGGCAATTTATTTGTTTTAATATTTGTTTATTTTTTGCTTTTTTTTTTGGAGGGAGGAGGGTAGGGCAATTTTGGTTAAGTGATTTGTCCAAGGTCACACAGCTAGTAAGTGTATCAAGTATCTGAGGTCATATTTGAACTCAGGTCCTCCTGACTCCAGGGCTGGTGCTTTATTCACTGTGCTACCTAGCCGCCCCCTATGGCAATTTATAATGAAGCAAAATGTCCAGTTCTTAGTGGTATCCCAATTCATGGAAAGGAGAATAATAGTGATAGTAATCAAATAATAAACTGTTAGCTCTGGAATGGGCTTTAAGGGCCATTTAATAAAGCAGCCTCAATTTATAGATGAGAAAACTGAAGCTCCTAAAGGTCAATTGACTTGACTAAGATTAAACAATCATTTATTAGCAGAGTCAGTTTTAGAATCCAAGTCTCAAGTTAACAGCAACTTAGAATGATAAGGTTAAGGATAAAGATGGTCAGGATTATGAGTATATTCCTTCCTTTTCTTATTTTGCAACTTGCCACAGTCATTGGCAGCATTGCAAAGTAGGCAGATGACTAGCCTCGGAGAGAAGAAGACCTATATTCGGATTCTGTTCCTGACATACCAGCTGTGTGACCATGAACATGTCACAGTCTTGGTTGCCTTGGACAATTTTCTCAGACTCTATGTTAGAGAAAAGATGCTCTTGCATAATTTAGAGGAATTCAGAACTGAAAATTCTGGAGACCTGATAAAATCCCAGGTCTGGTCCTTCTTTGTCCACCTTCCTCTGAAGTCACCAGAGAAGACTGTAGTATTGTAATAAATGTAATAATTTTCACCTATAAACACTCATGAGCAGGGTGATCTTGGGATCCAAGTTTGAACCACATGACCTATGAACTGAGGTCCCTTTCAGTTCTACATGTGTAATCCTAAGTGGTAACATCAGTCTTTCTGGTAGAAGCTTCATTTGCACAGCTGCTGAGGATGAGAGTGACAGTGTAGTTTAGAGATAAAAGAGAGAAAGGAACTGGATTCAAGAATGACATGACTTGTGCTAACTTAGAAAAAGAAGGAAAAAATTCAATGATTTCACCAAAACACTCAAGGTCCAACCACACTTGTGCAGAATTCCATGGAATTCAAGTAGTTCCACAAAACTGCAGTTTCACAGAATCATAGAACCCTAGGGTTCTCTAAGATATATTTTGCAAAACTCAGCTCCAAGTATATTCTTAGAATAACCATTCAATCAAGGGGAAGTTTGGAAAACTACCCTATACAAGAAGTAGCAGTGACATGACGAATATGGCAAACACCATAGGGGAGTCTCATTTTTGAAGTAACACACCTTTGTAGTATAGTTCAATGCCTTTAAAATGCAAATTCAGTTTAACCCCTTTGGTCTCAGCTCTGTAGGCACTGAGGAGCAGGTTTGTCAAGATAGCAAAGGAAGGAGGTAAGAAATTCAAATGAGAAAACAGGAAATTCATTCTTGGCCAGGTTTTTTTGGGCACACATCCAAACTGGTTCCTTAGCCAGAGGTGAGATTAGTTAGTAGACTCCTTTCTTTCTACTTGAACAGTCTCCCCTCCACCCCCCACCGCCCACTGTTTTCCAACCCCACTCACTCATAAGGGAAAGAATGTTGCTTCTGGAGTCAACGAACCTCCGTTTAAACCCTGCCTCTGATACCTACTACCTGTGCAATCCTGGGCAAGTCTCAATCTCCCGGAGCCTTATTTTCCTTACCTGTAAAACGGGGAGGCAAAAGAGGAGGGCGATGAACTACATGGCCTCTGAACTCCTTTCCAAATCTAGCCCTATTCTATTATGATTCCCTAGTCAGAATCATAGAATATTCGAGCTAGGAAGGTCTTTAAAGATCAACTACTCCAATCATCCCCTTTACAAATAAGGAAACTGAGGCACAGGTGATTTGCCCTAGCTAGTTAGTGATTGACATAAGACTAGAACCTAGGTTGCCTGACTCCTAGTCCAGTGTTTTCTCTACAATGCCCTGCTACCTTTCTAATTGTATTTCTGTTTATATATATAATGTGTGAATAATATATGCAAGGTGAGTTGTTAATATTATGCCATATAATGAGTTATTCTTTTGGGGCATGGTCTGTAAGTGAACACATAATGGTTTTTTTGTTAGCAAAACTGACATCTGCTAAATAAACACTCTTTGAAGGTTAGCCTGGCATTTTTGTTCACAATTATATAAAGGAACACATGGGGGCAGCAAATGTTTAGGGGAAAAAATTATTTCAGCGCTAACTTGTACCTACTACTATCTGGGAAACTTTGGGGGAAGGGATTTATTTATATTCATTTATTTTAGCTAATGAAATTGAATTATTCCTCTGTTTCAGACTTGAGCAGGTAATTTCAGAGAAAGTGTTAGTCACCATGATTCAACTTTGCTTCCAGAAGTACTGAAGCTAAGAGATCATGAAAAGTATTCTTTAGAAATAAGAAACCTTTTCAGAAGGCTTCTTAACTTTCAACCACGCCTTCTTTATCCGGGCTGAGAAGATTGTTGTATCTCTAGAACTGGAAGAAGCATAGGCAAGCTCACAGATCAGGATTCCAAGGGAGGACCAAGATTAAATTGTAAACTCCTTGAGGGCAAGAACTATTTCTACCTTTCTTTATGCACTGCACAGTTCCTGGCACTTAGTAAGTGCTCAGTAAATGTTTTGGGTTTTTATTTTATTTTATTTTATCTTAGCATTTTTTCAGGATGAACTAAAAACTCTGGGAACATCAAAAGTTTGATATTCTAAATATATTCTCTCTCCCCCAACCTTCTTTTTATGTTGGATCTTCAAGTATCAATTATTTTGGGTAATACAATGATGCTCCAACCCTGGGTGTTTCAATCAGTCCACAGACATTAATTATTGGCTGTCTGCCATTGTGCTAATTGCTAGATTTTCAAGGAGTGTCCCTCACTATTATTCTTGGGTTGTGTGGATCAAACATGTTCATCCTTTCTGTATGAATATCTTGAAGTACCAACATCTCTATTATCAATGCTAATTGGTGAGGTCCAGCATAAGAATTTTTTTTTTTTTTTTGCTTTTTAAAAAATTTTTGGAGGGGGGGAGGCAGGGCAGTTGGGATTTAAGTGACTTGCCCAAGGTCACACAGCTAATAAGTGTTAAGTGTCTGAGGTTGGATTTGAACTCAGGTCCTCTTGACTCCAGGACTGGTGCTCTATTCACTGCACCACCTAGCTGCCCCAAGAAATTTTAATCATGAGAGGTAGCTGGTCCAGTCCAAAAAGGGTACTGGACTGGGACATAGGAAACGCAGAGCTAGGTTGTCTGTAATGCTAGCTAGCTGAGTACATATTGGGAAGTCACTTAAATTCAATGATAAAATGTGTTGGAGCTGGTGATCTTTAAGGGCCTTTCACACTCAAACATTCTGTTATTCTAATTCTTCCTTCCTCTAGTCATTTCCTGCTTCCCTAGTATCACCTGTTAATTCTGAATGGTAAACAGCTATAATTTCACAGTTTCACTCATTCCAAGATGAAGCTATAGGAGGGAGCCATGGTGCTAAAATCAAACTTGCATTTCCATTGGAATCACTGTACTGGGTAAGAGAGCTATTTTTAGATGCATCAAATGTCATCCAGAAACTGGTTAATGACAATACAAAAGATGTGCATAATTGTAGGCATATATGGGCAAGTAGGCATTAGTTCTAGAAGTTTGAAAATTGCCCTTCATGGTTTTTTTTTAACTTTTCATTCAAATTAATATTATTCTGAATCCAAATCATAAATGGAAATTCAATATAAGGACTTGCATAATAATACTAGAATGAGGCAACTAGGTGGTACAGTGGGTAGAATGCCAGGTATGAAGACTCATCTTCATGAGTTCAAATCTAACCTCAGACACTTCCTAGTTGTGTGACCCTGGACTAGTTCCTTAACACTGTTTGCTTCAGTTTCCTCATATGTTAAATGAGTTGGAGAAGGAAATGGCAAACCACTCTGGTGTCTTTGTCAAGTAAACTACAAATGGGGTCACCAACAACAAGTAGAATGAAGATGTTTTTTGGTAATTAATTCATGATTGTACTCATCATGTCCTGGTAGTATTTCTGCTATTCAAATAGACACTACTCTATTACAGGTTCTTTACAAGAAGTTGGTTTTATTGAGAGGTGGCCTGGTGCAGTAGAAAGACAGCTAGAGTTGGAGTCAGAAGATCTGAGTGCAAACCGCAACTCTGCTACTTACAACCTTGCTCACTTTGAATAGGTTATTTAAATTCTCCAGTTCTCAGCTTCAACATCTTTTAACAAAAGGATGAGGGAAGGTGGAATGGACTACTTCTAAGGTCTTTAGAAAAACCCTGTTGGCTCCTTCTCACTCAGTAGTACAGGTATGAATAGAAGTCTCTATGAATGTCTGTGCTCCCTGATGGGCCTCAATTATGTAACCTTAAGGGAAGGAGGGAGGGGCATGTAAAATTGAAAGAGCAAAGGAATGGGAACCAAGAAACTTGCGTTCTTGTCTTGGGTCTGCCTCAAGGTGATCTTACCTAGTACACATAAACTTTTGGGGTTTCAGTTCCTTTATTTGGAAAATGAGAGGGTTGCCTCTAAGATTCATTTTGCTTACTGCTCATGGATACTGTCCAACAGCTTGCCAAGCAATCGCTTTAATAAGTTTATTGAATAGACAAATAGATGACTGTCCTACTGTATTTACTAATAAAAATTATTTCAGGATAAAGGTTTAATAAGAGCTCTTATTTTCCTTTCTTCTGGTGAGTCAGGCCTTTATTTAATTTCCAACATATAAGTTAGATTTTTCTTGCTTATTGCTAGTAGTGGGGCAAATGAGATCTGCCAAGTTCAAGGGAATCCAATTGTTTGAAGAGGTTATGTTGCGCTTCATATCTTTTTCCAGTGGTAAAAGTCAAGAATAAAATTTAAAATGGAAGTGTCCAGGTTTTTTTATAGAAAAATGTAGTTAGAATGTTTCATCTGTATATGAATGTTTACATGTCTTATTTGCCTAAATGTTAAGAAATGGTTTTGTTGCAACAATGAAAGGAGAAGATACATTTAAAGCTAAACATATTAAAAGCATTTCCTCTTTATTCAGCTTACTGGAGAAGTTCATTTCAAGCTTTAGTGGCAGATCATTTATAAAGTAACTAAAAAGGAAAAGTAATGAACCACTACATGGAGGAAACTAGAACGTACCTTTTGAGTCTTTGTTCAACCAAGTGTCCCTTGCTGCATTCTATTGCTCTTTGGTGCCTAAGTGACATCAGTGAAGACCAGTTTTTCTTAATCATAACTAGGTTTCGTTGGCCCACTTTAGCCATTTAAATAGCCACTTAGCCATTAAACAAAAGTGATTAGAGTAGGGTGTAGAGGCTGAACATAAATGACTGATTTTTCATAAGGTCTCTGTTTTTACTTGCCCCCAAAACTACCTTTTTATTTCATCCTAGAAAAGAAAAAAAAATCTCCATTAGGTGCCTCTAGTCTTAGCACACCATGACTGAAACTACCTATGCAGTAAAGTTTAAAAGCATGTGTGATGACATTCTGAAAGGATGAATTTTTATTTTGAGAAGGTAGATGAAGTTGACAATGTTAATGACAATTTAAATCTCTGATCTGATAGTTTTTACGGGATAAATTTCAAATTTAATTTGCTCTATAATAATAACCAAGGAACTGAACCTTGTCATTTTAGCATTACATTCACTGAAGTTGTAATATTTAATATGATTTCAACTGCAAAAAAAGAGTATTTAAAGAAATTTTATTTTTAAAATTAGTTTTAATTTATCATTATATTTTGTTTTTATATTACGTTCATTTCTCACTATTCCATCCATCTTCTCCTACCCAGTGGACCAGTTCTTTAAGGAGAGAGATGGAAACAGAAACAGAGACAGATATAGAGGGACAGAGAGAAACAGAGACAGAGATAGAGCACAGTTAAACTAACCCACACCCACTAAGTATGACAGTATATGGAATGTATCATGCCCACGGTCCACCATCTCCACAAAGAAGGGAGGGAGAGGCATTTTAAAAGAAATCATTTAAAAAGAAAAAATATCTAAGGACTAACTTGTATCTTATATATCTGTTAATCCCATGTCCCTGGCCTGAAATCCAGGATCATGGTCCCCCTTTCATTTCCGATCTCTGGGAGGGGGGGGGGGACAAAATCTCATACAACCTTAAAAATTTAAATATTATACCAAATCTTTTTACTATCCTGTGCGAGATCAGTTTGGTCCTGATTTAAGAAATTAGAGGTGATTAAAATAGGAAGCGTCTAATAGGTTTTGATAGCAATTGGGGTTTGCGCCTTCTAATCCTTTGGTTGCACAATAAAGCACCGGGGATCAGAGCTCAGAGCTCAGCGTGTCCTATTTAGCATATCTCAGTAGCAGAGCTTTCATAAATTGGCCAACCTAACTTTGGGGAGAGAGGGGGGAGGGGCAGGATAATGATATCCACTTCGCAAGTTAATGCCTTGCCATTTATTTTCTAAATTAAAGTCATTTTTTAGTTATGAGGATACAAGTCCCTTGGAAAACAGCACAGCTCCTATTTCCTGTCTGCGCTGTTATTACTCAAAATTGGCCAAGATAATTGAAACTAAATGTTGCATTAACCAAATCCATCCCCGTGATCTTCAGGACCTTTGACAAGGAGAGAAAATGGGGCTAACATTTAACTCTGAAGGTAAAGCCGAGTTTAGTGGGCCAAACCCTAGGGACAGACGTTCTCCCACTAGGCGCACAGGCACGGACTCAAACAAATAGTTTGGAGGACTCAAGGAGAGATTACCATAGACAAGTCAGTCTCAGAGGACTTTCTGTCTCCATCATCCTCTAAATCTCTGAATGGGATTGAAGCAAATCAGCTTCCTACCAGGCTGCTCCACTCTCAGATGCTTTAAGCAGCCAAATTGAAGCCTTGGTACTCAGGAGCAAATGCAGGAAACTAGCAGCCTTAGGGTTTTCCCGCAGGGGAAGGGGAGGGGGGAGAAAGGGGGCGGAGCGAGGCACTGTGCAGGACCCTGATTCTCACTTTACTAGCCAAGCAGTCAAACACAGTTGCTGCATCAAGCACTCTGGTCAGGCTGGATTCTGCTAAATTCTAAGAGCTGGATGGGAGGCGGGTGCGGGGGGTAGGGGTGGGAAGGGGGATGAAGGGAGCGCTGCAACGGTTTTGCAACTCAGCAGGAGCTCCTGTGGTCTTGGAGAGAGTTGGTGGGCGCTGATCCTTTTAAAGCCTACACCAAAAGGGACCGTCATTTAAAAAAAAGAAAATTACCAAGCACTTTCTTTATCAGGAAAATTGCAAGTTAAAATGCATATTTGCACAATCATCATCCAGGGCCGTCAGTAGCATCAGAAACCAGAACAGTCATTCTAATTTAGAGAGTGGGGTTTCTTTCCCCAGCCCAGAGGCAAGCTTACTCTCTCTCCAATCTGCAGGTATGCAACCATAGGGCTCTCATGGAGCAAAGGTACACGAATCCATGCGCATACATTTACATACATATGTAAGCCAGGAGTTTCTCTATATAATGGGAGACTGCTAATGAGGAAGGCCAGTTGCACGGGAAAAGCATTTGGGAACTTCCTGTCCGAAAGGTCTTGCTTTTGGAGTTAAGTGAAGGAGACTCACCGAGGATGGATGGGCAATTGGTCAGAAAACTCTGATAACCGTTTCTACAGGGCACGTGTTGAGGCAGGGAAGATGGGGTTCAGGTCTGAGGTCATGAACATTTTCTGCCGAAAAAAGCCAGGACCAGAGTTCCCCAGAGGCTTTCCATATATTTAATGATTTAGTGTCTTCTTCGCATTGGGAGTCAGCTCACAATCTTTCAGAGCAAGTGGGCTCTGATCTGTTTATTTGTGTGGAAGACAGAGGCAGAATCCTACACACAGTGACTGGGAGATACTGAGGAAGAGAAAGACTGGGAAGCCTCCTCACAGAGAAAGAAGGATGGGAAGAAGAGAGAAGAATTAAAGGGGAAGAAGTGGAGGGGGGAGGGAAGGAGTGAAGGAGAGAGAGAGAGAGAGAGAGAGAGAGAGAGAGAGAGAGAAAGAGAGAGAGAGAGAGAAAAGAAGGGAGAGAGGAAGGGAGGGAGAGGGAGAGGGAGGGAGAGGGAAGGAGAGGGAGGGAAGGAAGGAGAGAGAAGGAAGGAGGACCGTAGATGTAGGAGGAGAGTAAGAGAGGGAGGGAAGGAAAGGATTACTGGAGGATGAGAGGGAGGGAGGGGAGGAGGATGCAGGAAGAAGAAACAGAGCAAGGGAAAATAGCGGAGGGGAAGAGAAAAATGGAGCCAAGAACTGGAGTAATGTTACAACTGGTCCAACAATAAACATTAGGAAATTTATTACAGCAAACAAGTGGCCCCATCACCAGCGGTTGCAGGGCAGGGAGTTCTGTGTGAGTAGTTCTAAATCAGGCCAAGTGAAATTTCCACCCCAAACAGATTGTGTGGAAAAGAAAAAGACCTGTATAAGTAGTCATACCTATAGTTTAACAGTAGTCATAGGAACAAAGTTCATTTTCTCAAGTTTGTTAATAGGTTAAAACTTAGGGACATTTGGATCTTTGCTAGCAAGATGACGCCACGATCGGCCTTCCCAATTGGAGGAAGTCCAGAGGAAGTCTCCTAGAGGAAAAGGATAAATCTGGGTCCCGCACAAGGTTTTTCACTCATAAACTCGTAGGACTGCCGTGTGTGAGAGCACAAACTGTTTCCAAGTCCTTTGCTGTATCATCGTTTCCCAGGACTTCAAAGTACACAGAGCAAGAGAAGCACCCCGAATAACCTATTGAAACAAGCAGTCTTGCTCACTTTCCTCACTTCTTTTTCCTTTACTTTCGAATTTGTTCAGTGAATGCTCTTTTCCCAAGAGAGCCTGTCACCTAGTAGATTGTATCCAGAAGCACAAGGCGATGCACTTTGCACATGACTTATGTGCTTTAAATCAACCATATAGGGATTAGAAAGGATGAGATAATCTCCCCAAGGCCTCCAATAAATGTAAACAATAACTTAACAATGAGCAATTGTGAGCCATTTGTCAGTTTAGTTTGGACGAATAATATTCACCACTCTATCGACTCATTACCCGAGGCAGCAGTGAAAAGAGCAGTGTATCTGCGGTGAATCTGGGTTCGAATTCTGACACTCTCACCTATAGCCTAAATTACCTTGGACAAAGCACTTACTCCCCCCCTCAGTTTGCTTATCTACAAAATAGGTGTCCTGAAGAATGGGACTACTTGATGCCCAAGAAACCTTCCAGGCTTTGAGTTTTTTAGAGAGTAGTAGTATAAAGCAAAGGAAAGAAAGGTGCATTTGGAGTCCCCGGACTGCAGTTAGCTCTGCTATTAACTACCTCTCTGGTCTTCCGCAAGTCATTCGATGCTCTCTGAGCATCAGTTTGCTCATCTGTAAAATGTTTGGACTAGGTAATCTCAAAGATCCTTCCCATCTCTAAAGCTGTCAGTATCTATACTTGGGATGCCGAACTGGGTTCTCTCGCACTGTTTCTGACCTTTTTCACCCGGAGTTACGGTGTTAAAAGAAGTCTTTGATTTAAACTGCACACAACGACTCTGACCTCCTTCCCAGTTGCCGGGTGCTGCAACTGCTTCGGATCTTTTATGTGTAGTCACAGTTAGCCTGTGGCTATAGGAATATGACTATAATCCTAGCCTTCCAAAGGCTTATAAACAAGCTTCAGCTCAGGATGTTGTCCTTGGGGAATTATTCTCGATGGAGAAAAAAAATACCTATACAGCTGGTACAGGAATAGAAAACCTAGGGAGATCCCTGGTGGCTTCGGAATTCTACGTGCAAAGGGATAAAAAAAAATTCCAGTAACTTTGATGAAAGTATTTTCTCCATTTTTCTAAGAGGACAATGCTGTTTGACCAGAGCAGGTAAAGGTAGAGAAACCAAGGCGTTTCTGTACTTGGCTATCCAGGGTTCCCATCACTCCTAAACAGACTGGAAGGGAGAGGACTGGACTGAGATGTAACCGTCCTTGACATTTCTCCCAGAGGACCTGGGACCATAAGATGACTTTAACTTAGTTCCTACAACTTCCCGCTACTGCACTTCCGAAAAGAGATGAGACTGTAGGTTTCCTAGGTCAGGACAGTAGGAAATAAAACTGAAGTTATCAATAATTCCTTTCATATCATTCCCTCTAAAAGTATTAGGATTTTGCGAGGTCAGGTGGGGAGGGAAGAAGAGAAAGAGCGCCAAAAGACGGTGAAACTATGGGGAAGGAAGTCAGACTCTCCTTCCCACTTAAAGTGCACGAGACTCGAAGGAAAGAAGGCTTCTGATGAAGGGAGCCTTTGTATAGACCGCGTGCGAGCTTAACCAAGCGCAAACCAAGACGGGGATTTTCTCTCCCTAGTGGGGCCAGGTTGTCTTTGGGTGTCCCAGGACGCAACAGCAAATGTGGAAAGTTTCAACTGCAGGTTTGTCGACAGAAGTGGCAGCTTGGAACTAATATTAGGAATTGTACCAAAAAAAAGGCGTTTTGTTGTTTATTTAAGCTGGCACAGAACATGCAAGCCCCCTTGGGTGCCCCACCCTCGGGCCCCCACTTTCTCCTGAAACCAAACCGCTCTTGTAATCGTCCTCACTTTCCAGGCCTGTCGAGCTTTTCCAGAGCTCTAGCCCCAGCACGCTTTGTCAAAGCGGATTATTGACGAAGAAAGTTGAGAGAGTTTCTCTCCCCTCCCCCTTCCCCCCTCCGCTAACTTTTCCCTCTGGGCCAGATTACGTTATGACAGGGTGTGATAAGTGGTGATTTTGTTCTTCTTTTGATGACACGATTGCTTTGTAAACAAAGGAGAAAACCAGTTCTGATAGTCGTTCTGCACCACTAAGAGGCGGCCGCTCCAGCGGCTGAACCATGCACCTGTTGCAGTAGAGTGAACTGGAGGTCTTGGGCACTTTGGAGAGAGATGCCAAGAAATAATCTTACAGGAGCGGAGTGTGTGTGTGTGTGTGTGTGTGTGTGTGTGTGTGTGTGTGTGTGTGTAAATGGGGAATAGCTAGTTCGAAGTGGCTTCCTGATGTCTCCGGGTAGCTGGGCCGTGACTTTTATTTCACAGCTTCATCTTCTCCCCTCGGAAGGTCGCTAATCCTTTGCAAAGAGAGTAGGTACCCGAAATGGTTGCTGAAAGGAAGAACTGCGCTAAGAAGTGAGGTTAACAGGGAAAGCGGGGGAGGAAGAGCTGCAGCAGGACTGAGAAAAGAAGGGGCGGGGAACTTGGGGTGCAACCCCAAACGTCCCCAATTACTTCCTCCTGCTGTCTCCTGGGGCACCCTCAAGAGTTATTTGATTTCTTTCTTCTCCAGGGGTTATCAGATGATCCATCTGATCATTCTCGCTAATCAGATTGGAGAGTCGTGTGGGATTTAACACCGCAGCCTATTCACTCTCTTTGAAACCCAGCAGGCTCTCTGAAAACGCCAAGAGGCAGACCAAAAGCCCACTCTCTAAATCTTTAAAGAGTTTGACTTTCTGCGTTGCTTGGCACTACGATCGATTTTCACCTCTGCTACTCCAGGGAAAGGGGGAAAAATTAGACTCCTGTGAGTGATAGTCTTTCCCAGAGGGAGTGAGATGGAACAGCTACTGAGGAGAGAATGTAGAGGAGACCAAGACTGGGGATGGGGATAGAGTCTAATTGCTCCCTCCCTTCCACATACTTGGAAACATCTCCATTATATACACACCCACACAGCTACAATGGCTCCCTTAAATTAGAGGAGCGCACAACAGAACGTGGGACCTCTTTTGTTTCAAAGACTTAGAGGACATTTTTTCCCCAAAGAGCCATAGAGATTTGTTTCCAGACATGAAGTTTGAGTGGGTGTGGAATAGGAAGCATGGGGGTGATAATGAGCTTCTCGCAGAATCTAGCCCTAAAAATTATTTCTGAAACTTCCTTCAACAGTCCAAAGAAGGGATGGGGGTGTGGGGGGAGTGAGAATGTTATATTTTTTTTAAATGTTGCAATAGTCTGGGAATCAGACAACCATTCCAGTACCTGCCTCAAGGCAGCTGCAGATCAGGGGGCATCAGCGAACGTGGTCCAAGGATGAAAAGTTCAAGAGTTTCCTTGGAATCAGATCTGGACCACTTCTCACTTCCCGCCCCCACGCAGTCTGTAACTCTCCTGCTAGGGGGCGGCAAGTGCTAACTTCGTGACTTGGCCAATAATTAATATTCACCGCCGGAATAATTGCTGTAATTTGAGCCTCTCGGTAGAAGCAAAAGCCGGGAGAGTGCTGGTGGATATAGAGTCCTTCGCACCTCACAGTCTTCGTTACTCATTCATCGCCCCTCCTCCTCAGTGCCACAGGTCCTTCTCACGAGCGCGGACGCTGCAGTTCAGACCCGGGGTGGGTCTAACCCTTGATGCGGGGGCGGAAGGTAAAGTTAGGGTAAAGGGTACTGATCTCTTCATTTCTAGGGCTAAACCTGGAGCTGGAGTGGGATTGGAGCCTTGCCCTGACTGCAAGAAATTCTGTGACAGAAGAAAAATCAAGAGCGCTCCGAGATGAGACTGGAAGAGAAGGGAAGGACCTAGAGTCAATGGGCTAGGTCCTGGCCTCTAGCTCCCAACTGAGAATTCTGGCCAGGCCCTTCCTGCAATTTCAGCTAACTTCTAGCCAGCACTCGCTGACCGCCCTCTGTCGGGGTTTAGGCAGACTCTACTTGAGCCCTAGAGGGAAGGGTTGGCGGCAGGCTCTGAGAGAAGAGAAGCAGGTGGGCGGGTAAGTAGAGGATGGGAGGACAGGAGATAGGAATGAAGCCTGAGATAGAACTTCTAATATTGTAAATGGCACAAAAAAAAGTAATGTCTACTACTCCTTTTCTCCTCTCTACCGAATGTTCAGTACAAGCAAATCTGGGCATATCGGGGTTAGGCAGAAAAAAAAAAATCAGGACGATTTCAGTTGAGTTTTTCTTGGGTTAAAGTAGATCTCCACTGGTAAGCTCCGCCTCCGCTTGGGTGAGATAGGCTGTACTGGGACCAAACCTGATAAGGCATAAAAGTGTGTCAATACTCCCTTCTGCCTCGACTACCCCTCTCTTCTTCCTTCGTCCCTACCGCCTAGCCTCTTAGCCCATAGCAGCTGGTGGCACAGAATCAAGAAGACTCCAGTTCAAACCTGGGCAAGTCACTTAACTTTTGTATGCCTATTTCCTCAACTGTAAAATGGGGATAATATAGCACCTACCTCGGAGGGTTACTGAAAGGATCAAAGAAGTTTATTTGTAAAAAAAAAAAAAAAAAAAAAAAAGCCCTTAGCACAGTGCTTGGTACCTAGTAAGTGCTATATAAATGCTTATTCCCTTCCTTCCCCTTCTTGGAGCTACAGTGGGGATCAGGGCTGAAAGCTCTTGTCCTTAGTCCAAATGGTATGGGCTAATATAAACTCAGATACTTGGAGATAGCTCGGAGTCGAACTGCGGCCTTTGCGTCAGCCTTTTCAGGCCGCTCTACTGTTAATCCATGCAGCGTTCACCCTGCTCTGCGTGCCTCAGGACGGAAAGGTTTAGGGTACAGAAGAATTGTAAAAGACTCTGAGATCTAGAGAAGATAAGTATTTCCACCAGATCGCTTTGCCCCCCTTCCCAGAGAAAAAGGTGGGATCAAGACATAACCCCTCCCAGCTAAATCTTTCTTTCCTCCATTACTGCTCCCACTCCAAATTATCTCCTTTCCCCAACTCTCATCCCCATACCCCGCCCCCGCTCCCAAGCTACATCCTGAGTTGGTCCAACTATTTCTCCGGGAACTTCTGGCTTACTTACTGCTCTTTCCCTATGTGGTGTGAAACCTCCCTATAAAGGATCATTTCTGAGAGAGGGGAGCATTCTATTTACCAGGTTGTGATAAAGATCAATTTCTACCCACCTAGACCTCCCCCCCCCCAATTTTTCACCCCCAGAACAGCCAGAGACATTGGCTAGTTTTATGTTAAAAACTCTATTTTAAGTTTTAAAAAAGAGTTAACACCACCAAAATTCAAACTTGTTTAACTACTTAAAACACTCTCCTCCCCCAGACCTAAGCACTGAGATTTTCTGAAAGGTTCTAAGGGATTTCTAAGAAAGTTTTAAACCAACAACAAGGGGAAACGCCGCCTTGATGTAAGTCACCCAGCCTGAGGGTGATTAAAATGCTTGAGTTGCATTGGCGATGGGCACCAAGTGACCCCCTTGGAAAGGGAACTTCAAGAAATCAGCTAGAAAAGGTAGAGGGGTGTGTGTGTGTGTGTGTGTGTGTGTGTGTGTGTGTGTGTGTGTGTGTGTGTGTGTGTGTGTAGGGAGAGTAGAAATTGTAGTTTTGTGTCTCGGGAAAGTGTTTCCTCCCCCACCCCAACCGGCACCCAGTTGACCTTTCACACACATTTGCCAGGCAGGCTGAATGAGACGGTTCGAAACCGGTTCTTTGCTCATATTCTAGTCACAGCTATGACAGCAGGCAAGGCAAAAGGAATCCTTGTTGTCGGGCTGGGCCCCCGGGCCTAAGTCCAGACCTCTCTGGGCTCAGCTTTTTCCTCTCCTTGCCATCTGCAGGTACCCTTTCCTCAGTGGCCTCAGCAAATATGATTCCTGGCCGAGATGTATTTTACCTGAATAGAAATCCTGCGGCTTCTTTTAAAGCTTTGTTCTAATTAGAGTCAGCAGTTAAAAAAAAAAAAAAGCTCAAGTGATTTTATCTGCCGTGGGAAAGAAAACCAAAAACAAAATCCTTTACACACTCACTCCATCAAAACCACTAATCATCCATCTCCCTTTCAAAAGGGGGGGGGGTGTTTAGTGCCAAATGTAAAGGGAAAATGAATAAGGGATGGGGCATGGAGGAATTGAGGGGGGGGAGGTAGGGACATACATACTAAATGGCTATGTGCACCTTTGTGATTTTATCAGTGTTGTACCCCTGCTAGAAGAATGGGTCAAGAAAGACTCAAGTGAAACATCATTACTTATGTAGCACTTTAAAGTTTGCAAGGCAGTCAGCAAACCTTTCCTCCCAACAACACTGGGAAGATAATGGAGTTTCCTACTATTCCCATCTTACTGGTGGGAAACCTGAGCTTCTGAAAGGTCTCTTGTCCATGGTCGCACAATTAATGACCGATGTTAAAAACAAACACCATCTCCTGTCCTCTAGTCTCTTTTCCAAGTTGCATACTTATTAAGACACTTCTTTGGGCCTCATTTTTTTTTTCTTCCTGTGAAAAATGAGCGAATGGATTAGATCACCATTTTTTTCCAGCTCTTAAAAAATTTGTTTTAACCATCTGTGATTTCTAATCTGAGGCTGAAGATGAGGGATCAGCCTGAGGCAAACACTCTACAGTTCTCAGACAGTAACCGAGAGGGGTGAGGGTTTAATAAACTTCACAGCCAATCTTCTGGCATCCTGGGTTTATGCAGGCGGGTGATAATCAACTTTGTAGATTCTCTTTTCCTAGCTAAGAGTCTTAAGTTTATAGCTTTATCTCGGTCCTTTTGTAATAGCACGCATTCTACCAGTTTCCCCATTCCTACGAAGTACAGAAACTTCACAGTCCCGAAGTTGAGAAGAGGGTGCGGGAAGGAATGAGGAGCAACATAAACCCAACACAAGCAGGAGCGAGCGCGTGCGTACACACACACACACACACACACACACACACACACACACACACACACACACACTCCTGCCTCGTCTCCCCAAGTATGCCTGACTGGGAAATCGAGTTGGGGCTGTTGGGAAAAGCCGGAGCTGATGGTAAGATTGCCACAACTATAAATCCATCACTTCCCAGGACAGGTTTGCAAGGCTCTGGAACTGGAGCTGGTGGAGCGAATTCCTGGGCAAGCGCGCATGCGTCGGCAGGTAGCAACTCAGCTCTTTATGACCAGGTGAGATGTTCGTGTGCAGGTAAAAAAGGAGGATTTGCCTAAGCGATCCCAGGGAGCGGCCCCGGCGGATCCCTCCAGTCCATGACCGGCAGGGACCCTGTCGCCAGGAGCGCCGAACCAAGATGTCCTTACTTGCCAAAATGGGGGACTGGCAGGTAGGGGGGGGTTCCCCTTTTATTGGGCTGAGGTGGGCGGGTGTGGAGAGAGGGAGGGAGAAGGGAAGAGGAGGAGGGGGGGATGAGAGTCAGTGGAGGAAACGATCTGGCCCTGGGCAGGGGAGTCGGAGGCGAGCCGCGCCCCGCAGCGCTAAGGAGCGCTCCTTGCGGGAGAGAAAAACCGCTGGCTGCAGGGTGAATGGGAATGGGAGCTGGTGGAGGTCAGTCCCAGAGTCTTACTAGGTTCACCCGGCAGACTCAACAGGTGAGCAAAGTGGGAAACCTAGGTAAAGGCATTGGTTTTTCTCTCCCCGCCCCCAGCCTCATACCCCCCTCCGCCTCCAAATAAATAGAAAGCCAAGTGAATGACTAATCCGAGACAGGGCGGGGGAGGGGCACGTCAGGGAAGGGGGCAAGAGTGCGATAAGTGGCAGCAGGGCAGAGATGGCTTCGGAGTTGTTCGTGGGTTTTATTTTTTGCGGGGAGGGGCAGGGGGCTAGTTCCACTTTCTTTACGTCCCAGTTCCAGTAAGGGTTTGGTGCACCTGCACCGCTTCCCTACCTGCATTAACCCAGTTTCCAAGCCCAGGAAGAGATTAGGAAGGGAGAAAAGAAAAGGTTTCTGTGGTGGGGAGGTTCTGGGAGGCGTTTTAATTTGGATGCTCTTTGAGGAGTTTGCAGAGATGTTGATTACTGACAGTCAACTTGGAGAAGCCAGCTTTTTCCAGAGGCCCGCCGACTTAAGCTACCTTGAGGAAGCTGTGTGCCTTGCTGAGGGAGTTTAAGTCACAGGAAACGATGTTTTTTCCTTTCAGACGGTGACCCCAAAGTGTCATTCTAGGCCTCAGTTACTTCAATGTTAGTTAGCTAAACTAGGTAAGCTAGTTAAACCAGCGTAATCTCGCCCAAACTCTGACCGGCAGCCCCAGGCGCCCTTCTTCTATGGTGTAGCCGGTGCTTTCCCACCTTCTGGCCTGTTCACCTTGGTGGGCACTGGGTAGGTTGGGGGAGGGGGAGTAGCGGCTAATCAGTCCCTGAATCATAATTTTGAGCCGCTGGGGCCCTCATTTCGCCCTGGCTGAGTAAGGCCTGTTTATAAGGAAGACTCGGCATGAGCATATGACTGTGCGGTTCCAATAGAATGTTCTGATCTTCGGAAATAAAAGTGAAGCCGGTCTCCAGGAAATATTTCTTCACCCTAGTTAGACGTTAGAGCATTTAGTTCTTTTCCAGGAGAAAAGTTTATGGAGATTTTCTCTTCCTTCTTTGTCTTCGGTCTTAGAGTCAAGGTTTCATTTTCCCCTTCTCTTGTCAGCTTTGTTTTAAAATGTTAATTTCAAGATAACTTCCTTTTTTCTTTCTTTGATAGGTATTGCATTTTCTGGGTTTTTGTGCTTTACCTCATTTAATATCAGTCCATTTATGCACCTCCTGAGAGGTGAGGTAAGAGTAACTTAGGGTTTCTGGTATGAAACAGACACCTAACACCAAAGTAATCGAAGAGCACATAAAACTATCCACTCCTTAAAGATGAGCGCAGGTTAGAGTTCAAAGACCCCATATTTGGATCCTCAGAAACTTTTGGAGAACTTGCAAGCCAAACCAGGTATTCTCTCGACAGGTAGATTATTACTTTTCCTGTTTCTCTATATGTAGCAAAAGGAGTTTTAGAATTAGTGTGTTGTGAGCAGGAGTTGCAGAGGCCATAATTGCCTAAGGGAGCTCCAGCCCCCATCGCCGGCCCCCCCCCCCCCTCCCGGTCACTGACTACTTAAGGTTGGTTTGTTTTGAAGTGGCTGGCCAGATCGTGCTTTTAAAGGGAAGATGAGCTCGTAGAGGAAGAGAGTACAATTCACCGGAGGCTAAATAGCGAGCTGAGTATGAGTCTATGTGTATGAGCATGTGGCCTACTTATTGAGACAGCGGTATGGACTGCACTCCCAGAGGCTCAGTTGATTCAACAGGATCAAATTGGCCCTCCCCCTTCCTATCTCCCCTCCATCCCCACAAAGATAAGTCTCTCCCTGAACCTCTGTGGCAGTCCCGTCAGATATGGTAATGGAGATCGCTTTCCCTCCCTGGATCTGCTCTCTTGCTCCCCACAGAAGGCTCCCTCCACATCCGTTAGAACCCCTCAGAGCCTGGCGGCACAATCCTGGTAGCTAGCTGTAGCCATGCATTCACATGCAATGAAGCAAGCTGTCATGGTAATGATGTTCATACTAATCTGGTCCCGACTGTCTCCACTGGATGGCTCTGGCTCGAGATGGTGCTTTAATAAAAGGAGTGCATCCCACATTCCTCTTTGCATAAACTACAGGCCCTAATCTACACCTCAATTGCAACCTCAATAGGAATAGAACAACAGTTTACATGCTTTGGGATTATTCAGAGCCAAGTGGTGCCGAGGTGACCTGGAAGGGTGGAGAAGGTGGAGTTGAAAGGACAAGTAGGGGTGAAAGAAGAATTGGTGAAAATTTCTCTCTTCCATTTGAAGAAAAGGAATCCCCTAACATATACAGGGGCTCTAGGCAATACATAGATCTAACATGACTATCTGTTATATGCATACAGAATATATGTTCATTGGCTGAGCACAGCATTACATATGACTTTTTGACTGACCACACTGCAGGGTCTGTAAATGTCTTCCCTGTAAAACTGAATTTAGTGTAATCAAAAGGGAACCTCAGGTCTATTCCTGTTGTTGAATCGAAGGAGGGAGACTTGGAAGTTACTGTTTAATGCTAAATTCAGATGGAGAGAACACAGAGAGGAGGATGGTTAAGGAATACTGAGTTACATTCTAAGTTGTCCTCTGCTCCCTCGGCTTCTTTGGCATTTAAGAGCAGCATTTCTAGTCTGGCCTTGCTCCAAATTTTAGATACTACCTGGTTCAGGGAATATATTCTTCTGGTCAAAGGAACTGCTTCTCCCTCTGCCCTCTTCCACCTGTTTGGTAACAACTGTATAATGGCCCCCAAATCTCCCTTACACATACATCAACAGGAATATGAAAAAGAAAACTCATGCACAATGAGAATTGCACCAGCCTGTGTGACTTGTGGAACATGGCCCCAAATAAAGTCAAAGACTGTTGACCTCAGTGGCATATAAAAAGACAGATGACCTTGCAGATGTCAGTGAGGTTAAGGAAAAAATGGGAGCAAGAAAAACTGGAAGGAAGTAGGGAGAGAAACAGAGTATTGGAAGGAAAGGAGAAAAGGGAGAGACAAAATGAATAGATAGAAAATAGAGACTTTCTTTAAAGACAAATGACAGGAAAGCTATATGTCTAAAGATCTTGTCAGTATTTTTTAATATAGTCAAAGCATATTAAAGTACTGAATAGAGCATGTAGTTAACTTTCTAGACTTGGAGAGAACTGAATAACCACCAAGCCTGTTTCAGGTTCCCGCTGTCAACCAGGGCACTGTGCTGTGAGTCAGCCTTGGTAACATCACCAAATCATAAAGGAGCCCTCATTGCCTTAATTAAAAATGGGAATCTTGGGAAAATTGGAGCATATTAGCTCTGGAAAGGGTTGGTTTCCAGTAATTTATTTTCATGTATATATAATAATATGTATACATACATCTGTACATGTACTATTGTAGTACAGTAGTTTCACAGCACTACTAAGATGATTATGTGCATATCATCATGAGTTATGTTTTAAAGAAATCTCTCTCCTACAACTCCATGGCCTGAAGGAGTTCAATTGTCAGTTGATCATAACTTCATAGTAACTCTGAGAGGAATAAATGGGAGCTGGGAAGAGAAAAGAATTTCTGCAGGAAATGGATTTGCCTTTGAAACTTGTGTAAAATAAAAATATAAGGTTTTAAACATTTATTTTACACACAGCTGTAATTAGGTGATAGAAAAACACATATGAGCTGTTTTCAAAAAACCTCAATCAACCTAGAAGAAAATTACACACACACACACACACACACACACACACACACCACCACCACCACCACCACCACCACTACCACCACCACTACCACCACCGCCACCACCACCACCAAAAAATAAGAATAAAATGGGGTGGGGAAAGCTCTGGTGGTAGGATAGTCCCTTCCTGGAATGAATGAGATTGCGTATAAGGCAAAAATATAGCTGGCTTATTTTCCTTGAATTGTTATGGGAGCAGTTTTTAGTGCTAAAAAAAAAATGAAAGAGGAACAGGACAACCTCTCTTGGTTATGAAGTCTGGAAACGTTGTCTCCTAGATCCGTACCAGAGAACAATAGTAGTGACTTTCGGCTCACCCATCTCTTTTAAGCTTTTCCCTGGAAATCACTGTGTGTGCGTGCGTGCGTGTGTGTGCGTATACGTGTGTGTGTGTGTGTGTGTGTGTGTGTGTGTGTGTGTGTGTGTAATCTTGGGTCTGGGGGATTCGGGGAGTTAGGGGGAGGGTGGAGGCAGTGCGAAATCAATTGGCAAAAGGAACGGCAGCCAAGATTTTCCGTTCCTTCCAAAGCAACCCAGAGCTTTGGGAGGAAGCTTCCCGCTTTGTGAGTCCTATATACCTGTGTCCATTGCTGCAGGTTCTTGTGCTGGAGAGCAATTGGACTATTGTTGATATGCTAATGAGGCGATTAGGCTGTTGGTAAAGAGCTGGAAAAGGGAAAAGTTTCTACCATTAGAGGGAGATCTCCGAGCGCACACAGGAGCTCTCTCCCCACACGCCTCCTCCTCCCTTCCACCACCAGCCTGCACTCTGCGCTTTCCCAGAGAGTGGCTCCACTTTGGTGCAAGGCAGAGAGAAACAAATTTGCTCACGCCAATCCATGAAAATGCTTTGGAAACTGACGGATAATATCAAATACGAAGACTGTGAGGTAAGCTCTTTGCTGGTCTGGACAAGTCCAGGGGCACCACGGGCTGTCACTGGGACCTTGTTTCATGCATTGATCTGCGAATTTCGTGTAGGACAAACTTCTACCTCTCCGCCAACCCACGAAACCCGAGGGAGTGACATTGGGTCAGGCAGCGCCCACCCAGAACTTGGGAAAGTAGGATAGTTTTCCCCCTTCTTTTCTTTTCTTTTCTTTACCTCTTTACTCTCTTTTAATTTTAAATTTTGGAGATACAGTAGGAGAGTGAGCAAAGAGATCTAAGGGGATTTTTGAAGCATGCACTACCAGTGGTGTGCCTTATCCGAACTCATAGAGGTCCTGAAAGTCAGCAGAAGAAACGGAAGATAAGGTTCTCTCTGTGTCAGTACTTTCTTTAGCCTTAGCCCAAATATCTACTGATGTGCGGGGTAGTTTAAAAGAATCTTCTGGTGAAGAAACTGATTAGGGGAATATGGAGGTGTGGGAGGCGGAATGGAACACAAAACATTAGTCGAGTAATTAGCTGGCATCTAATGAGCAGCTGAAATCTAGTATAATATGGGATGTTTTCAGCCTGGCACCTTATTCCTGCAGTAGCTGGGTCAGTTGATCAAAAATTTAGGAAAATTCACTCAGCCTCAGAGAGGAAAGAACTTAGTTTCCGCCAAGTGCGAGAGCCGGGAAAGCTTGCTGGCTCGTCAGCCTGGGTTTGAGTTCGCCTTTTTCTTCACCTTCAGCTCCTTGTCCCGGGATGGAGCGGGGTAATGGGACATTATGATAGATTGTGGGACCAGCCTTGCCACAGAGATAACGTGGAGACAATGGAAACACCGGGCGTCTCTGGAGCTGGGTGCCCGACTGCGACTGCAAGGGATTGAGTGGTGCATTAGGGTCTCCCCTCCCCCCAACCCCTTTCTCTTGGTCACAATCTCAGCTTTTGCTATGGTATACCTTGTGGGTCCGGGAGTCTCTAAGTCATTTATTCGAGATTCATATATGAGATTTCTATCGCCATTCGTATTCGGTGCCTTTCATTACCCGAAGGAAAGAGAACCGATAAATCACCCAGAACGGCGGATTACCTAAATAAATAAGTTGGAGTCCTAGCTTTTATATGTTTTTGTCATTTGATTCTGGAAGTGTCAGGAAAGGATCTGTTTGCGTACGGAGCAACAATATCTTGTCTTCACTTGAAATCAGAAACCAGGTTTATTCGAAGGACAAGTTGCTACCACCCTCCCTTTTTCTTTTCTGAAGACTATTTTAGTTCTTGTTTCTAGAAATCTTTCTCCCTTCCCAAGCATACATGAACCCCTTCTCAGCTGATGGAAGAGTGCGTTTGGGATCCAGACGGGGACACATGTGTTTGTGTGAGCACCAAAAAGGGGAGGAGAAAAGGGTCAAGCTGGCTTTGTTATAGTGGTCGGAATGGATGGACTGTTTGCTCTAGTTAGTGTGAAACAGACCAAGAAAATGGAAAATAACTGACTACAATTCCAAATGCCTAGGCCGGGAGCATTGGGACTCCTCCTAACAGAGGATGAACTCCAATGAAGTCTCAGTACACCTAAGCTTCTTGGGGGAATCGGACAACGGGGCTGCCTCCATGAGGCGTTTGGGAATTGAGTGGGGATGTGAAAGAATGTTGGGACATTCATTGTGAATGTGAGTATGCTGTGTGTGTGTGTGCGTGTGTGTGAGAGAGGGGGGTGGTGGATGGCAATAGTCTCTGGCTGCTGAGAGATTAAGAGGAGGGCGGGGGAGAATAAAGTAAAACTAAGGAGACTGCAACTTTTCCAGTGACGGGGTGTGCACAGGAGACTGTAACCCGGGCTTCAGTGCAGGATTAGAGCTCTGTTTGATTAGGTGCGCAAGAGTTCTGTAGGACAAGCAGGAGGCAAAGTGCCCGTTGTTATGATAACCCGGCAGACTGGCAGCGGCAGTGGTGGCGGCGAAGCTTGCTCAGCTCGAGCATGTGCGTGTCATCTTTGGGGGGGAGTTGGTGTTCAAGAGTGGCCCAGCCAGTCCGACGGGTTTGCACCCGGAGCTGGGGAGCTAGCTTGTGGTAGTGTGTGGAGGGATTGGGACTGGCTCCTTTTCCTTCCCTTTCTCTTAGGTCCCAGGGACTCCCTATCTCTCTGTCCCCCAGAGCTCCCAGTCGACTGGTCGGCGGATGCTCTGGGAGGTGAGGGGGCAGTCCTGACCATCTCTGCTTTCCTTCTTCCCGGCCCCAGTCACTCGCCGAGCTGCCAGGAAAGAGTGGTTGCTCATGGGTGGAGTAGTGTGGGGAGCTGGGTGAAGTGGAGAAGGCACCCAGACCTGGCTGATCAGGGGAAAGGAAGAGAGCCTGAGGGCAGTAACTCCTCAGTCCCCGGCCTCGAAACCAGGGTAGGGTAGAGAAGGGAGTCCCCTTAAAAGGGGAAGGGGTAGAAGGAAGGGATGAAGGCCGAGGGAAGAGAGGGATAGGAGCAAGCAGAACTCTGGATGCCTCGTTGTTCCCAGTCTCGGGCGGGTCTCTGCTGTTTGGTCAGGGTCCTGGGCAGAGCCATGGAAGAATCTCTCGGGGAGGCATTGGTAGCGGCGGCCGGCGACAGCGGCGGGGGACCGAGGGGCCCCGAGGCTCCTGCCCCGCAGAAAAGCGGAGCAGACAACTGTACCAAAGGGCAGGGGAGAAACTCTGGCACAGAAAGCAAAGCGGCCGCCCAGATGCAGCCCTTGGCATATAATGCAGGATATTCGCAGCAACAGCAGCAGCAGCAGCATCCTGAGGTCTGCCCTCACTCTTTTTGGTTTGATTGCCCTCCCTTTCTCTCTTTCCCCTCCCCCATCCGTTCTCTGTCCCCCCCCTTTTCCTCCCTCCCTTTCTATGTGGTTCCCACTCCCTCCCTTCCCTCTCCCCACTCTGTGTTCTTCTCCCTCGCCCACACTCTCTCTTCTCTCTCTCATGCAGGCACACACATTCTCTTTCTCTCTCTCTCTCTCTCTCTCTCTCTCTCTCTCTCTCTCTCTCTCTCTCTCTCTCTTTCTCTCTCTCTCTCCTCTCTTTTCTTTCCCCTGCTCTCTTTTCCTCTCCCTCCGTCTTCCTCTCTAGAGCTCTTTCTCTTTCACTTTTGCATGTCCTGCAACCTTTTAAAATGTTGCCCCTTCCCTGTGATTCGTCAGACGCCACGGCATGTCCCCCTCTCGCTCGCTCTCTCTTTTTGTCTCTAGCTCTCCCTCTCCCCATCTCTGATTAGATACACTGATTCTTCATTCAATGGACGTCATTTAGAACAGACTCTGCCTTGAGTTGCCTCTTCGCTTCACGCTCGATTTCCAGCCATTCTTCCCTTATTAAGTATTCGTGTAATATTAATAGTCATGAATATCTGCTATTAGGAGTCTCAAGGAAAGCAGTCGATCTCTGTTATTAGAAGCTCAAGTGAAGCAGCCGCTAAGTCAAAGAAGGAGAAAAGAGGGAAAGAAAAGGATTAAGAAACAAGCACATACACACTTTTTCTTTTTTAAAGAACTTTGAATTATACTATCACGACAGGATAGAGATCGAGTTTTCAACGTCCAATGAAGGGCACCAGCACGAATTGGTTCAAGTTCT
Organism: Pseudocheirus occidentalis; assembly: GCA_028646575.1. Classification (NCBI taxonomy): domain Eukaryota; kingdom Metazoa; phylum Chordata; class Mammalia; order Diprotodontia; family Pseudocheiridae; genus Pseudocheirus; species Pseudocheirus occidentalis. The sequence continues at coordinate 136,547,274 of CM053594.1, read as the reverse complement.
GATGGATTATAGTCATGCTTTTCTTGTTCTCCAGAGTCTCCGGCTTTGTGACTTTGTAGTCATAGTATAGAACTGGGGCTCCTTCGCTTCTCTTTTGTGTTGGGTGTGTGTGTGTATGTGCAGTCGGTCACTTTTCTCTTGATTTTTTTTTTCTGCCCTGACTCGTTAACCCAGACTTCGCAGATGTTAGTACACAGTTTTTCAGCGATGGTGAGTTTTGTTTTGCTTTGGTTGTTGTTTTTTAATCCCTCTCTCCTCGGGAATTCTCCCTTAGAATATTAGTGTCGTTGAATGTTGTTGGACTTCGGGTTTCACGATCAGGGATCCTCAAAGGCCACTTTTCACACACACACACACACTCCTACCTCTTTCATTTTTCATTTTTTTCTCTCTTTTTCATCCTGAAGTCTTATGTATTGTCCCTCCCTACTCTCCTTCCCCCTCCCCCATTTACCTACCTACTGCTTCAAGCCAATGATCAAAAGGCTTGTTCTTGCCATATTCGTCTTCATTTCCCTACGTTTTCACTTGTTACCGTGGTCTTTCCAAGAGTCTAGCCTTTATCCTTAGCCACTTAGAAACCTATCCTGATAGACTACCGACCATCTGTATACTTTGCTCCTGTGTTTCCAAGCACCTGAACTTCATAGGATACTGAATTCCATAGAATCAACCATGTACTGCTATTTTGAAAGATACTCAATTTCGATGGTAAAGCGGAAAATCAGTCATTTCATTTGTCCTTAAGGGGAGAGGGAGTGAGAAGGGGAAGCTGTACACTAAGGTGTACCTCTCTCATTAAAATTAGAGATTAATTCATCATTTCCTTTTTCATCTTTATTTTTTTTAAGGCTATTATGTACTTAGCAACTCAGCTAAAGAACGGGAGAAGACGAATGTCTCCATCCCTAATCAAACGTTCTTTAGACTGATAATTTAAACTTGTGTTTCATTATAGTTTGTTTGAGAAATGTTTCTACTTAAATAGTCATGAAATGATAATAATATTTGGACGTTTATTATTACTCCTCTGAATAAATCGAATAGGTAAACAGCAATAATATATTTGTAGTTAGATTCCAGGGCAGGAGGAGGAGGAAGTGATTCTGCTGTTTAATGTCGAGGGCTTTTTATTTTGCTTAAGGGAGGTTTGGTGCGATATTCGAACACTCTCAAATTTAGAAAACCCTTTTCTAGCTTTTTCTATTTGTAGAAATACCTAGGCATGTATTCTATGCTCTACTCTATACCAAAATTCCACTGGAATTTTGAAAACCTCTCTTTCACTTTTGTGGGCTTTCCCCCCGAAATCAGAAAGTTATAGAGAATCTCAAAACACTACTCCGGCGGCTTAAAAGATTCAAGAATTGAGAGCCTAAAAGTTTCATGAGTAAGCTATACAAAACCGATTTAATATAAGAAATTCAGATTTTACATCTGTCCTGTTTTCCCTCCCTTCTTTCTCCCTCTCCCTAGGACCGTCACGATGGCACCAGCAATGGGACTGCCCGGTTACCCCAGTTGGGGACAGTCGGTCAGTCACCTTACACGAGTGCCCCTCCACTCTCCCACACGCCCAACGCAGACTTCCAGCCTCCTTACTTTCCCCCTCCCTACCAGCCCATCTACCCCCAGTCTCAAGATCCTTATTCCCACGTTAATGATCCTTATAGCCTGAACCCCCTTCACGCCCAACCTCAGCCACAGCACCCAGGCTGGCCCGGACAGAGACAAAGCCAGGAAGCTGGGCTATTACACACACACCGGGGGTTACCCCATCAGTTATCGGGCTTGGACCCTCGAAGGGATTATCGGCGACATGAGGATCTACTTCACGGACCCCATGGGCTGAGCTCAGGACTAGGAGACATTCCGATCCATTCAATACCTCATGCTATAGAAGATGTGCCGGTAAGAAAGATAAAGATACCTCCCCTTACCCTCCTTAATTAAATGGTAGTTTCAGTGCAAAGTAGGGCGGTACTGGGAGCTTGGGGAAAAGTGGAAGATATGTCCCCCTTCCCTGCCTCTCATTTTCTCCAAAGTAGGAAAGTTAAGGTTAAATACAATTGTTGAAGCCGTGACAAAACGGTGGTGTAGGTGTTTTTTCTTCTTTTCGGTGGAAACGGAGGTCCAAAACAAAACAACAAAAAAGTGACTGAGAGTTCTCCTCCTAGAACAATAGGTTCCTGCTGCTCCCCACAAACAATGCATGCATTAACATTTTCACTAACATATAAATAAATCAAATTAAAGCCATCATTAACAATATTTTCCCTTCTCTGTGACAATAAGCTGTTCCTATTGGAGGAGTATATAATGTCACCACAAGGCCTTGCATTTGGGATTTCTCAGTGTCTTGGGAAAAAACGTTAGACTACTGAAAGAACCCATTTAAATGCCCTCAAAGCTAAACAAAAAAGTGGTTGAAAGTGGCATTCGAAGAAAAACTGTTCTTGCAGGTTGCATACTGGTGAATGGTGAAATGCAAAGTTGTAAAATAAAGGACCATATCCACAACATAACATGGTCAAAGCAAAGTATGTAGCAAATCAGACCAAAGGTATATTAAAATGCTGCCTTATCTTTAAGTACTGGCAGTGCTAGTGACCTCATAAATCATTAGCTGGGTTATCAAAGTCTATCAAGACCTTCTATACTCTATATTAAATTAAACATTTTGAGATTATTTTAGTTCTAACAGTTCTAATACAGTTTTAAATGATTTCTAATTAAGGATGGCATTAGTATTTGTTATTTACAATGCAAAACTAAGCTATTGTTAATTTGAAAATATCTTCTGAATTTTAATTTAAACCACGATTGCTGCTCTAAATGTATATTTACAGTTCCCTCCCAACTTGTAGGAAAATAGAATTAGAACATGCCAATAATTTTATTAAAACTGCAAGCAGCTCCTGAAAAAGTCAGCTTTTTCCTAGGAAATGTATCTGGTTGTGATTTTTGCTAAAATGCTATCCCAAATTGCTATATCAAATATTGCAGCAATATGTCTGCTGACAGTTTAATGATTATAGCCCCATATTACAAGGAGGATGGTCAGATAAATTTACCTGTTTTTTTGGCCATTTTGAAACCCTGGGTAAGTCACATACTGGACAAAGCAGAAAATTTATTATAGTTCTTATTTAGCCAAGCCAATCACTAAGATGATTGTATTTAGTAACCTTGAATGGTAAATAGGAACTTTTTCAAAGTGGGGGGTTCATATTAGATATATATGTACATATATACATATATCATATATACAGGTTCCAAAATGTTTAGGGATACATTCTACAGGAGTGAACACACACACACACACACACACACACACACAACAGGTTGATACTTAGCACAATTTCTTCCTGATAAAAGTAGTCCATAGATGAAATAATTTAATTGAATGAGGTTTAAATTTTTTCAAATTGGGGATCATAACCATCATGCCCCAAATATTCTCTTGAATCCTTTACCTAGACCCCTCCTTCGAAATATTCAGACTGCTAAACCATGGTCCATATTTATGGAAAGACTACGAATTTTAATTACTATACTTTTTGCAAACCCAGTGGTAAGTTGGAACACATCTGTAACATTAAGGTACTATAATGAAAATGGTGTGTAAGAAGAAATTAACAGTGATCAAATAAAAATCAAGAAACCTATCATCCCTCTCTACCTCTTTTTAAAAAGTTTCTTTCAAAGGAATCTGGGTCAGGAAAGGGGTCGGTTTCAATTTTCCTGTTCTGCAACTACTTAATATTTTTTTTAAAAAATCAAGTAGATGGTTAAAATTAATCATAAATATCTCAGTGGGATTTTAAACTTAACAGTTCACCCTGTATGGAATATGTCTAGAAATAACACAAATAAAAGTATTATGCCACACTACATTTACTTTATGGGTTTAGGGTGCATGCATAAAGGGATCATATTTCCCCATATAGTTAAAACACAAGAACTGCAGCAGTAGTCATTTCTGAACATTTCTCAATTTAATTATACTTAAATCCAGAAGCACTTTAGGCAAGTTACAAATGAGAGCATTGAGTATAATAAAACCTGTAATAAAGCAACTTAGTACCATCCACCCGGAATCATTGAGATCAGGCACAATTAACAGGAGCATAAATCCAAGACAGAATGGAAAATGTTTGAATCAGTATTATTGTTGGACAAAGACTAGAGAAGGAAGTAATAGTTTTTTAAATGGTAATGCCTGTGTTTGGTAACGATTGCGAAATCTTCTATCTCAGCAGCAGTGGTGCTAATTTGTAAACACAGCCAGACATTATATTGCCTGTCAGTTTCTGAATTAGAAAACATGATTTCATTTTACTTTCTAATCACGTTTTGACTCCAGTGCACAAAAATCCATTTGTAAAAAAACAACACCCAAACCTGAACCTGGACAACAGCTACGTAAGGGTCTTTATGATATTCATCTTCTTGTTACTCAGTTCAGGCAGAAGGGACTTTTTTTTTCTTTTTGGTTTTCCAAGGTGAAGGTGTGAATATACGTTAGCTATTTATACACTACCTAAAATGTTTCAAAATTATTTTCACCGTTCCCCAGTTACTTCCTCGGCTACTTTCCATTGTTTTTCTGGCTTTAGAAGCCTGTAGCCGAGCAGTACTTTGCCTGCATACTTGAATGTTAAAATGGGGAGGGGGGAATAAAGGGGAGGTAATAGAAGAGGGAGAAAGGGGAAGGTGATGAGGTACCAAACTTAAGTGAGATTCAATTTAAAGGTTAAATTGCTCTTTGTCAAAGATAAGGTATCCAGGCCCTAGGTTTATTTCCAAAGATAGACTATATTGAGATATGGGTTGTTTGCTAGGGGCGGGAGGGTTTGGCCATCAGTCTGCACTGAAGCCTCTTGATTTGCAAAGCTGAAAATTCCAATAAGCCAACATGAGATGTTTATATATAAATGTCATTGTATAGGAGGGGAAATTTCATTTCTACAACCTCCCCTCCCCCCACCATCCCCATATATTCGTTTCCTTTTGTTATGATTATACATTTAAATCCCTCCGTATCCTTTTGTTGCAGCATGTAGAAGACCCCGGTATTAACATCCCAGATCAAACTGTAATTAAGAAAGGTAAGCCATTTCCTTCTGCATTCCAATCATGTCCTTACAGGCTGTGTACTATTTAAAAGAACTTGCAGAGCTTTATTTTTTTTCTCTCTCCCTCTAAAGGATTTCCTAAAGTCTTGGAGGTAGTAAATAGATAGGCTTGGACCAGCAATATTGAAATGATCAGCTTTCTATCTGTTAGTAGTTAGCAAGATTTGTTTTGCTTTCTGTTGGCTGGTGTTTTGAACTTTTGTGTATGGCAAATTATTTAATTTGTTGATTGTGTAGTGTCATCTCACTTTTTCATGACTCAATTAATTTCATTAGATGAATGGAACTAAAAGCTTATGATAGTAAGAAACTTATAAAATGACATTTCATACTGAAATATGAATAATAGCTAAAAATGGCCTATGTCTTTCTTCAGAAACAAAATGATTCTTGGTTTTTTTTTTTAATTTTGTATCCTGTTGGCTAGGAATTTTAAAACAAACCTTTTGTTACTCTCTTGTAAGTTAGGTGCCAAGAAGTTTGGGTTTTGGCTTAAATTTATATCTTGTTCCAAAGATTTAACTATAGTTTTCAAACTCTGTGCTAGATAGAAAGGTGTAAACTGATTTTCTTGGATTTGTAATTTGCATTGTGTTCAAGTTAGTAGAAATAAAGTTGATTGGATTTGAGTATATTTATGTTATTGCTCTAGGTAGTAACATTTCTGTGTTCTGTTGGCAGTGTTATTTCAGAATTCTTTGCATCACCAGAGGATGATGCTATATAAAACTGTTCTCATTTCTAAACCCAATCAGTACACAGATAAGCTAGTTTAAAGTTTTCATTTTTGTGTCTGTGAAGCTTTTGTCACGTCAAATTAGATGTGCAAGGGATAAATCTTAAGAGATGCTCTTTCCAAGTCGACATGATAATTGGCTCTTTTATTAGTAATCTCCAGAGTTCGTTTAACTCCTATTGTCTCTATTAGCCTCCCCAGAGCTATTAATGTCACAAGTGATCTATCCAAAACCTAAAGCCCCCCCATTGAGAATACCCATACTAAAGAACACATAACAGAAGAGCAATATTATACAGTATGAGACTGCTTACATATGTATATAATATATATATTTGATGTCTTCTTGTGGAATTTTAAATATGAAGTGTATTGTATTTCAATGGTTCTGAGTATATTTGTATTGAGAAATGATACTAGTGAATACACTTTCCAGTGTCTTTGAATTTATTCTCACAATTGCAGTCAAATTAAGGGTGTGTGTGTGTGTGTGTGTATGATTTTTAATGATTAAGAACACAACTTTCCCTCCAGTTGAACCCCCAGTAAATCTACTTATTTTGCTAGGTTGTTAAAAATTTCCAAAACAAAAGCACATTTTGAATCTATTTTAATGAAGGCTGATTCACTAATGTTTCTCTACAAGCCCTCAGATGTAATGTTGAACATTTTTAAAGTCTGAAACCTAAGAAAGGAGTAATTTTATCAGTCAAGCATGTTTGGTGTAGAACTGAATTTACCTTTTGTGGTAGCGTTACTGGAATCCAAAAGTGCCTTATAGGCCTTGTTTCTGCCCACAAAGCATCAGTTCTCCAAAATCCTCTTCGAACCTTCCCTCCTCAGCTCTAAAAGATACTGAGAGGACTCTCCTCTACCCTACCAGCCCCAGGGTCATTCAAAAGCAGACCAAAAGTAACTAACCACTGATCAACTGATAATGTACCCTCCACAAACACACCTCTTTTCCCTCCAATCCTAAATTAGTGTTTCTGCTTAAATTTTTTTCGATGCAAAGCCCTCAACTTTCTCTTCCCACCCAAACGCAAACCCACCAAATGGAACTGGTTGGAGGGAGACTGGACCAAGTTCAGTACAAGAGCTTATATACCACCTATCCATGCTGGTATGAAGAACTTATATGCTACCTAGCCTTGCTTGTATGAAGAGTTTATATGTCGCCTAGTTCTGCTTATATGATGGTATATTTCTGGGAAGAGCCCCTGATGGGTCCATTTATGGTGACAGTTTCAAAACATTTTTTAAAAAAAGGAAAAAGGAGAGATGGGAACTATTGTGAGTGGGCAAGTGTGTGGGGGAGAGGGGCACAAAACCTCTACATGCTATCAGAGAAGCAAAAATAAATTAGAGAGAAAATAGAGAAAGAGTAGAAGAGAAAAGAATGTATTAAGGAAGAGGAAAAATGGAGATTAAAGAGGAAGGTGGAAAGAAGAGAAGGAGAAAGAGAAGGGAAATTAAAGAGGTGGAAAAAAATAAGAGAAAAGGGAAAGGGGAGGAAGAGAAAGCTAAAAAAGCAAAAAAGGGAAGAGGAAAAGAGATGAGGAAGAGAGGAAAAAAGGGAGAGAAGAGAGGCGGAAAAAAAGGAGGAGGGAAAAGAAAGGGAAGGGGAAACGGGAGAGAAGGGAGGATGAAAAAGGAGAGGGCAGAGGGTTGAAAGGAGGCAGACGAGGAAGAGGCAGTGGGGAGCCGGGACTAGGGAGGCCGCTTGTGGCGACGGGGAGATGTGTTCACTCGCTTGGTTTGGGGAAGTCCTCGGTGGTCCCGGCGCCCACCCACAGCCTCCCTGCATCTGTCTCCGCAGGCCCTGTGTCCCTGTCCAAATCCAACAGCAACGCAGTCTCCGCCATCCCTATTAACAAGGACAACCTCTTCGGTGGCGTCGTGAACCCCAACGAGGTCTTCTGTTCAGTTCCGGGTCGCCTCTCGCTCCTCAGCTCCACCTCGAAGTACAAGGTCACCGTGGCGGAAGTGCAACGGCGCCTCTCGCCTCCTGAGTGTCTCAACGCATCATTGTTGGGCGGAGTGCTTCGGAGGTGAGACCCGGCCCGGCCCAGACCGGCCCGGCCCGGTTCGTCTCTACCTACGGGAGCCACTCTGCGCCTGCGCCAGAGCCACGGCGTTTAGCTCCCGCTCCTACCACGCCACCCCCACCAACTCCTCCCCTTCTCTCTCCCCGCCCTGGGAAGAAAGAGGCGGGGAGAGAAGGACGGAATGGGGAGGAGGGGGCGGGCATAGCAGACCGCGCCTGCGCTTCCGAGTTTCTTCGTGGTCTTCTACGTCTCCCCCCCCCTTCCCCCCGCCCCCAACATTGCCAGCACCGGCCTCGCGCCCGGGTGCTGCTGCTGACGCGGGCACGCGCCCTCATAGAGTCCTTTTCTCCCTCCTCCGGTTTGGTCACAGCCACTGGTGCAAATCCAGCTCTTAAAAATGTTTTTTCCGTTGGGTCGCCGTTTTCCCTTGGCCCCTGCACTCATACCTTTCTAACTCCTCTGTTGGTCCGCCCCCTCTGGGGTCCACCCCCTTGCTTTCGCTCTTGTCACACCTAGTTCTATGAGAGCTTTCACCCCCCGCTCTCAAGTGGCTTTTTACGGACGATTCTCTAGATTGTCTTAACCACCCCGCCCCCCGGCCCCCCAACCAGCACAACTTGAACCTCGAGATATTTGCCCTCCTGTTGAAGAACACGAGGGAGATGCTTTCACATTTTCACTGCCTTACTTCCCCTTTCCCCCCACCCCTCTGTATAAGAAATAAGCCAAATGACTGTGCAAATCCATTTTAAAAAATGGATATGCATGGGCCTACAAGAGTGCCTTGAAAGCTGTATCCCCTACATAAAATGTAGATTGAGTTGTATTTTCAAACGTTTTTAAAATAAGTGGCTATATAATCCGTCCATCTCTTTTTCTCTCCCTCTGCGCTGGTTTGGTTTTCTCAGTTTCATCTGCCTTTAGTGACCGACCATCCTTTTCCTTTCCCTTTTTCTTCCTCTACTCTTATCTTTGCCCACCCCTAAATTGGGGACTGTTTACCTAGGGGAGCATAATCTAATCCACACAATTAAAGAGCACTTGGGTAGGGAATAAAATCTGAAATTAATTAATATGGTGATTCATTTAAACAATTTATCTCAACTCAGTTCTGTGCATGATAGTTTATTTAGACATCTATTTAGAATTGCCTTCTTTCCCCCCTGAATGTAGTGGAATTCTTTAAGGTTGATTTTCTTTTTTTTTTTTCTTTTTTCTTTTTTTGACATTTGTAGCTAGGCTGGTGACATGCCATGTAAACAGCTGGTGAAATGAACTTCCCATTGGGGTTAGAGCTATGGCAAGAAAAAAGAGTGATGATAACTTTGGCCACTGTGTGAATAACCCAACAGTGGAACTTTTAAAGGCAGTTTAAAGACTCCACTGGGATTTGGTTAGATCAAATGAGATAATGTATGTAAAGTGTTTCACAAACCTCAAAGCGCTATATAAATGTCAGCTATTATGTGTTACTGCTATTAGTATCACAGCAATAAGTCAAATGTTCAGAAATAATTCCAACTATAAAATTACTTAAAATGCTGGGAGTTGGTAGGATGGTGGGCATCTGCTCTGCTGCTTTCCTCCTACTCTTTATGGATTCGGAGAAGGAACCTTTTGATATCGTTAAATCTGTTTTTGGTATAATTTCTTATGTGATTCCTTCCTTTAGATGTCCCTGCCACCCTTCTCATTAGGCAACTTTCAAAATGACTTAGGGAGAAGTGATACTTAACAATACAGACACATCATCCTAAATTCTTTTCTTCTGTCTCTGAAACAGGGCAAAGTCTAAAAATGGGGGAAGATCTTTAAGAGAAAAATTGGACAAAATAGGATTAAATCTTCCTGCAGGAAGACGTAAAGCAGCAAATGTCACCTTGCTTACATCATTAGTAGAAGGTAAGTACCTCCACTCCTGGATTAGGAGGAGGCTGCTTTAATAGGAAATGTATCATTTTTAGGGGAAGATATTATTTTAGTGATACTTTCCATTAGTTGTATAACCTTGTCTTCTGAGTCAATTTGGTAGTCCAAAGTATTAGGCAATCTTTATGTGACAATAAAGTGTTTTGATAATCCCTTTTACTCTGACCCTCTTCATCTTCACCCCACAATTTCACTTCCTAATCCCCATCTGACTTTAAACAATTTGAAATTTCAAGAACTGCAGATTCTCAAAGTTAAAATTTCTGTTCCCTTTAAAGAACTCAAAAGTAAATCATTTAAGTTATTCTGACATCTGCATTTAAGAAATGCGTGACCATTGCTTCCTGACTTAATTTGGGAATCCCTGACCTGAGTCATGATTTAAGACTGCCCTGAAAGCTCAGAGGTGCACTCCCTTTTTGGTGCTGGTTTTCTAAACATACGCTCCTTTATTATTCTATTGTACTCTCCTGGAAGAAAAAAAATATTGAGCTATTTTAGATTTTTATTGATTTAAGTATGGAAAGCCAAAGGAAATACAAGCATTGCTGGAGTGAATTATCTTATTGCTGGTTCTTAAAAAATAAAAACAAAAACTGGCCGACACAACTTTATCATAGCTTAAGAGGGTAGATGCTCTTATAGGTAACTGTGTCTCTTTATCAAGTTTGCTAAAATTTGCTTATGATGGAATTAATTTATAGCTTGCTTATATTTTCTTTGTGTTCTGTTGGAAAATGTTTCAAGTTCAAAGGGGGGAAATTAAAAGAACTTAAAATGCCATGCAGATTAAAAATTAGCAGTTATATGTAGAGTGAATGGATCTTATTGTAAATTGGAGTGGTAGTGGTCAGATTAAGAAAGCCTTGTATTTATTTGCGAAGAGATTATAATCCCAGTTGTGGGATATATTTCAATGTGTTAATTTTGGGGGTAGATATTTTTTAAAAAGTTTAATAGTACAGAATTAGGAAGGCATGATGAAAAACCTGCTGATTTTGTTAGAGGTGGAATGCACAGTAATATTAAGCTATTGTTCTATGCCATAGACCCATGCATAGTAATATTGAAGTTTAACACACAATGCCAACCACTCTTACCAATAAGGATCTGATCTGTAGATAGGTTGATAGTAATGCCTAATTTTTAGCATGAGAGTAAGTGTTGGGGCTTTGAGTCCTGTGGCAGTGAGAGAGTTTCTAGAATACTGTTATTGTTTATGATCTGCTCCATTTTATGGAAACAAGCTCCGCTGAGCGGGGCTTTGAAGCTCTAATTGGCGCATGCGTTCTTCCGGAGCTGGAGCTAATGGCAGGAAGCCCTGCAGTAAAAACCAACTGGTTCAGGAAATTAAAACCAAAGATTTGAAAATCAACAAAACAGACGGGACTCAGTAGAGTGACCCTAAAATTCTCATGGTTAATCGTTTGGGGGTGAGCAGATAATTAAATACTATCAAGTTAAATTTTAAGCACTTAGTTATTTTCAGAAAAGCTCCAAGAGTAATTATGAATATTATTCATTAATGTGTTTGTGGGTGTGAGTCTGTTATCAAAAGAGATATTTTAACATTGTCTAGGAAAACATCATTATTGGAAAGGAGAAAGTGAAGGCAGGGGCATTTATGATATTTATGTATCTTGGCCTTTAATGGGCAATGGGCATTTACTTTGATCCAAGGGAAATACTTAAAACAATAATTTTTTCTAAGTTTTGGGTTTGCCTGGCTTAGATTTTTTTTAAGGGAAAATGGGAAAAGAGAGAATTCGGTTATTCCCATAGTTGCATATCTGTATATTGATGCCATATTTCTCTACTTCTTCCCACTTCTCTGTCTTTCCTACTTTCTGCCAGGAGAAGCAGTGCACCTAGCCAGGGATTTTGGGTACGTGTGTGAAACTGAATTCCCTGCCAAAGCAGTAGCTGAATTTCTCAACCGACAACATTCCGATCCCAATGAGCAAGTGACAAGAAAAAACATGCTTCTAGCTACAAAGTAAGACATTTCCCTCTGTAGTGTTGGTATAACTGCATTTTGAGAGAAAAACCTTTTCTTCTTCCCTAATTTATCCTCCATTCTTTTTCTTGTTAAATACTATTTTGTAGGTTGTCAAAATATGTATGTTATAAAGAAAAAAGTAAAGTTCAGTTTGTATCCTTTTCCTCTTTCCTCCCTCCAGCCCTTTAGCAGTTTTCCTTAACCTGGGATTTGAAAGTAGATGAGTTTATATTTCAGTGGCTATATTGTTTTAAAAGATCAGGACCAAATCCTTAAAGGGGAAATAAGCTTGCCTTTGGACTGATATGTATCAGTTTATGTCTCTCAAGGAGGCATTTTCCAAGGACATGGAACTCATACTGGCCCATGAAATACACAAACCAGATGCTGGCCCATTTCAGACCTGCTCCTTTTCCTAGCCCCAGCCTTCAACCTTCTCTCTAGGCTTGCCTGACTCTTTCCTGCCTGTCACCCTCTTTCCTCTAACATTTTCTCCACCCTTTTCCCATGATCTCAGATGTTTTAGGCTACGGGGGATTTATGGAAGAGGTTTCAAAATGGCCCAAATTACACCTACATCTAAATTCAGTCAGGATTTGTCTCTGCCAGGGCTAAATAGGCTTTTCCAGGTGGTATGTTAAAAAGAAAATGGTTGATATGATGTTTTCTGGAAATTAAAAGGCTTATTTAATTGACCTTAATTACCAATGGAGATGACACCAAAGGGCACAGAGCCAGAGGGTAGAAGCTGGAGGTGGGTTGCAAAGGAGGCTGCAGTTGATGGTGGATGGAGATAGAGGCAGTTTGTGGTGGGGAAAATAGAAATAGCCTAAGCTTGTAGATAGCCAATCCTTTCTTTCCATTTAGTCTTTGCTTATCCTGATCCCTCTTCTCCCAGTGTTAGTTTCCTCTACACCCTCACTTTCCCTACCCCCAGCTCCCCATCTGCACATTGAGAATCCTTTGAGGCAGAATGGGCAAAGTCCGTGATTTAGTTTTCCTTTCAATGAAGCAGGGAGGGTTGCTTCATTGCAAGTAGTACCAACCTGACTTTTTTGCTTTGAATGGCCCAGTTTGAAACTTTTGTCTCTTTCCTCTCCTTTCACCTTTCAGCACATGCACACACATGTATGCTTGTGTACACACCCTCAACCTCACCCACTTTCCCTCGGAAAATTTCTCAGCTTTCTTTTTGTAGTTTTTAGGGGGAAAACAGCATAAGCACGAAATGAACATTGTACCTGTCCTAGATAGGTCAGTCTCAGTTGTCCCTTTTGCATCTTCTTCTTTTGATCAGAAAAAAGCCAAAACCAAACCTAAAGTGCAATCTTTCTTTTAAAGTTCAGCTCATTGAAGGGGATTATAGAAAGGGTAAAAGGTTTATCCCAGAAACAAGTGGTGTGCAAAGTGTCTATAGGGAGAACCATACCCAGTGGGGATATACAGTGTTGTTTTTTTACAGTGTTTTTTTTTTTTTTTTTACTATGAGGACTAATAGGTGGATCACATTGAAGGTATTTTTCTGTCACTGAGCATCGCTCTTCTCCTTTGGCCTCCTTCTACAAGTATATATGTACACATGTGCCTATGAGTGTCTGTGATGTATGTTTGAGGCATGAAAGTCTGAGGGGGAAAATGTTTAATGCGGGTTTTTGTGACAGGAAGGTAAAGAGCGGGGTGAATAACTAGATGGAATAGGATTTATTTGCCTGTATAGGGTCCTTGAGAAATGTGTGGAAGTACTGCTTGAGTCCTTAAATGGCCAACAGAAAAAGTAAAATGTGAGTTACTACTTTATCTACATGTATGCATGTTTGGCCTTGTGGCAGGGAAACCCAGTTCTGTGTTCCAGGTGGTTATATAATCTAGCAGGGAGAAGTGCCCTCCTCTTGCTGCTTGGTTCATTTCTCTTTCTTTCCTTCTCTCTTTCTCTCTCTCTCCCCCCTCTCTCTGCTCCACTTGTGCTTCAGACAGATCTGTAAAGAGTTCACCGACCTGCTGGCTCAGGACCGATCTCCCTTGGGGAACTCAAGGCCCAATCCTATCTTAGAGCCAGGCATTCAGAGCTGCCTGACCCACTTCAACCTCATCTCTCATGGCTTCGGCAGCCCGGCAGTGTGTGCAGCAGTCACTGCCCTGCAGAACTATCTCACCGAGGCACTCAAGGCCATGGACAAAATGTACCTCAGCAACAATCCCAACAGCCACACAGACAACAGCGCCAAAAGTGGTGACAAAGAGGAGAAACACCGAAAGTGAGGATTTCCTTCCTTCCCTCTCCTCAGCTCCACCTTGCTTCATCTTTTCACCTCTTCCCATCTCCTTTCTCTTCTGCACCCATCTTCTCCTTCATCACCCACCACCACCATCACCACCACCACCACCACCACCACCACCACCACCACCACCACCACCACCACCACTACCACCTGGCAGGCTACAGCTCTGGAATCAGCGACCGACTGCTACCATTCTGTTCTCTGAGTCTGCAGGAATGCTCTCTTCTCCTGTCAACCAACCCTGACTCATAGTCCCTGTCTGCCTCTTCCCCCTTCATCATCAACACTCCCTCGCCCCGGTTTGGAGCCTAAGAGAACAGAACAGGCGGTGGAGCCAGCAAAGAAAAGTTCTGTCTGAGTTTGTGAACTTTTTTTTAAGTAAACCAACAGAAAAATAAATAAAAAGAAAGAACTTTTTTCTAAAAAAAAAAAACAGTTAAAAAATTAAAAAAAAAAATTCTATGAGCTTCATGGGACTGAATCACCACCTCCCCTTACATTACTTCAGTTAAGATTGTAGCCATATTAAAAAAAAAAGGCAAAAAGGATAATGACATTTTTATCAGTATTGTGAATAAACTTGAACACAAAATCCATGCAGTTCCATGTCATGTCTTCAGTTATAGAACTTCTTCCTCTCCAAGGTAAAGCGACCAACTTGAACGTTTTATGACAACACAATTTGCAGTTACTCTATAAGGGAATCAGTGTTCATGTCTGTATATATTTATTTATGTGTAATTTAATGGGAATTGTAAATATGGTGAGTCTGTTTTAAGCCTTTTTTTTTATTTATCTGGTGATTTCGTTTACCTCTTGTTTAGTGGGGTTTAAATCTTCCCTCTTAGTTCTTCATGTGGCTCATGATACTTACTTAGAAATCCAAGGTTTGGGGGATTATTTTTTTCTCTGGGATTCATGATTTTTGACCTGTTGTAGCATGTTAAGGCGACAATGAAGCAGCTGAACAAAATTTTTTTTAAAAAGAGAAATAAAATGGATTTTAAAAATATAATTAGTATTACATTTACATTTATATTCATTGAATCCTAAAAAAATTATATTGGATTCTGGAATGATTTTTAAACATGAGCAGTTTACAAACCTTATGTCATAAAGATGGGGTGGGGGGAGATGGGATTTAGGAAAAAAGTTTTATTTTTCTCCACTGTCTTCCCTTAAAAGCGTCATCAGAGCAATAAATGGATATTGTCTTTAGTCCAAGGTTAGGGATCCCCCTCACCCCCTCTCTTTTTTTTGTTCAAAGAACTTCAAACATTTGGGACCACCTGGTATCCTGTATTTCCACTGGCCATATTGGAAGCAGTTCTAGTTGTATTGTATTGAGTTGTGCTGGCAGTAGTTTCCATGCCTGTCAATGTATCATAGTCCTTTGTTGCCCAGATAAATAAATATTTGATACGCTTTATGTCGATTTTTTTTATTCAGTGGCTGTCTTTACCCAGGCGTATTTTTGTTCTTGGCAGTATTTTTTATTCAGTATGGTTACAGTAATTGAGTTTAACTCTCCCTTGACAATTGCTCCTTGCAATAAGCAGCTGAACCCATTGTTTCCCTCAAGTATAATAAAAACTTACTTTCAACTTGGAGTTCAGAGCAGGGTATCATTTAGATATTCCACTGAGTCTGTATTCAGACAAATGACACAATAAAACACAATGTATTCTTTTGGATAAAAAATTGTCTCTACTGCTAAAGGAATGACATACCATCTTTTCCTTAATCAAAACAGAATTTTATTTTTAAAAAGAAAATAAAGTTTTATTTATGTTGATTCTCTAGGTTTTGATTTGTGTTTAAAAAAATATGAACCTTTCACAGAGAAATAATAATCTGGTTCATTAGTACCAGAATTATATACTTCTGTTGATAAGATGTTCAAATGGACTAAAACTAAGCTTGGAAAAGAAAAAGAATTGTGATACAAATGTTTGGGTAGCAATAGAATGGAGGAAATTTAATTCAAATTCATTTTCATATTTGTAGATAGACTGATATTCTGTGTTTAAATAGCTTTTATAGGAATACAGGAAAACGGAAAAATAGGTATATCATTGGTATCTTTTTAAAAGCCCCCTTTAAGTCCCCCATTCTACCTGATGGAGCCTCTAACAAAAGCCAAACGAATAACAAACATGCTGAAATGAAAATGAAAACAAAACCAAACCAAACCCAAACGTATATATCTGCATATTGCTTATGACAGTCTGTTGAAATACTGGGGGTGTTTTGTTTGGACCCAATATGTTAGTATCTGTTTGTAAATAAGGCTTGCTGGTTCAGAGTTCATGGTAGTGAATTTTAAAAAATCTCTTCGCTTTGTGAGGTGGATGTTTGTATGTTTTCCAAGCAGAAAATAGAAGGGGTTAAGTAAGGTATATAGGAAAACTACAGGGAGAATTAACATTTGTTCATATATTTTGATGTTTGGTAGGGCTGGTGATGCAAAGTATTAGATAAAGCCCAATATGTTTCATTTTGCTTTGGTAATCTACTTAGGGAAGGCAGTGTAAAATCAATCTCGTCAAGCAGAAGAGAGTTGGTGGAGTCTAAATTCTATTTTCAAAAGCAAGCTAGTTCATAACAATGGCGGATTTTTCCTAATACAAATTGAAAGTGGATCCTCTGAATGCAAAGCTGCAATTGTTTTTAAAACGGTTATTTATTATTTCCTAGAGAGACTGGTTAACTGTAAAGTAGATGTAACAAAATAATGAGGTGAATGAACCCTAACTGTACATATTCTTGACATAAATGAAATGCACAGTGCTGTAGCAGGTGAAATGAAGCATTGTCTATCAGGGCTGTTTTTCTTGGCTGCATCTCAGATTGTGTGGGGGATCCTAACCTCAGGCACAATAGCATTCATAAACAGCAATACATTGCTGCTCTTTCTACAACAACACATAAATACTCATTTTTAAATGGAAACAATCTTATTAAATACCATTCATTCATATCTGGATTTACAGATGCTTGTTACTTTTGAAATCCTGTACCCAATATAATCCTTGCATCCTGAGCAAGAGAAAAAGGAAGTGTTGTGTTAGAACATTACAAGGTCATAATAAACAATGCTTTCAAAATGTATAGAATTAATTCACTTTATTCTACAGTTGTGCATTTTAAGGATCATGGTTCTTGCATAGTTTTTTTTTTCCCAAGTAAAACCCCAAAAGAAGCTCCATAGCATTTTGGAAGGGAGATAACAGGGTGACAGAGGTCATTATTGAAAAAAAATTATTGAAAAAAAGTATTTTATAGCTCTAAAAGAAACTATTTGGATATGGAATTCTCTGCTGTGACCAACTTGCACCTTCTAAATCGCGCGATAACTGCTTTTCCAGGTTCCAGATTTATCTTTAAATGCATCAGTCATCACCATTGTTATTCTAGGTTAGGTTTTCATTTAGTAAGAACATTTACTCTTTTAGATTAGCTCAAATTAGGAAAAAATAGTTGAATGTTCAAGTGCTTCTTGCTGGGGATGTGTGTGCTAATTTCAACACCTGATTTAAATCAAACCACAATTCTCCTTCTAGGTTTATAGTCATTCCTCTCTCCAAAAAAAAACTTTAAAAATCACAACCTAACCCATCCCCACAAAATCGAATATTAATATAATTTGAGATTTAACTGGTGGAACAGCCATCAGGACAGCAATGCCCCGCAGCTGAAATAATATTTAAAATAGAAAGGATTTGACATTTGAGAAGTCAGTGGCTTGAAATACCCAGTTGTACTTAGCTAATTCAGTCCTTAACCTCTGGTTTCAAATAAATCAATTACAGTCGATTCCATTTCAGTTCAGAAGTGCATGGGGTTTTAGTTAATTGAATACATTTTATTCACTTGCTAGGAATATTCATTTATCAAAATTCTAAATTTATTATACATTTCTTTATAAGTCAGGATATATTAGGCTCTATAATCACATCAAATTCTTCCTGGTTTACACAAATCCTGCTTAAAATTTGAATTTCATAATGATGTATAAAACATTTCCCCCAATTCCCCATCACCTCACTTCAACCAAAACTAAATTCATCACAGTAGTATGTCAGATTTCATGCCCAGAAAGTATAACAAAGATAAGATACTCTCTTTCTCCCACAAAGAAGAAATTACATGTAGTCCATCCTCATTGTGTCAAGTTTAAATAGGTTAAGAACAAAGCTGGAATAACCAAGTTTAAAAAAAAGTGTAGACCTGAAATAAAAATTGTGCATGGTTTCCATTATGGCCTAACTTTCCTCCATCTGACAGGTACGATAGCATTTTGTGGTCTTAAAGTAACAGGACCCTTTTCTTAGGTGGTAGTGGTGGTAGGTTTTCTTTTCTTTCTTTCTTTTTAGGGCAAATGTTTGAATACATATCTAATCATTAACTGAAACCAGTGTAGTTGAACATGCCAAAATGAAGTTGTGCTTTAAACAGATATTGATGTATGCAGCGTTTTATATTTATTGTTTGCAGCATCCCGCTGGCAGCAGCTTACTGTTTGGAAAGGAAAGGGGTTAATTAGCGTCATTATCAATCACTAATGCTTGCCTAACGTGTCCAAAGAATAATCAAGTTAGAGGACGGCATGAAGCCAACATCTGCTTCATCCCAGTTAAAGATCTCCTCCTATGTCACTCTGTTATTGGGGTGGAGAGAACTGGATGGGGGTAGGATCCTCTTTACATTTTGGGCAAAGTCAGGGAAATAGCAAATATGGTCATATTTAAGAAGGAGGGAGTAATATAAATAACAAATGTTTTTATTTTCTGACTTATAGGTATAGAAATGGAGGAGGTATTGAGGAAGGATTACTTAAATTTATTCTTTATGTACTTGGTTATCAAAATCAAGTGGTAGAAGTAAAAACACAGTCTTTGGTCTTTTGGCTCTGTGGGTTAGTTAAATTCATTCTGAAATTGGGGTGGAAAAAAGGAGATTATATTGCTCCCAACATCTATCACCATAGGAAAAGCCAACTCAACCCAACGCAAAACATCACCCAACTGCACTCACTAAACAAATAAAAATGAAGAGAAAAGTTCACAATATCTTATCTCAGTTCTCTCTGAATTATTTTTCATTAAACTGTTTTTCATCTTTGTTGTTGTATTACCTGAACCTAACATGGTGCCATGCCCATAGTAGGTAATAAATACTTGTTGGGTTTAATTTAATTAGGCTTTGGAATATTTTCTTTTTCTCATTAAGTAAATCACATTAAGAAGTCATACTTTCTATGACTTCAATTACTGGCTGTAGCCAGCATTAAACATGGGGGCCCTTGCTTGATAGTTGTGCTCTCTTCATTTGTTGCTGTTAGTGCCATTACTGATAATTTTGTCATCATGATAGCTAAAAATGGAGCAGTAACTGTGAGAAAGTTTAACATTTTGGGTAGAAGTAGCATATTTTAAAAAATAGTAAAGGTAACTGATAGCTGGAACTGAAGTTCATATTTAGGTTCAGATTTTCTAGCCATTAAAAAGGAAAAAAAACTTGGTATGAAATAGATTTCTATGACATGTTCACAAATAGAGGTAATGGTTCCTCCTCCTCCTCCTCCTCCTCCTCCTCCTCTCCTTCCAAGATCCTACTCAAAAATTTCATTTGCTTCATAAATTTGTCACCAGGGATAGGGAAAATTTATAGTCAACTTAAGTAAATTTCACTTAGTACCTAAATATATTAACTTATAGTTATTACTGAACACATGTTGTGGGTGAGATGGGGATACACAATAGTTGAAAAGTAAATCAAAAGAACCATTTATTTGGGAAAGGTGGGTAGTACATTTGCATATGACCTTTCTTAGTTTAAAAAAATTTTGTTGCTCAGCATCATTTTTTTTGGAAAGAATGAGGTTAGAGAATGATTAGATGAAATTTGTAGGCTACTAAAAAAAACAAATACCTTTTCTCTGTCCCCCTCCCCCTATATACGAGGCAGTGAAGGAAGAGTTTTGCTTTGAGGACCTAAAAGAAATTTATCTTTTAAAAATCGAAATAAAGAAGTCTTAGAAGGTGGGGGGGGGGGAGGATATCTATTAGTTACAGGGTAAAGAGGAAGGCAAGAGTTAGAATTCCTAACCTAAAGGAAATATGAGCTTTCTCTAGAGGACACACAAGCCAGAGATTTTTACTTTAGAATACTACAAAACATGACAGTCTTTAGGTAACTTCATCATAATTAACTTCGCCTTACTCCTCACGTCGGATTTCAAAGCAGGTGCAGGGCCAAAAAAGTTAGCAAGATCTTTCAGGATGAGTGGTTTCTCTCAGGGAATCAGTATCACAACAGGCTATTTCTAGCAACAATCTTAACCACAAGCCTTTCTGGTTACTGTGTTAGTTCTCTGCTTTAGTCGTTAGTGTGCTGCAGTTCTAGCCCTTGCTAATGACGCTCTACGAAGCTGTGCTGATCATTACAAGTGTTGAATTTTATAAGGAAACCTGTTTATAATCCTCTATACTTGGAGTAGGAATCCGCGGTTACTCCCAGGGTGTCGTCATTGTCTTCTTCTTCCCTCTTTCCTTCCCCCCCCCCCCCCACGTCATCCTGGTCATTTTGCCCGCTGCTCCAGAGATGTGCTAGGCTATTATTTATACAAACTAAATTAAGTCCATGCACTCAAAAGAATATATATATATATATATATATATATATATATACTGCATTAAGTTTAAAGCTAGCATCATATTTTATTTGGAGCTGTCAGTTTAAAAACCCTATTTGAGACTTTTCCAACTGTCTTTACAGTCTTCCTCCTTTCCTCGAATCTGGGATGTGTTTTTGTCTGAGGAAAGGAGCTTTTGCGAAGGGGGGGGGCGCAGAGTGGAGATAAATTCTCTTAACCAGTAAAACGCAGCAGAACAAAGCCGAGATATTCGCCTCCCCCAAACCACCCCAGACTGCCCCAGAAACCTACCCGCCCTCCTCACTAAATTCCTTGAAATGAAACCTGCTGCGTGACGCCTCCTGCTTGGGGAGGAATTCGCAACTTGATTTTGATGGTCAACCTCAGGGCAGGCAGTTTGAGGGGCAAAGACCCTGGTTCCGCCCCCTCAGCAGGGTTCGCCAAGGGCTAAGAAGCTGGCAGGTGAAGAGCCTGGCTCCCGGGAGGAAAAACATTAACAGGAGAGGTGGGAGAGGAGGGAGGAGATCTGGAGCAGTGACCACAGCGCTCGCTCCAATGTTAGGCCCAATTAAGCTGCAGTAAAACATTCGCGAACAGGTTCTAAACTTTCCTACTCCTCTCTCCCCGGCTCAGTCTCACTAGCCTCGGGGAGGGTGCTGATAGCAGGAGAGCTCAAAGCTGGGGTTTTCAAAGTATTTCCTGGGCAAAAGGCATTTTAATTCTCCATGGTGGTGGAGAGGGGCATAGAACTCGATTAAGCAATGTTTTATTTTATCGAAATTCATCGTGAAGTTTCAATATTTCTCTCTGTGTGTATTACAGATCCCTGAACAGATCCTTTCGGATCACATTCCATCTCCCTCCTCTCCTTACTTTTTGCCCTAAGGATCCCTACCCCACCACACCCCCAGCTGCCTTCACACCCCAGTCTCTGGGGTAACTTCTCTCTAGGAGTGGTACCAACCCAGTAGGCTTTTGGCCTTCTTTCTGTAGCAGAGAATTTCTGGGGCTCTATTGATCATCATCCAATTGTATCTTTAAAAAGTAATTACACACTTGTTTTATTGCATCGGTTGGGTGGACCAACTATTGCTCATTCTACTGACTGTAGGGAGTTCAAACTACACTACAGGCCTTCAAAGTTTCGTGGAGTGGGAGAGTAGTATTTATTTTACACTTTCTTTGTCCCAATACTAAAGTATCGATCTCCCATTAGAATCATCCTGGACTGAGATCCCGAGGTGTTTATTTGCACTCAGTGGCAGTTTCAGTTCCATTTGCACTTCTGGTCCTCCCCTCCTCCCCCCTCTTCTTCCCAGCCCCCTCCTCGCCCTCTCCTTCTTTCTCTTTGTAAAATTTCGTTTAGACTTTTCTGGGGAAAAGGAGGGGCGGGGAGGGGAGGGGTAGAAGGAGGGAGCTGATTCTCCTATAGTTGATATTCCAGGTTCAGCCTCTTTCCCCGCTCTCATTCTCTAAGCTCAGCCGGGGGGAAGTGTCGCCCCGGGCCAAACATATGCTTCTTTCCATCGCGCTAATCCACCTTCAGCGTGGAGGAATAATTGCTCGAGTGTCCATGGATTCTCGGTGCTTTGTCCTTCGCTGGCTCCCATCAGCCCTGGCACACGCCATTTCAATCAAATCTTTTCAGAATACTGTCTTCTTTTATCAAATCCCAGCCCCTGCAAACGACGGGAACATTTAACAAAACCCCCTTGGTGTTCCACCAGCCTCCCTCGATCCTGGGCAGACAGACATAGTGGCTGAAACTGGGAGACAGGAATATTGCAACAACTTTTCATTGAGTTCGGCTCTGGAGAAGACGTGTCTTAGTAAACATCAGCAAACCAAAACAACAGATACAAAAACGAGTCTTTTTCCAAGCCCCAAGTGTCAGGTGTATTGGGAATAAAGGGTCAGAGGTCATCCTCTAAGAGAAACATGTTCCAATCCAGTTTTTTTCTTTTATATTGCCAGAAATGAACTGTATCCACAGAACGTTCGGGTAGTCAAATGTTGATTAGGGTGGGAAGACAGGAAAGCTTACCTAGAAGAAGACACCCAGAAGTACATTTTGTTGAGAATATTGATGGTTTCCACTTAACCTTCCTTTCCTTCCTTCCTTCCTTCCTTCCTTCCTTCCTTCCTTCCTTCCTTCCTTCCCTCCTTTCTTTCTCTTTCTTTCTTTCTTTCTTTCTTTCTTTCTTTCTTTCTTTCTTTCTTTCTTTCTTTCTTTCTTTCTTTCTTTCTTTCTTTCTTTTTCTTTTCCTCTTTCCTTCTGTGGGTAGGAAGGCAAGAGTGCATTAAAGGAGTCTGGAGAGTTAGTTTACCTTCCTAAATTTATGTCTACAGATTTAGCAGATCTCAGATACCAACTGACTTTAAAGTGACATGTATAAATAGAACTTGAATCTTAAGACCCTCACTACTTTATTATAGTATCTCGTTACTACATATGAAAGTCCTGAATTCTGTGATGTAATATTTTCAATAGATTCCACAGATTTAGCCTGTAGATGTGAAAAACACTACCATCAAGGAAAGAAAGAAGTACTGAAGAAAGGAAGGAGAGGATTCAGGCTACAGGAAAGACCTTTAGGAGAAGATATAGGAAAATAGTTGATGTTGTAAGAAAATAATGAAGCCAAATGAAAAAGAGGAAGTATGAGGTTTGGTTTTGTGTAGCAATTATTATGCAAATACTTAGGAGCATAAGAGATTGTAGTTCCATTATAGGAACCAGGCTTACAGCTTGTTTATAAAATGAAAACGTCAGTAGCATGAACAGGTTTCCTAAAATACCAGAATAACCCTATCTTGAGACCTATTTTGGTGACTTAGGCAGTTTTAGTTTTGTGACAACATTATTTCATGGTGATCAAAGGGAGAATGGATATGTAAATGAAAACTGTTCCATGCTTTGAATGGTATAATAACACACCACTCCTTTTATGTATTACACTACATGGCGCTTTTCAGTAATTCATCTTAACTTTCCAAATATACAGCTTGGGGGGTAGGAGATGGGGATTGTGGTCAGCATTAGAATGGCAAGTGTCACACAAAGTCTCTCCTTCCCGGATGCACATATCCTTTAGCAGTCAGAGGCCTTGATAAAATTCCAGGGTCAGATTAAATTGTTGAGGTCTCCAGGATTAACAGAAATGGATGTGTCAAATGAACTGTTAATGTTGAGGTCCAGGTGTTTATTTTAAGTCAAACTGCCATGGCCGCAGTTTTAATACTCGATTAAAAAAAGTTCCCCTTTAATCCTCTCTAAAATGTTCAGTTCTCAAGATGGTAAAGTATATAAAGCTTATTGAAGAGAATTCAATCTGTTACTTTTTCATCCTGGGAATGGTGATGATGCTGATATATTTCTTAGCTCTCTGCAGCAGCTTGGTTTCTTGGAAGGTAAAATAAAACAACAACAAAAAAACCCCTTTGCTTTTAGTTTGAAAAATGAAAAGTTCAAGTAGCAAAAAAATTCCGTACCTCATAGTTTTCATAGGCAAGAGGGACAGAGAAGCTTTGATTTTCTGAAATCAAAGGAATAAAAGAAAGACATAGTGGAACAGTTACATCTCTCCCAAACTTCATTCAATAAAATCTGAAGAGGGGTGAGAAAGAACCTCAAGGAAGTCATCAATGTTTGGCAGCAGAAAGTCTTTTAGAAAGTACTAACCCCCTAAAAAAAATGGTTGAAGAGGCAGAATGGACCCATGAAAAACTGGATTTTTAAAAAAAGCTTTGCAGGAGAGGAATGGAGGGCAGGTTCAATAAATATGATTACCACTCCGGCACGGGTAAGAAACCAAGGAAATGAATTAAAATTAAACGACTTGTTATCACGGTTTCTTGGGACTTCATAAAAACTCCTATAAGAAACTGGTAGTAATTACTCTAAACCTAGAGTAGAGAGACTTGCCATTCAGGAGATTCAAAATGAATAGCCCAAGCAAAAGAGGAAGGTGTAGGCAAGTTTTCCCTTAAGCCCTGAAAAATGGCATTAGTTTTTTAGATTATCCTAGTAAAGGGAGGTGAACTTGTTGTTGAACTTAGTGTGGTATAGTAGTGTAAGAAAATATTGGATTTGGTATAAAATACCATTTATGTGGCCTTGGGCAAATCATATCACCTCTCTCAGCCTCAGTTTCCTCATCTGTAAAATTAAGAGGATAGATAAGTTGTTCTCTGAGGTCTCTTCCAACTATAAACCTTATGATCATATCCTGTAATTAATAGTTGCTATTACACTCAAGAAAGAAAGAGAGGGAGGTACTATAAACAGAAGAATATCTGGTTCATTTCATACTTAGGATCACAAGTTCTTTGAAAGCACCAGGAATAATGGGGTAAAAAGAAAATACTATTCTGGAAAAATAGAAAGTTCAGTCATCTGGTAGAAATTGGAGGCAGTATCACAGAAAGTTTTTGGTTTCTTGGTTGTTTGTTTTTTTATTAGAAAGAAATCCACCTCCAACTTCCTCAGAACAGAGTTACCAATCACACATAGGTGTTACTCTAGTTAAGGAAGGCTCAAGTTGATTAAACTTACTAAGAACAGATTTCTTTTTACGAAGAAATTGGAAACAGAGGAAGTGAAGGGTTCCTTGATTGGCGGTGACACTTCAATTCTCTAAGGTGATGGAAGATGCTCCTGCTTTCCTCAGGGTGATATAGTTTAAAAGCAGCAGCATACACTCCCCATGTGTGCTTCTGAGAGAATCATGAAATGAAGTCTATTGGCAAGCCCAAGGTGACAGCAGTATTTGACTGCTGAATTGCCAATGTTGAGATGCCTCACAGAATTTTAGGCCTAGAAGGCACATCCATATAAACTTAAAGCTCATTCCTTCAGGACCTTCCACTTCCATTTGCCTCTAGGGAAAACTCTTTCTTTGCCCCAACTACTAAAAGTAGTTACCTCCTCATCAGCATATTAAATGCCACACTGGCTATATGACTCTACTTAACTACTAAGAACCTCCAGCTAAAGGGCAATAAGTTTGGAGAAAGGTACTTCCTGGAAGCAAATATGGAAAAGATGGAGCTGGGAAGAAGGAAACAAACTTCAGAGAACTATCTTAAATTTCCACCCCCCTCCCCACATTCCCCATTGAATATTTTGGCTGGTTTGTCTTTCTCTGTATTGTTCTTTGCTGAAAAAGCTGCCTAAGAACCTTC
>CM053594.1:136494977-136520803 GCA_028646575.1 Pseudocheirus occidentalis | reverse complement strand
GAGAGAGAGAGAGAGAGAGAGAGAGAGAGAGAGAGAGAGAGAGAGAGAAAGAGAGAGAGTTTTTGGGAGACAGGAGGAGGATGCACAGTTGAAGGTGGTAGTGTTAAGAGACCAATTTTTATGACTACTCAAAGAAAAAACTCAGTGTTAGCACATTAATTTTGGGAACTGTGAAATACTTAATTAGCGCACTAGTTGGGATCCTATTAAATCAGCTCTATTTCTGAAGATGTCACCCTGAAAATCAGTTTGTTAATTTCTTATGTGCAATGTATAAAAGGTATCAGTATCTCTCAGTGCCACAGAGTTATTTAACGTGGTTTACCAAAAACAACTTATCTTTAAAATTCTGACTGCCCAGAATGAAGGAAAAAAATAATTATTGAGCCTCTCAATGTAGAGAATTCTAAAGGCAAAAGATGCATTTAGGGAAGAAGCTAGAGACACCAAGTGTACAAGGGAACAATTCCAGGTAGCTGGTCAGTCAGATACTTCTCTGTATTCATAACTACTGTAGCAGTGATGCAGAGCTAAGCTCATAGTGATGCCATCATCAGTGCCTTCCTCCTCAAATGTATAACAAAACACAAACTCAGACCCTAACAACAAGAGACCTACTAACCGCAGACTATACTGTTACCTTTCTCATGGGTTTGTAGACATTAAATTAAATTAACCACCCTGTGGAACTATGACTATCCTTTAAATGTGAAGGGGAAAAAAGTTAGACTACTTCATGAAAATTGATTATAGCAGTTCACTCACAGATTTTTATTTTTGGAGGAAGGATAAATAAGGAAAAACAAACGAACCTTTTAAAATAGAAGCTGCCATCACTAATATCTTTTAGCTTAATACTCACACCTTTCTCTCTCTGTGGAACAATTTAATTAACTCTTCTTTGATTTATTTTTTTCTCAATACTGTTGATATAAATTTTAAATGCTTTTTTATTGTTATCCTTGGAAACATGATGTATCTGAACAACAAAAAATGTTTTTTGAGCCCACTTCCCTGAAGAGTGGAAACCTCACCTTACCTCACCTCTCAGGCTAATCTTTCTCCCTCACTGGCTCCTGCGAGCCGAATATCCTCCACCCTTAGTATTTTACACGCTGCTGAAACCCGTGGAAGTTTAAAGAGCTGATTGAATCTGAAAGCCGAACCCAGCGGGAAACAAGCTTGCAACTGGGGAGTGAGTGGGGGTCTCCTGTTCTAGTTCTGCCCACAGTTCTGTCAAAGAGAAGGTAGGCGCTGAGGATAAAGGGCCATTAGTGAACTCTGGAAGAAAATGATCTCCGGCTTGTCCTTTCAGGTCTTGGTGCTTATTGGTTTTGATTAGGTTATACCTAGCATTGAGTCTTGTTTTCCAGAAAGCCAGAGTGCGACTGCCCTGGAAAGGGAAAAGACGTAACATCTTTTTACACTGTTCTCCAGAACAGTGTAACTAAAGGCTATGTAGATCCATTAGTGTGCTCCTGTGTGTGCTTGTATGTGCCCTAACTACCTGAAGCACCGTTACCCCGGACAGTGATTAAACCTGGGAGGACAATTTCGCTCTAAGACCTCCAGCCATTTGGGAGGACACTCAGAAGCAAGAACGCTGAAGCACATCACTTTGAGACCCCAAGTGCCATCTCCCACAAAACAGTGGATGGCCTCGGAGTGGCCGGGACTTGGGCAAATCTCCCAGAAAAGAACTATCGCCAGAAACAATGGAGATCGAACATTGTCCTCTTCCTCACTACAGCCAATTTTAGGCATCCGAAAGGGGGTGGTGGTGGTGGGGGAAATCCAATCTCCTTGCAACCCAATATATCATTTCAATTAGAATGATTCACTTTAATAAAGATTTAATGTGTTAAATCTGTCTTCGTCTCTGATGTTTCTTTGTCTTGAAAACGATTTTTGTTGTACTGATGAAGGATTCTGTAAAAGATGCCCTAGTTCAAAGTCCTGGGCTAACTGTTATTATTTGATAACACTTGACTAAGAGGAACACAAACACTGCACTGGCATTCTTTTCTCCTTGGGTTCCACAGTATTTAAACCTAGAAAGCGTTACCACTGCACGGCATACCATGTGGGGGGAAGGGAAATAAGGAGGGCTAGGAAGGGGGTGGGAGGGAACAGGCAAGAGGTGGGAGGGATGAGTCTATCCGGGAATCATTTGCCCTGAATCACAAATTTTCATGGCTTAAAAAGAAAAGGTAAACCTAATGTCTAGCTCAATTAATAAACATGGTAATTTCACACCAAAAGAAGGACATTATTTCATCTGAGTGCTATCAGCTCCATCACAAAGGGTCATAGCGCAGCTGTGGCAAACCCAGTGTTATTATGAAGTCTGATGATAGGATCCCGCTTGCCGTCCCAGCTCTTACCTTGAGGCAAGCAATAGCTGGAGGCGCAGCTAGTGCCACCCCATGATAAAGGACTTACCCAATGTGTAAGGAAATAGAGCAGCTTTCAGATGAGAGGTAATCAGCTTGCAGACACAGCTTCAACCACTCGGTCCCTCCTCCCCACTCTTTACCCCAGTCTTTTCAATTTAACTTTAAAAGGTCCCCCAAATCTTATTCTTTTCTATCTTCTTTTGTCCAGAACATATATTCTATGTGTGTATATATATATCATGCATATATATATGTTTTATAAAAATCAAACAGACCCAAACCCGTAGGTATTTTTGATTTCATGTTGATAGAAATGGTATCTATAATTTTAAGGACAGTTGTAGTTGATAGATTTCTGGTGTCAAGATTTGGGTCCAGAAGCTGTGAGACAATATATTAGCTGCAATCTCATAATCTCTTAATCACATTACACTTTAAGTGAGCATGTGTAATTTCACCCATCAATGATTTATTTAAGCATTGGAGCACAATTACTTGTCTCATATACAAACACTGACTGGAGCATTGTTTGCTAGAAATAAAACCCTCGATTTAGGAAATATAACATATTTTCCGTTCCATTACGTGCCTGTATCTCTGAATAAAAATTAACATCTACAAAGAGGCCCACAGAGCACACGCAGCTCCTAAAAGCAACACTTCCTAAGGGCTAATCCATTCAGAACTTGAAATGGGGCGTTTTCCCCTCCCGCTTTGGTTTCCATTATAAAACAAATCTTCAAAGCTGAAATAAATGTCCAGTAACTAGGCACATGTAAATAGGCTGGAGCGGAACAGTTAAACACACAAAGACCATCTCATAGAAAACAAAGCATGATTGATAGCAACCAGGATGTTTGCGTGTTTGGAAAAATTATATATGTCCAGTCTCCTAGGTAGCTAAATTATTGAAGAGGTACGTGAATATTTGAACGTCAAGAGGTGGAAAGAGGTTGGGGTATAGAAGTAGGTAATGAGAACGAAATACTGTAGCTTATTTCGATCCAGTGAAGATTCTTGTCTTCCAACACATTCTTTTCCTGGCAGCCAAGAATGGGGCTTCGAACCTGACAGCTCTTGGGCAAATAGTTAGAGAAAATGAATCGTTTTCTGTGGGACAGGAGACGTTCCCTTCTATGACGTGGCAGGCAATCCTTCTGCGAAGCTGACACCAACAAAGACAACTCAGGCGGACACCTGGTCTAAGCAACAATAGGACTAATCCTCCACTTTTCTTTTGTGCTGTTTCGAGTTATTGAAAACTCCACCTAGAACTTCCACATGGTGATTAGGAAACACCGGTCATAAAGCTGAAGTATAATTATAAACCTTGCTCCGTGTTGAGACAGGCGCACAGAAGCATTGCTTAGGAAGATTAGGAGACAAATGTTGGATCATTTCTTTGTTCTTGACCATTTGGGGCCGACCCGTCATGAAATAAAGGGTGCTATTAGAGGGCCCTGTTTTACCTGCAAGTGGTTCTTAACAGAACGGGTTATTATAAAAGATGGCCAAATTTGGAGGAGTTAGTGCAGGGAAGGAATCCAGGAAGACCGAATCAAGAGTCATTTGTTAAAGTAGGAAATAATGGGGAGAAAATAAGAAAAATGGAAATGACTTTTAAGTGTCCCATTAGGAAGTAAATATTTGAAAAGAAATAAGGGTGTGGTGTTATCTATTTACCACCCCCCCCCCCACGCAGACACATACTCAATGTGACTGTTCGTAACCTCTTTAGGAGGTGTGAATGGAGGGGGGAGGGGCTGTCATATGTGTTGGCCATTTCTAAACTCATTCTCAGTGACTATAAATGATGTTTCTTCACTTTTCCGGCTTCACTAGGTCGTAAGGCAGGTGTGGATTTAATGACCCTTCAAACGGGGTCACGTTTCTCAAACAAAACATCTTAAGTCTAAACTTTAATAATTCTTGATACTTTAGCCAAGCTCAGTAGGTTCCTGTAGCGACGAAAAAGAGTAATTACATATTAGAAAACAAAACAATAATTACACTACCAAGTCAAACAGGCGTCTTAGTTAGAAATAACTGCAGCAAAATGCACTTCCACCAAGATGTAACCCGTGTGATTGCTGACTCAGCTATTCAGAAACTCACTTCCCAATTACTGCCCCCCCCCCCCAACTGTAGGTAGGTTGGGTCTATTTCCTGCCCCTGTCTTCTTTACCTGAAGTAACACCCATCGGTGTTTAAAATGCGCTAGCTCATTCGCACGCAATTATTTGATGATAGAAACCAAAGAACACCTCTAAGCACCAGTTCCTGCTTTTGTAGTAGCTAAGTTAAAAAACAAAAATCGCCCCCCCCAGTGGTGATAGGTTAATTTTTAAGACAAAGGAGAATACACGGATTCTTTTGGTTGGATTGTTATTTATGCGTTTAGAATGGAGGCTCTCCTTTGCATGTTAATTTCTTCAGCACCTGTCACCTGGGGGAGTTGTAACTTTACAATGCTCTCGGGCTATGCCTTCACGTGGATACCAATATTCCTCCAAGTATCAATGTTGACAAATACTTTCTCCCCTTTCTTTCCTTTCCTCACTCCTCTACTTCTCCCTACCCCTCCGTTCGGAGGGTAGCAGTTCTAAGTGGGTGTTTTCTAAGAACATTCAGAAAATACTATGGGTTGTGGGGGGTGGGGGCAAACATTTATCCATGCTGCCTGGAAAATTACACACGGGTTTTCTTTGGTGGGAAGGTGGGAGAGGGGTTATACTTATTTTCTCACCATCCACTCCCATCCTTCCCCTCAGAGTATCTAACCCCCCCAAGCTAGTGCTCATTCAATAAGGTTCAACACTTCTCTGGTGCCCAACCGTGTGCACAGAGTGAAATAGAAGCGGTGTTAGGCCAGGGAGCTGTCTAGAAAGACAGCATCCCGGGTTCTGCTCTGATTCCTGGCAGCCGAATGCTGGTAGAGGACCTCTCCTTATGGATCAACCCTCCCTTCCCGCCCCCTTTTAAAAACAAACACAATCTGTTTTGGTCCAGAAGCCACAGATAGAAGATGGAGCTAAGCTTTAACCAGGACGAAATGCTTTTTAAAAGGAGAGAGCCGGGAGCGTGGAGTCTCGGGCTCAGCCTCAATACCTTCCCACCCCCGGGGCAGGCAGAGAAAGTGCTTCAAAATCTGGGCAAAACGCAATCCTGGCGATGAACCGATGGAGCTTTGCGAGGGAGGGCTACCGCGCACCTGGAAAACACCATCTCCATGAGCGTCATCCAGGAGCATCCCGGAGCCCGAGAGTCCAGCACCGGTCTCATACACACCCCTCCCCGGGCCAGCCCTCCCTTTTCATTTAGGAGTATTCCGAGCACCCAGCCAGGCCAGGCAAGGGGCGCACGCCATCCTACCAGCGGACCCTAGCTCAGGAGACCGCGTAAAGGTCAAGGAGAAAAAAATCGTCACAACCGTACTGAGCATGGAGGAGGTGGAAAGCAGACGGAGTTGGGGTCTGGGAGACAGGAGGCTATAGAGTTTGGGGTCGGGGAGAGGGGTGTGTGTGTGTGTGTGTGTGTGTGTGTGTGTGTGTGTGTGTGTGTGTGTGTGTGTGTGTGTGTGTGTGTGTGTGTGTGTGTGTGTGTGTGTGTGTGTGTGTGTGTGGACAGAAACCGGTCTAGGTCTAGCGCCATCTACAGGTCATTCCCAATCTATCTTTAAAAGGACTTCTGGCCTTCCATCCCCTCGGGCTTGGGGAAGGACAAAGGACCTATAAAAGAATCAAACAAAAAATATCAGCTTGACCCCCAAAAGAACACTGTTTAATGAGGTGGAAAATTCTTCCACACAAATTGCTTTTTCTACTACTTTATGAGAGTTCATAAATGTTAATGAAATCCAGTTACCAAAAAAAGTATCGTACATCATTCATTGTAGGATGAAGAAAAGCAAAGGGAGGAAAGGGGTGCTTAGCATGCAATCATAATTAAAATAAGGACACTAGTAAGAACAACAAGGTATGGTTTAAAATGGTTGTAGTTCAAGCTTGCTACGTTACCATTATGAACAATTCCGGACTGGACATTGGTATTTCACTAGACAGATTCCATTCCATTCAGTAAAAATATCAAAAAAACCAAAACCAAAAAATCGCCATCAATATCTCCTTTGATTTTCTTATGGGGAAGCACGTCTCACAGGCAAACTAACAATAAGCGATAAAGAATAGGAGAAGAGGGAGACTTAATGGAAAAGAATAGGGAAAAGAGGAGAAGGCAACATTTGCATAATGATAAACTTTGCTAAAATTGGAGACAAACTCAGGAATCCTGAATGCACTACAGAGGTAACAATATGTTACCTTTCTAGGTCTGAGTGTCCTGATAAAATGAAGGAGTTGGAATGGATGACCTGTAAGATTCTTTTTGACTCCAAGTCCTATGACCTTAGAAAAGGAGGACCTCAGTAAGTTTATCATGGTTGAATCTAAATAACAAGATAAGATTTAAAAAATGCACCTAACAATTCCAGCTAAGAAGGAAGGTCCTCTGAGATTGTCAAGTACTGTGACATCAACCCATCATGGAAGGACAAATGATTTTCTGTCTTTGAGAAAGTCCTTTAACTTCCACTCTTTCTAAGATCTTTGTTTTTGACTCTGCAATGAGAGATTTGACTGTTGAAATAGTACCTACAGTTAAAGGACACTATGTGATGCACAAATCATACTAATTTTAATTCTTCAGGGTTGGAAGGTGTGTATGTGGGTGGGGAGGGGGAAAGATTTCTGGTGTTTCTTTCCTAGGATCATTAATTAATTTTATTCTATTTCTGGAGGACAGTAAGAACACAAATTTATTTCTACTAAAAATTTAATTTTATATTCACTTCCTTTTGATATATATATATATATTTCACATCAGCACTGTGCTGTTTCTTATGTTTAGTTAACATCATAGTTGTCATTTGATGCTTAAAAGTTAAACTTTCTAGTAGCAGCAGCAGGAAAGAAGGCTCTGCAAAGTATGAGTTTTCTTGCATGTTACAAGAAATGAAAAGTTAACTAACAGCTCACCCAGATAATCCTAATGGAAAATAGTTGGAGAAGAGCTGATAATGACTGTAGGAGAACCCTTTCTTTTTTGGAGAAAATTTAGTTTCTACTTTTTATCTTTAATATTCATATCTGTTGTCTACCTATTTCACTCAGGTGAAAATGGAAAATCTGAATCTTGCTGTGTAGCAGGAAGATTATTACTGAGGGCCCTTTGCCCACCCACATACAACTATTCCTTGAGGTTTTTGTAGAAGTCCCAAGAGAATTTCAAACCTAATTGCAGGGTGCTCAGATCTGAAGCTACTGGGCCATTATTGGTGCTACTGGCCTTTATTCCTACCAGCCTTAGTATATTCTAGCCACAACAGTGGGAAAGGTTAAGTGTTAATCATTGCATGTAAATTCACAACACTGTTGTGAGACAACATAATTAATGCTTCCCAGACCACATTGTGTCTGGTACAGAAATGGTTACAAAGACGTCAAACAAGTGTTGATTCTTCTTCTCCCTACTCCCCCTTGCACCTGTCACTCTCAAATAACAGGAAAGATATTGTGCATAGTCAAAAGTCATCAGTGCCTGCCCATCCTACTCACAGGTTTAGAACAACACCCCTAGGGTCTTTGATGTTTGAAACTTGACTCTGGTGGTGGAAGGGATAAAGAAGCAACAATACTAAAGAAACATTGGCTTTTTTATTTCTGTAACAGGCAGTCTTTATACTGTTATTGGTGAGCAAATGGAACTGAAGAGACTTCACAGATGGGCTGAAAATATGATAAATTTTAAACATCTTTTCTTAGTTTAGTGTGTAGTTAGAGGTAATAAGAAGTGATTGAATAAATTAGGCTGGATCTGAAATGTATGGCCAAGTTTGGTAGCTAGTTGATGGAAAGAATAATGGATTTGGGGCAGAAAACCTAGGTTTGAATCCTGGCTCTGCCACCTGTATAATCTTGGATATGGTATTTCATCTCTCTCTGAGCCTCATTTTCTTCCTCTGTAAATTAGGGTGTTGGATTAAGTGACCTTTAAAGTGCTTTACAGAGATTATAATCTATGATCAAAAAATATAAGAATTGGAAGGGATCAAAGAGAAGTCTGGTCCAGGAGCTCTTACTCTTGGGTCCATGAACTTGTTTTAAAAAGCATTTTGATAACTGTATTTCAATATGATTGGTTTATTTTTATAATCTTATGTTCTTTATTTTATACATTTAAAAACATAATTCTGAGAAAAGATCTATGGGTTTCACCAGACTGCCAAAGTGATCCATGAAATTTAAAAAAAGTTAGGAATCCCTGATGGAGTCTAACTCATATGTGGAAAAAGCAGGTATTACCTTACATGCGCCTTATCATTTGTCTTCCAATCTTTGCAGGAAGACCTCCAGTGAGGTGAAACCCACCACCTCCTATGATCCTTCCAGCTATAAATTCTATGAACAACAAAATTGTCAGGTTAATTCAATCCAGAAGCTAGGTTTTCCCCCACCTAATTGGTCCATTTTGGGGATTGAGTTGACAGGACCAAATGTATTACTTGGCAGATCTATGTAGAAAGAACCTAAGTTAATTTTTTTTAAAGTGTCTATTCAGCCATTTTCTTTAACTAATTGAGGAGTTTGGAGAATCTGCTTTGTATCTCACTTTCTTCCTTGCTGCAAAAACAAAGACAGCATTTTAAAAAAAGCTTTGAAATCTCTAAATGGGAGGTACTGTATATGCATAAAGTTCAATATTGTCATTAAAAGAGATGATTATTAAATTTGCAAACTTGTTTCCTGTCATTTCTGCTTAGGTTAAGATGCCAAAGTTTAATACACATAGAAGGCAATAAACCCCCCTCACAAGGTTGTAAGTAATTTATTCTTTTGGTTTGCAGTCTTTATCCTTTGGACTAACTGTAATTACCACTTCTGTATCCTGCCCTAAGCTTAACCTAGAAATCGCTGAGCCTGAGATCTAAGTTTTTGGAGACAGCTTGGGAAGGAATTTTTCACTGCATAAAGACATTTAAGTACCAAGACATAAGGCAAGTGTGGAAAATGTTCTAATAGTTAGACTCTAACAAGCAAGAAAACAGAAAAGATGATAATTACTGGGCTAAGTGAATGAAAGGGGAGCAAGAGAGGCTGCCCGAGGGGAGAAAAGGGGAAGGATGATGATGACAAAAATAGCTTTACCTGAAATGGCCTCATTTAAAGAAAAGAATAGAAGTGCATGCTCCTCCCTTCCCTTCTTCAACCAAAGGGAGAAAAAAAAAAAAGTCCACCTACCACCCACGGAGGAGTCAGAGGTAGCCCTAAGGAGTACCTGAATGAATGAGGGTGTGCTAGCAGAAAAGTTGAAAAAGGTTACCTGGATAACAAAGGATGACACAAAAACCCTGGGAGTCATTGAATTCCCCCAAACATCACCTGGGAAAAGCCAGACTTCCCTAGGGACAAGAGAGTCCTTCTGGGGAGGGTGCCTCCAGTCAGTTCTCTCAGGAGATTGGAGCAATTGCTTTTCTCCTTTTAAGCAGTCACTCATCTGATTCTGTTCTGCAGCGACATACAGACACAAAAGCCATTTGTTTATGATCCAGAGAAACCCTGAGTTTAAGCCAGGGAAGTTTGACCCACATTCCTAGGCTAAGGCAAGTGAACAGGACTTTTCATTCACACCATATTAGTATTGACTGTTTTATTATAGCCTTGTTATTGTGGCTGCAAAGCCTTTATCGACACTGTTTTCGAGGGGTGTGCAGGTTGACTACAAACATTTGTTTTAGTCTAAATCTTTGTGTGGCAGTTTCCATTCCAGCAGAGGGGAAGCCTGACTGGGTGCAAGTGTGTGCTTATACCCAGAAGGACTCTGTACTCCCACAGTAAGTGATTTCCAGGCATTCTAACTACTCCTATCCCTTGCTTAAGAATCACTAAATGACTTCGAACAAATGACTTAACCTCCCTGTGCTTGTGTGATTCCCTTAGTAAAATGGGAATAATCTTTTTTTTTTAAGTAGATAATGTATCTAAGGGCTTACAGCTCCTGGTGTGAAAAGAACAGAATAATAAGGTAAGAACATTACTCTGCTTTTCTTTAGCATTTGTAGATTTACAAAGCAGAAAGACCATTATTCAAATCATTTCGATACAGGTGTATTCACCTATCCTTCAAGAGTCAGCTCAAATACCACCTAAAGCTTGTGTTGGTCTTCATAGTCATTTATGAGATCTTCTCCATCTCATCTCTTCTCCTAGCATTTTATTTATACTTATACATTTACTGTATTTTGATTTGTATTATAATTGTGCACATGACTTACCATAACAGTTAGACTCTAAACTCATTGGGATACTCTGAGGGTCTTGATCAGTGCATTGCATATTGTAGACACAATAAATGTGTGTGGAACAAATGAGTGCCCCTTTACATAAAATATGTTTGCTTCATGTGTGTTTTTACTAAACCATATTTAAATATACCAGAGTTGCTGTTTTTGATTTTTTTTTTATCAATGAATGTAAGATGTAGGATGTGTGTAGAATGTTTTCTATAAGGAACCTTTATTATGTAAATTATGTAGATTAGCTCCTTCTCTGCAATTTATAGTCTTAGAGATCAATGGAGATCATGAAATGTAAGGTGTTTTGCAAACCTAAAAGAACTATATAAATGCTAGCCATTATTATTGGAGAAATGATTGGGATACCAAGAGATTAGTAGGTAACAGAGTCAGGTTTGGAGCTCAGATCTACTTGACTCTTAGGCAGCTCTCTATCCACTATACTGTAGATTGACTCTCAGGTGGTTTGTTTTTGTCCTGTTGTTGTTTTTTTTTATAAGAAATGCTTTTGTAGAAAAAAATCAATTATGCAAATAGTTATTCATAAATTCACTGTCTTATAAGTTTGCATTTTTTTAAATGATCAGGTTTTCATAAAGCAGAGAAACCTATAGCTAATCCCTCTATCCCTCCATGACTCTGAAAGGCAACGAGCAATCAGTCTAATGATAGGCTAACTGCTTATTCATTTGGATGAACTAACCTCTTCAGAATTCCAAATCTGGAGGATAAGCTTTTGTGCTGTATAGAGGCCTTTTCCCTAATGAAAATTCTCATGGCTTTCCAGGTGAATGGGTGTCATCTGGATTAATGGTGGAGTCATTACAGTTTATTGGATAATTAATAAGTACTAAGGGAAAAAATCGCCCCAGTGATATTTACATGTTCTTGTATTTACAGGATGGGAGGGTAAACCGAATATGAAAAGATCCTTTGGGTCCGAAATAGCAAACTTACAACTAGGCCTGTGGAGGTCCCACTCTGACTACTTGTCTAGATAATGAAATGACAGGGCTACTGAGGTCTTGTGTAAACCCTCATATATTCCCTAACACATATTTTTGGTTTGTCTCTTAGTGTGATGTCAGAAAATCCCTCAAAAAAGCCCCTACACAGGTATAGCAATAACTTAATAAGAGTTTTAGAATGTCATATGAATAAAGGATGAGGGTCAGATTCTACCGAGGGATGGCTTTAGAATAGGAAGACCTGGGTCAAGCCCTGTCTCTCCTTACAGCCATAGGCCATATAGCTGTAACACCCTCTTTGTTCCTCAGGTAACTTTCTTAAGACCATAAATTACAGAAGAGTTGCAGATTGGCATTGGTGGCAAACAAGGGAGGTTGATCCACTGATGAAATTATATGATTGCACCCACCTGTCTTATCCCTTGCTTCCTCCTTTTACCCCTCTCCCTCACAATGAATGGCAAATAAGTTTTCTTAGCAGCCCCATTACTTTTTTGACATCAGGGCTTTTTTTTTTTTTAAAACACAGAGCACTTTTCTTCAGAGGAACCCAGAATGCTTTATAAGTGATTTATATTTTCAGTCTATTCTTTACAAGACCTATGTGAGAGATGGCTGACAGTGGGTCCCACACGTAAGAAGAGAAAAATCAAAGTCTAGAAAGCTTAAGGAATTTGCTCAAGTTTGTACACAGAAAATAGCATAATCTGGGTCTCCTTACTTCCAACCTGATCCACTACAATCATTAAGTTTTGTAGTTTAGCCTGAGCACATTTAGTCCATTGCTTCTCAAAAATCACAAGGGTGGTCCCCAGCATCCCTAAGAAGTAGTTTCAAGGTACATGGTAAACTACAGGATGTATGAATGAATTAGTCTATGCCATCACCTGTATCTCTTATGTCCTCCCTTGAAAAGAATTACGGGCTTTGTATTTTTTTTTCTGGAATGATTGAATTCATTCATTCAATCAGTTAATAAATATTAAGTGTCTATGTACCAGGTACTGTTCAAAGCCCTGGGGATACAAAAAGAGGTAAGATAGTCCCCTGCCCTCAAGGGAATGTTTATTGAGGACCAGTCTATGAAAGGCACTATGCTAGAAATTGGAGCCACAAAGACAAAAATAAAATAATCCCTTTCTTCAAAGACATTCCTTTCCATTGGGGATATAACATATGCACAAGCAAGTAAATATACATGCACATAAAGCAAGACAAAGCAATTTCATTATGGAAAGAGTGCTAATAACTGGAGGTGGGGTAGGGAATCAGGAAGGACCTCCTACAGGAGGTGGCACCGAGATGAGCCTTGAAGGAGACCCAGTATTCTGCAAGGTAGAGGTGAGGAGGGAATTCATTCCAGGGATAATTGATGATAATTGTACCAAGGCACGGAGGTGAGAGATGGCTTAAGACATGGAGAATGTGGAGTACGTGGGATATTATGAAAAATTTCAGGAGAAATAAGGACTGAAATGTTGGAGAAAGACCATCTCAGCAGAAAGGCAAGTAGATGGCATAGTGGTTAGAGTGCTGGGTCTGGAGTCAGGGCGTTTTATCTCCTTGTGTTTAAATACAGTCACAGACACTTACTAGCTGTGTGAACCCGAGTAAGTCACTTCACCTTGTTTGCCTCAGTTTCCTTATCTGTGAAATCAGCTGGAGAAACAAATGGCAAACCACTCCAGTAACTTTGCCAAGAAAACCCCAAAGAAGGTCATGAGGAGTCAGACATGACTGAACAACAAATCTTAGCACAGCACAAGCAGTCTGATTTTCTTGCTATGTTTTATCTTCACTTCATATAGTGAGGGCTAGAAGGAATTGGGGTTGAGGAAGGTTAAACAACAAGGACTCAAGGAATTTCTATGCATTTTGACCTTCATTAACATGGAAAGCATATAGGAAATAATATACAAATCTTCTGTCAGTAGCTTGTGCAGTCCTGGCTGCTGAAAGTCCGAGTTACACTAGGTCACTCGGCCCTTAGTGTTCCTTGTACTTTCAGTATTAATGCTTTTTTTTTAATTCACCAGCTACTAGAAGCACTTTCAAATGCAGAAGAATGATTGTCTATATTTTACAAAGTTTCACAGCATATTATTGTGGATGATCTTGTAGGCTTTTAAAGTGCTTAATTGTATTAACATAATAAATTAATCAAACCTTGCCTTTAAATGTCAGATCTTCAAAATGATTGGGCAGCTGTGAACTTCATGTGTACCCTTAGATTCCTAGTATATTTCCTAGGGTTTGTATAGCACAATTTCCATTAAAACTAAACTTAATTGGAGTCACATCATCTCAGTTCAGAACAATTCTGACAGAATTGCTGACCCCCTTGTCCTGCCTTTAGAGCAAGACTTCCTTTTATTCTATCCTTTCTTATCGCTTTTCTAGTTGATGTGAAAAATAAAGTCCTACAAAAAAAAAAGCAACACCCAAACTTAAAAGGTAGCACAATTAACATTGAAGAATGATGAGTGCTCAAGAAAATGCCAGGAGACTATGGTAAGTGCAAAATGTTTTTAAACAATTAGCCATCTTATCTTGATTACTGCATTTTACTTGGCAACTAAATGGTAACTTTTGTACTTACTAGGTCCACAGTAATTGTTGAATTAACCAATCAAATTGTTATCAAATGAAGTAATATGAGAAAAGAGCTTTGTATACCTAAAAAGACTCATAAAGACTAATTCTTCTTTTAAGATGAATGGAGAAACAAGCCTCAAAGTTTTGAGGGTTAAGGAGTACATATTTAAGACGAGGTAGGTATCAGTTTTCTATGAGTGGGATGTCCCTGGTGACTTGGCAGCTCTACTACCATTTCAGGACTGAATCTTGAACTGCTAACAATTATAAATTAGTGGGGTGTGTATAACAAAGGAAGATTAAGGCTGAGTATAGGAGTGAGATTAGCATGGGGTTAGTGTGTGCCTCCAGCTGAATTCTGAGGCCACAAATAAATGAATTTGTGATTGCATTTTGTTCTTATATGATTCACACATCTTCATACACATGGCTTAGTGACTCCCTCTCTTGCCCTACCTGTAGCAGGAAGTGATCCCATTCTCCTTAGATCTTTTCAAATATCTTGTTTATATCTTTCTTATGCATCACTCCTACTAGTGCTTATTCTATATCTATTGTAGTCTATATTATGGCTTTTTTTACATGCCTTATCTCTTTTATTTACATTAAAAGCTCCCTTCCTATCTTATTTATTTTGGCCTCTCTTTTAATGTCTGCTATAGAACATCTTTTACCATTTTGTTTTGTTTTTGTTTTTGCCCAGAGCTGTGCTTTTGTGGTTATAGGGAGCTCCCAATGAGTGAACGTTCTCTACCAATCTATTTTAGGAACTGTTCTGCAATTTACAATCTTAGAGAGCTGTCTGAGGCACTCACTGAGACTTGACTAGGGTCACACAGTCAGTGTGTGTCAGAAAGAGGATACAAATCCAGGTCATTCTAACTTTGAGGCCAGGTTTCTACCCATTGAAAGTCATCATGGTGGGTTTTCTTTTCTTTTTTTCTTTTTTCTTTTTGGAGGGGAGGAAGGCAGGGCAATTGGGATTAAGTGACTTGTCCAAGGTCCTATGGCTAGTAATCTGAGTCTGGATTTGAACTCAGGTCCTACTGACTCCAGGGCCAGTGCTCTACTCACTTTGCCATCTAGTCACCCCTCTCGTGGTGGGTTTTCAAAAAAATGTAGTAGGTCTCAATCTTGTTTGCATTGAGTTGATCTCCCCATCTATTTGGATATTTCGAAAGATGCAGGATTTCATATGGTTGAGTATTCTCTCCAATAATACCACAACTCCTCAATATCTTTTCTATCCTGAGAAGTCCTTGTTCATTCCCTTTCAATCTTCCTCCCACAAATCCTTTGCAGAGAAATTATTTAATACATTGAGAGTCTTGATCTCATTTAGAAAAACAAACATTGAAAAACCAATTTACCTCTAGGGACAACCATCTCATTCTCAATATACGACCAACACGCCTCCTTTTCTGTTCACATATGTTCAAATTCATGACATTTATCCCTGCTTCCATATAATTTTCAATATTATGCTGTCGCATGCTAAGGTCTACTATACCTCTCTTTTATTAAGCTTATAAGCTTAATTCTTCTAAGACCATAGCATTTCTTAATTAGTGCCCATAAAGCATCATTGAGTTCAAATCTAGCCTCAGACAGTTAACACAAAAAAACTGACTGTGTGACCTTGGGCAAGTCACTTAACCCCAATTGCCCCCACCTTCCCTCTAGAAAAAAGCAAAAAAAAAAACCAAACCCCAACCCAATAATTAATGTAATAAACATAATTAAGAAAAAACATGTAATAAACATAATTAAGAAAAAACAAACACACACTGACAGTGTCTTCGAATGTTTGTCTTATTCTAGTATCATAGATTTTACAGCTGGAAGTTACCCCAAGGGTCACTGAGGCCAACCCT
This sequence comes from Pseudocheirus occidentalis, assembly GCA_028646575.1. NCBI lineage: Eukaryota > Metazoa > Chordata > Mammalia > Diprotodontia > Pseudocheiridae > Pseudocheirus > Pseudocheirus occidentalis. Next base: position 136,504,620 of record CM053594.1, on the reverse strand, counting down.
CCTCATATGACAGATGAAAAAACTGAAGCCCAGAGATATTAAGTGACTTGCCCAGCATCACACATAAACCCAGGTTCTCTAACTATTGCATCCATCACCTTTTCCTTACAAGGTGGGTATCACGCAGAATCATTGTTTCTCATTGATCAGCATTCTTACGTCTTTCAAACCAACAAAGGTGATTCAGTAGGAATGGAATCTACCATGGCAATAGCCTGTCTTATTCTTAAATTCTTTCAGACTACATAGAAACTAATATCCCATTTCACCCAGAACAGGGTTATTAATGGGAAGCTAATTTTAATTTTTCTGAAGTCTTATATTCCTGATAATGAGGTAATGCTGAGAATAATAATCAATGGGAGGTAAAATTCTCTTCAATTGTAAAGAAGGAAGGTGGTAGTGGTAGTTAATTTAGAGACACATCAAATTTGAGACCTTCCATTGTACTGGAGTGTCCTACTTTACAAATTACTGGAAAACAATGCGAAATAACATGGACTAGATTCTTTTAGTAAGAAGATACCTCTTTCAACTACTGAGATATCACAATTTCCAGGGTTGTGATTTCTTAGAAATATATTAAAAAACTCACATTAAGTCCTTGATACACACACACACACACAAATAAAATGCAAACCTCTGGACAGTGGGCCCTGATGATGTCTCTTTCCCTGAAATGAAAAACAAATCAGAGCAATGAATGAAGACATTTACTGGACACATTAATGAGAAATGAAGGCATGTTCTGCATTATTTTAAGCTCTCAAAGGAAAAGCCTTTCAAGTATGATGTAACAGGACTAAATATGACAGGAGAGATGCAAATGGTGAATGTCAACCTAGTGTGAATCAAAGGTGATGTGAATCAGATACCCCTAGACTTGCAGGTGGAGTGTGGGATTTGGGCAAAAAAATGCATATAGCCCCAAGGAAACATAGATAGACGATGAGTCCAGTTCTTATTTCCCTTCCCCCCACTCCACCCCTAGGCCACTGAGTACTTGGGTTAGTTTAAAGCTGAGCTGACATAGCTGTGAATCATTCTCCTTTTCTCTTTTTCTCCTCTCCCTACCTCCTACTCTGCTCCTCTTTCTGCTTATAAACTACCCTATTGTTTAAGGCAATGGTTCTCAACCTGTGGGTTATGTTCAATTTGTAACAATGAAAATATACCTTGCATATCAGATATTTACATTATGATTCATAACAGTAGCAAATTACAGTTATGAAGTAGCGATGAAAATAATTTTATGGTTGGGGGTCACCACAATGTGAGGAACTGTATGAAAGGGTCGAGGCATTAGAAAGGCTGAGAATCACTGGTCTAAGGTGTATGGCTGGGCCAGTGCAAATAGAGGCTGATGATAACACCGTAACCTCCTGTTCGCCTGTCAGTTCAATCCAGTTCAACTAAATGAATTCAACAAACATTTTAAAAGCATATACTGTGTGAAGAAGATTGTACTATGCATTGGAGGACACCCAAAAAATTTAGATCAGACATAAATGATCCTTTTGCTAATGGAGCTTCATAGTTGCTATTGGTGCTATCAATACTGCACTAGTGCTACAGAAGGTCAGCCCACGTTGATCATCCCTTTATTTTCACTCCTGTAGAATTTACTGTCTGTACTACCCAATTTGGCACTTTTATCATAGAACGTTCCTTGGCTATTTCTCTGCTAAGCTGAATGCTCATAGAAGGCAGGGATATTATTTTAGACCTTTTGTAGCCCTCTTTGGTGCTTAGTACCGTAGTATGGGTGTAGCATAAATTAAGTGGAAAGAAGTACTAGTAGTTCGAATTTGGAGGAATGATGAAGCAATACCTAACAAGTCTATTGGCTCTGCGACTCCATTCCAAAAAGCTTCTCCAAACTGTTCAATAATGCTTTTTTCATTAGAGGCACAGCCTTGCAATGGAAAGAGTACAAATATAGAAGCAGGATAGCGGGCTTACAGGTTTTTCATCTGTAAAATGGTGGGGTTGGCTTAATCAGTGGTATTCCTGAAATCAAAGCTTGTTCTTCCTATATACTATGCCACGTTGCCTCTCAGTAAATGTTTTATTATTCATATTTTACAGATAACGAAACTGAGGCTCTGATAGATTTCCCCATAACCACACAAGTTTTGGAGGTGGGATTTAAAGCCAGGTCTTTCTAAAGATGTGTGGCATGATACCCCTCCTGACCTTCATTTGGAGTGGGAAGACCTTGGTTTGACCCTCATTTCTTCTGCTTACTACTTATTTGACCTTGGGTAAGGCAATTAACCTCTCTGAGCTTTGATGTCTTCATCCGTAAAATGAGGGAATTGGACAAGGTGATCTCTTAGGCATTTTTCATTTTTTAGAATCTATTGTGTCTATGATCTTGCAATCTTACTGTACTGATTTCTAAGTGATTTGTAGTTGTTAAAATTAGAGATCATAGCCCTGATTTTGGAGAAATTGAGAATAAGACCTCCTTGCAATTTTTGCTTCAAATAGACAGGCTTCCCTATGTAGAAATGATACTCCTGCCATATTGTCAGTCAAGCAGAATAGGAAGTTAAAATTGCTCTCTGAAGGGCAGTGAGGGCTTTGTGCTGCTTCAGCAGTCTTTCCTTTCTCATTCAGTCTTCCTTAAGACAGAATGACAGACATTTGTTTGGGGTGAGGTTAGTGGCTGTGGAACAGGGTTTTTCTCTGTGAGATGTTGGTTGGGCTAAAACTCACGACTTTGGACTAATTTGCATTAGAATTGGGTGTAAGGACTGCTAAGAACTTCAATACTGTACTGTGCATTGGAGAATATATCTTGCCTCTTGTTTAGTGTTTAGGGACAGGAAGTGGACCTGTGAATTCACTGGCATAGAGAACTCCCTCAACCAATGCATGTTGGTCCCTTGTCTTTACCTTCTAGTTTTAGAGAGTTTACCTACATGAAGTGACTTGACCAGAGTATATGGTCATTATGGGTAAGTGGAGGGGGTCTTGAACTAAGGTCTTTTTGACTTCAAGGTAGGCACTCTATGTACTAACTTAATTTTTTTTCTAAAGAGATTATTTTGAAGAACAAATAACCAATCACTTGTGAAAATCATCACTTTTAAATGAACAATTCTGCAAATTTTTCTTTTTTAAAGTGCTGATAGATTAAAATAAATCCTATCAGATAGCTGACTTTCTTTCCCCAAGAAAAAACAAAACCAAAAGTTAATCCTATGTATACTTTCTAGATACAGAAAATGGCAACTTAAAAACAGTGATACTTTTTTGGGTGTAAAAAAAGTGAAAATAAAAAGGTTTGACTTTAGTTAAATTATTTCTGGCTCTCAAACTAAATTTCTTAGTTCTCAGAACTTTAGACATATTCAACAGTCCACTGTAATTATAACCTGAGTCTTTGTTTATAATATCATAGAATCTAAGAGTTGGAAGGGACCTCAGGGAATATCCAGTTCAATTTTTCCATGAACTAGAATCCCTTGTTACCTACTTGTCGCCCATTCTCTGGCTGAAGAGCTCTCATAACAGAGCCAAACACACATAGAAGTAACCCAAGTCATTTTGGCTACAGCATACCAAACTGCTTCTGCAAAACCTCATGTTTTTATGATTCTCATTTTACCCAGGCTGGAATGCAGAGGCCACTCACTGATCAATCTCACTACTAATTGTCTTGGGAACATTTCACCCTGATCTGGTTCACCCTTCCTTAAGCAATCTCTTGTTCCTTACTGGGGTCTCACCGTATTGTGAGCCTATTGTGGACTTCCCATCAGTGGAGACCACTGCTGCTGGGATCTCCAGAACTGAAGAGATCTGGCAAGGTCTACCTCCAATTACAGATATGTGTTATCATGTTTCAGTGCATATTATTTTTCAGCAATACTCTCTGATCCCATTTTTTCTCTGCCTTCTGAATGACAATAATGTTGTGAAATAATTTCCACCTCTTGAGGCAAGAAAAGGCGACCCTATTGGACTGAGGGAGGGATGGTGAAAGGCTCCCAAGATTGGAAATAGGTATCTGTTGCTGAGCAGTGATAGCAACAATTAGACCCCTGAGAGATCCAAGGAAGGACAAAGAGGAGTATGTGTGGGGGTAGTCAGGTGGGGAGATTTGGGAAGGGTGGTGAGGCAGAAACACCATGAAACCTAGAAAATAAAAAAGTAGAATTGCAACCATCACCAGACCAAGTAAGCAAAAGTTAATTGCAACTGATAAATGATAACTTCAGCTAGTCAGTTGGTCAGTCATCAAATAATTATCAAACTCTTTCTATATGCCAAGTGCTAGAGATATGAAGAAAGGTAAAACAAACAAACAAAAACCCAACCCAATCCATGTCTTCAAGGAGCTTACATTCTAGTGGAGGAAACAACATGCAAACAGCTATTTATATACATGATATATCTATATAGTGTAAATCTCAGAGGGCAGGTACTAGCAATAGGGTTGATGTTGGGGGATAGAGTCAGTTGCAAAGATTGGAATTTGAGGTAATGTAGCAGTTCCTAAAGATGCCAGGTATCCATTGCATATTATATATTACATTGAGATGTACTCAGAGTTTTTTAGCTAGTAATATCATAGCATTTTCTTGAGCTTGTTTATGTGTTTGCCTAGGTTCTCCAAACAGGCTGTACAGCATAAATTAGCTGGATGAAAAAGCTTAGTGTTTGCCCTTGAATGTATTCACAGTTTTTCGTTTCTTAGATGAAGTCTCTGGGCCTCAGGGCCAGCCAAAGACCTCTGTAGGGCATTTTGTACCAAGGAGAGTGACTTGGAACTGAGCCTTCTTGGTTCACGAGGGCCACTGAGAAAATGTCATGGTACTGTCCCAGATGTATTGGACAATATGGAATGTTAGTATAATGATAAAAAGAAAGGATATTTCGCTTTCTCCTCCCCTCTTTCCTATTTCTCTCTGTTTGGGGCTAAATTGTAGTCATTTGAAACCCAGTACAGCTGGGTCACTGATATGAGGGAAGGTTGGAAGCTTCTATAGGTAACTCATGTAAATTATAGTTTTCAGGTTTTTGAGATTTTTTTAAACCATAATTGGGAAATTGAAACCAATTTAGGGAAAAAAACAGGAAACACACACATACATAAAATACACACACATATATTTTGCCAATGTTACATTCATTCCTTTAAAAAGGTACTAGTGTGGTCTCATAAACCAAACTTAATTTGAAAATTCTTTCTACATCTAATGAATCAAGACCAAAGTGCTGACTTGGGGAAAATCCCTATGGGGGAGCTGTAAAGTTTTCAAAGTACATTACGCATATTATCTTATTCAATCCTCACAATAATCCTGTGAGGAATTATTAGGAATAATTAATGTTATCAACATTATCCCCATTTTACAGATGAGATGACTTGCCCAAGTTCGTATATCAATTAAGTTTCTGAGGCAGAATTCACTGTCCAGCCTTCTTGATTTCAGCTCCAGCATTTGCAGTTTATTGCCCTATGCTGCCCTTTAGAATGAGTGATGGGAATAGGCACTTGCTAGCTAGGTCTAGTCTGAGGACTCGTTGTATGAGCCTGGTGGCAAGAATCCTGCTTCAGGGAGCAGTGACTTGAGAGTTCAGTGTCATACTGGAGCAGCCTAAGAAAGGTGAAATGTAAGGCTTATTTTAGAGGTTTTGTCCCGTTCATAAGGAAATTTAGGTTTTCCTGCTGCTGTACTTTATCTCAAGCACATATCTAGTCATGTTATGCCTTTGCTTAAAAATCTTCAGCAGCTCATTATTACCAACCAAGCAAAGTTTAAATTCTTTCCTGTGAAATGTAAGGTAATTGACAATTTGTCATGACTCTATCATTCTGCCCTGTCTCATAGGCTTTACCTTGATGTTTTCTAAGTTAGTCAAATTGAGCTACTTTCTATCCACCAAACACACCTCAACTCAAATGATAGATACTTTATCCATGAAGCCTTTACTGGTAACTCCCCCCACCAAATGACTAAGAATCTTTTCTACCTTGAACCTTATCTAGCCATTTGTTTTGTACCTCCCTAATGCAATATGATTAACTTTATGTTATTCTCTTTTATAGTTATCTGGTGTACATGTCCTATCCCTTTAGTGGATTATAAGATCCATGAGGGCAGGGACTGAGCTTTATAAAATCTGTATAATTCCTCCAGTGCTTAACACAATACTTGGTCTCATAAACCAAACTTAACTCAGTACTTACTGAGTGTTGGACTGAATTTGTTGAATGTGAACTACAGAAATTGTTACTAGATATGGGTCAGCAAGCAGTCAGCCAAATTGTAGGTATATGCCTGTATGCATAATATCTAGCATTGTGCTAAGTGTTATTAAACTCAGTTCCCTTCTCTGAAAAGTGAGGGGATTGAATTAGTCCAGGGGTGGGGAACCTGTAGCCTCAAGGTCACGTGTGACCTTCTAGGTCCTTGGGAGAGGCCTTTTGACTGAATCCAAGTTTTACTAAACAAATCCTTTTATTAAGGGGGTTTGTTCTGTGAAGTTTGGATTCAGTCCAAGGACCACACTTGAGGACCTAAAGGGCCACATGTGGCCTCAAGGCTGTAGCTTCCCCACCCCTGCATTAGACCAAAAAAGAGCTCACATTTGTATGGAACTTTAAGATTTACAAAGCTCTTTCCTCCCAACAATACATTGAGAAAAGATGATGTAAACATTATGTCCATTTTATATATAGCATATGGTTCCCTTCCTCTATACACATCTGGGGCACCCAGAAAAGGTGCAAGATAATCTGTGCGTCTGTATACACTCAAAACTGTAGTTTATCAGCCCCTACTGATATTACTTTTACTAGCACATCAGAGGACACAATTATTCCAAAGCAAAAGCATTTAATAAATAGCAAAGTAAGAAAAGTAGCAATAAAACATTTTCTCCATAACCTGAGGGAACACTTTCCCACATATACACAAATCACTGGCAGGAAGAGAGAGTACACATGGAAAACACCTGTGGAAGGGCATACAGGTAGTGGGGAAAGTATGACCAAGTCACATGAATGGAAGGGTCAGCTTGCTTCTCTGACACTGCACAAGTTTGCCTGTATCTTCAGATAAAGTCATCAAGATGTTCTCACTGGGCTCCATGATGATTTCAAGCAGCCTGTATGTAGTCTCTGCCCTGTGGTGCTCTTCTGGTCTCATGGTAAGCATTACTCCATTGAACTTACAATTGCAGAGCATTTTTGTTAACCGTTTTTGGACTATAGTTGGAATTCTCAGCTGAACTGCTCTCTCTTCCGCATAAGGTGAGTAGAGTCATTCTCTTTTAAACTTAGACTCTTGAGGTTTAACCTTTAGTACTTTTGGGAAGGAAAATAAGCCTTTTCACTTCCAGTGATCAGATCAGGGAAAAACTTTCAGTATCATTTTCTTCATAAGAAAATGAGTCTGTCAGCTTCTAAAGTCTCAAGATGTTTGTGGCTTTTCTGTTTAGGAGAGTCTTTGTCTTTAGGGGTCAAACTCTTTTGAAATACAGAAAATTTAACCACTAAGTTGAACCCACAAACATTTAATGTCATTGAATTTACTTTCTCTTGTTCCCCAGAAGCAATGTCTTTGTTCCAAGCCTTTACCTGATCCCAAGTTAGCAAGCCCCCTTTAAATTCCACCAATTCCTGGTAGCCACTCTGCACCCCTTCAAAATATTTTTGGGGCTTCCTTTTTACAAGCCACTTAGCACTAACTGGATTTGAAAATTTGTATTTTCCCCCAAACTCCCTCTCCCATCCTTGAGTTTTCCATGCAAATGAGGGAGAGATCAAGAGAGAACAACAACAAACCATAGAGGGAACTGCCAGATTTATTCTTCCACCTAAATCCTTTGTTTCAAAGTCTTATTTTTATTTTGTACATGTGATTAGAAGCAGTGTTCCCAGTTTTTGGGATGTCTTACATATAGATGCAGAAACTGATTCTCTTGAGAAGTTGTTACTAAATCATGATTATACAGACTGTCTCTTCAAAACCAGACCTCCCAACCCCATTTATAGTACTCTAATCTATATGACAGGCCAACTAGGAGGCAAAGTGGAAAGAATGCCAGGCATGGCGTCAGGAAAACTCATCTTCCTGAGTTCAAATTCAGCCTCAGATACTTATCAGCTGCATAACCTTGGGCAAGTCACTTAATCTTGTTTGCTTCAGTTTCTTCAGCTGTAAAATGAGCTGGAGAAGGAAATGGCAAACCATTCCAATATTTTTGCCAAGAAAATCCCAAATGGGGTCACAAAGAGTCTGACATGACCGAAAAACAACAGTCTATATTATACTCATCTCTAAGATTCCTTCTAGCTGTAAAAAGCCCAGTGTAAACCCTAACTCTCTTAAGAAATTCTAATTCTAGAAATCCTAACTAAGAAAGAATCCTAACTTTAAGAAAGGTATGTCTGGAAGAGCTTATACTCTTGTTAGTAAACTCATGAATTGAAACAAAATTAAACCAAACTCTAAAACAAAAACAACAAAAAATGGAATAATGAAATCATCTACAAAAGGCCTACTCCAAAATGCTATTGTGGTATGGAAGTGATTCTGGGTTCTAGAGGCTATGCTGGTAGAGTATAAACTCTGGCAGATTTTATCGTTTTGGAAAGACTTTGAATATGGCTCCAGAAAGAGACCTAATCTGTTTTCTGTGGACTAGTCTAGCTAAAAGTGTGAGGCACACCACCAGCAAGATGGCTATCTGGGGCTGGAATATTTTTGGCCATAGAAACTCATGAAACAAAGGAAAATAAAAAAATGACCCTCGGTCTTATGTGCTCCAGTTCCACTTCTCTAGTAATGATGAGAAAAGTGATGGAAAAACAGGAGAAGAGAATATTGAGAATCACAATTTTTTAGATTAGCAATAAACTTTAATTTGACTGTTTTAATCTAAATGTGAGAGCCTTGTCCAGTGATCAATGAATAGATACATTGATGCAGAAGTCAAATCATAACAGTCTTGACATTTTTGCTAAAAAAAAAAAGGAAGAAAGATGGGAATTGTAGCTAAATAGAAGGGTAGCTGTAATGGGAATCTGAAGCTCTTTCCTGCCCCTAGCCCCTTTGCTTAAGTGGCTCCTAGAATGTTCATGTGGAGCCTGTGGCGAGCTTGTTTTTTTGGGGGGGGGAATGGCCACACCTTGTTGCTTTGTAATTGGACAGTGGGTCAAGAGGGCTGACCCAGGAGAAGCCTATATATACGCCCTGATGTGAGGTTTTGCTTTGGGGCTCACTTTGAGAAGAGTTGTGTGATTTGACCAGATGAGACTCTGGGAAGCCGTTGAGCCCCCTGGCTTTGAAAAACCCAGATGTTGATGCTTCCCCCTCTGGTAACCTGAATAGGTAATAGATGTGATGGTCAAATGTTTGGAAGCCCATCTGCTGATCTGTTTCTTGGTCTGTTTGTAACTTGTGTTTGTAACTTGTGCTTGTAACTTGGGTTTGTATTCTCTGGAGTTCAGGGTGCTGACTTTTTCCCCTGAACTAGGTAAATGATATGTTTGTTTGATTAAAGAAAGATTGTTAACCCATTTTTGAGTTGCTTTCCTCTAGAAAAGCAGATCTAAGAACCTGTGCTAGCAGCTGCCCTGGGTATACTAGGGTGCTTGCTGATACAGTAGCTCACAGATACT
>CM053594.1:136448677-136494877 GCA_028646575.1 Pseudocheirus occidentalis | reverse complement strand
TTCTCATATTCCCCAAAGCTACAAAAATATTATTTCATGTTCATCACTTATTGTAGTTACTGAGATAAGTGTCTGCAAAAACACTTTTGCCTAAGTGTTTGCAAAAACACATGAAAATAAGTGCAGTTTATGCATCAACATTGATTACTGAGGATAAACTGGGAACAAAATTGTCTGAAGAACTTGATAAGATCCTCTAAGTCAAATACATATATACTTGGTGACTTCAGTGCAAAGGTGGGAAAAGAAGAAGATGAGGAGAAGTATTTTGGAAAGTATGGTTCAAGAGGGAGAAATGAGAACATCCAAAAACGTATAGACTGTCAGAAACTGATGTCTCTATATTATGGACCGTTTCTTGAACAAAACAAAACAAAACAAACCAGTAGATGCCAGATATGGTAAGCACCAAATGTCATCACAAAAAGAGATAGAATTAGCTACATTTTAACATAGCAGAAAAAAACTTTATTGTTGTGGGAGTTATCCATTAGTTTGCTGTTTGTTCACTGTTGAAATTTTCAGTGCTAAGATCAAAATTTAGAATAAACAATAAGGAAGCAAGGAAAACACAAGGTGGGCAATTAAGAAGATTTGACTTCAAATCATTTCAATAAATTATTGAAATAAAAATGGGAAATGAACAGCAGAAATAGTATCAACATTGATTATAGCAATTTCAAGCAGAAGTTAAAGCAATGTAAATTAATTGTTAGAAGAAAGAGATCAAAAGATCCTCCCAAAAGGAGACCCTGAGGTACAAAAGGAAACAGCTTAACAATGAATTGACTGAAGAGTCAAGATACCTGGTCCAGACAGACAAGGGAATGATTCTGTCCACTGCCAAGGCTATATTCAGAAATGAAATTGGTGGGATGAATGCTCTATTGCAACTACTTTAAATTTGAGCCAATTGTCTGTAGGGACTGAGGTTATATAGGGTTCAGTGTGAGACCTGGGTATTGAAGAGGAAATGTCTGAACTTATGTTCTGGCTATATACTCCCAGCAAATATTCTTCTTTAAAATGCCAATTGTTGTTGGTTAAATGAATACTGAAGTGACAATAAATAGTGATTGGTAATCAGGGAGAACAGGAATGGGGGCTCAAAATAAAAATGTTTAAGAGTAACAGGCTCCCAAGCTCATAGAGGTAGCCTGAGAACCCTGAGGGTGACGGGTAGTCTTGTTCTAAAGATCTTATTTATATGTGAGGGCTTGAGTTGGGAAGAGGACCCCAGAATGTATATAGAAATACATATACATATACAAATGTGTGTGTCTATATTATGTAGGTGTGTGCATTTATATGTATATATATGTGTGTGTGTGCATGTGTGTATATATATTATATGTATATATGAGTCTCTCTTTGAGATGTTAAATTATAGAGTAGATACTAGCCTGCATTAGCAGAGTGACTTCTCTCACCAGGAGTTTCTTCCATTTATGAAATCACAGATTGGGACTCTTTATCTCATGAGGATGTGGATATGATTAGTGAGAGGCTGTCTCAGTTCAGGAAAAAGTGATACTATGTAAATCCAATGGGCAAGATTTGTAACTCTTACAAGGGGTTATTCATTTGTCTGCTCTGTGGGGAAATCCCCTGAACCCTTCTGAGAACTATACTCACCATTGTGGTGGTAAAAACACATATCTTTCAACAGGTGAGGATTAAAACCAGGTAGTGACAGTGGTTCACTCTTCCAGTGTGGGTGGGGACTTTCTGCAGAGAACAAGGTTATAAAGTCATGTTGTAGTATTGTGTAGGTGAGTCCATCACTGTCAGCAGTACCTGGAGGTGGGGGAAGTAGGATTAGAAGTAAAGAATGGACTAAAATCAGGTGGCAGTTCATTGTTTCCTTGGTTGCTTCAACCACCCGTTCTCTAGCCATCTATATGCTCTTGTGGCAGTACTCTAAATAGAGGAGAGGCAGGACTTTGAACTTATCATTAGTGCTCTCTTCCTCCAAGTACCTTATATTTACTTCTTCTTGTCCATGTTATATCTGCCTAGTAGGATGTAAACTGGAGATGTTTTTTGTCTCTATATCTCCAGTGCCTAGCCCAGGACTTGCCATACAGTAGGTGTTTATTAAATACTTGTAGGATTGGAGTGAGCCACTACAATATTTAGGACTAGAGTAATGTGTAGTTCACATTAGTGCTTGTGACTAGAGTCAGATACGTTTCTGTCAATGGCTGGTTTAGGGGCAGAGTTTACAGCTGATTCTTCCTTCTCTCCCTATGCCTCTTCAAAGTTTAAAAATTATAACAACCCCATAGGTCACTTGGGCAACTGTTAGGCTGTCATCTCTGGTTTAATGTTGCTCCTGCCCTGACAGATTTGAATGTTTTATCATATTGCCGCCCTCACTTGGAATTACATCGCTTGTCTTTTCAAGTCAGAACATTTTTTTTGTTCATTTACTTCTCTCATTTTGGGGGCCATATATACTCCTTTGCTTCTAAACTCATGACTTTAGATCAGACCATGAAAAAAATAACTTTGGGAAGCACAAAATGATCTCTTTAAATTCAACAAGAAAAGACAAGTCACATTGAAGTCATACAAGTTGACATGAGTCTCTATTTCTGATCTTAACTTTCTGTGTTTTTTCCCTTCCCTCTATCCCCTCTGGAAGAGATGGATTTAACCAGGAAAAGTATGGAAATACATTTTGCTGCCACAGCCTTGTAATTCTTCAGATGCCCCTAAGGCTTAAATGTGCCAGAATGCCAGAAACACCCCTAATGTTAGGACAGCGTTATGCAGTCATGATCTTTTAGGAAGGAGGGAAAAAAGTTGATTTATCCTTTTCAGAGTCTTTCCCCTTCCTTCTTCTTCTCCTTCCTTCCTTCCTTCCTTCTTTTCTTCCTTCCTTCTTTTCTTCCTTCCTTCTTTTCTTCCTTCCTTCCTTCCTTCCTTCCTTCCTTCCTTCCTTCCTTCCTTCCTTCTTTCCTCAGTTTAAGTAGATATCTGCTGAACTCATTCATGACTTTGACTTTAGCAGCCTGCTCCAATAACTTATCTCATCTGCTTATTCTTTTTATTGTGAAATCACCTGGTCCAGCTTCCCTCCCTAGTTCCAGTTTCTTGAGTTTTAATGCCCATTTGTGTGTGTGTGTGCAAATAACTGGTTTTGTCTTTCCTTTTATCCCTAGCATTAGCATAATACCTGGCACATAAAATTGTTTAATAAATACTTGTTGACTACAATAAGCAAAGATTAAATGAATAAATAAGCAAGTTAATTAATAAAAAATTTTGAAATCTCCCATCAACCGTCTGTTCCAGGTTTGTGATCTTTACTACCAAACTCCTCCTCTTTCTTTCTCTCCACTGAATCTCATTCCTTTCTGATTCTAGACTTTCTCACATGAGTATATCATTATCTCCTTCTCTTTCTCCTTTTCTTCATCCTCCTCTTCCTTCTCCTTCCAACCCAAATGTTAATGGAAACAGTCAATACAACAAAAATGAAGTCTTTAAGTGGGGTAAGTGAACTGCAACTTGGGGTGCCACACAGCAAGTGCTGAAGAACCTGGAGCATACAGTTTACTTCTTCTTCTTCTTCTTCTTCTTCTTCTTCTTCTTCTTCTTCTTCTTCTTCTTCTTCTTCTTCTTCGACAGGGGGAAGGTAGAGCAGTTGGGGTTAAGTGACCTGCCCAAGGTCACATGGATAGTTTTTGTGTTAAGTATCTGAGGTCAAATTTGAATTCAGGTCCTCCTGACTCCAGGGCTGGTGCTCTATTCACTGCACCACTTAGCCACCCCAGAGCATGCCTTCTTAATATACAATGCTAGTCAGTCTCCTCCTGTTTCTTTGAACAGGGAGTCATAATCCAGCCATGGATCTCATCCCACTTAGTCTCAGTCATTCCAGGCATGAGAATGTAGATATCTGCTAGAGGTGAAACTCTGAAAAAAGCAGAACAACTAATAAATGTTTTTTTCAAGAATCTTTGTTGCAGTGATCATGGCCAGTCAAAATGGTTTCCTGAATGTCATGCCACATTAATCTTCTTTCTTTCTTTTTTCTATAGGCTTATTGGCCTGGTAGATCAAGGAAGACTCATTTTATTTCATTTCTGATACAGTTTACCTAGATTTCAATGAAGCCTCTGAAAGTCTCTCATGCTGTTCTTGTGGACAATAGTACAGTTCAGTGGATTGAGAAGTGATCAAATGGTCAGATCTAATAACATCTTAGCAGGAAGTGTGTAAAGGAGTTCCTCAGCATTTGACCTTGGCTTTATGCTTTTATCAATGACTTGGATGGAAGCATATATCAAATTTGAAGATGACACAAACCAGAGAGGGAATAGCTAACCAACACTAACAACTGAAAAAGAGATTCATTGTAATAAACAGAAGTAGGTTCTGAACATAAGACTTCTTACTCAAGAGCCAGTGTTTTTACTTTGCCACCAGTACCTCCCATACATGACAGCAGTTCTTCTGAAAAGAAATTTGAGGGTTTTAGTTAATTTCAAATTCAATATGACTCCGAGGTTGTATATTATATTCTCCATAAGACTGCTTTCCTCAGGGGGACTCAGTCCTAATGTGTGTGTACAGGCAGCATTGAGAGAAACATCATTTTTTGCAGAAAGTGAAGTTAGAGTGACAGATGGGAGGCTTGAGAGAGCTGAATGTTAAATTTTCAGTGTGAACATTTGCACCTTGTGAATTGGCAAATGCTACAAATCAGGGTTTGACTTATTATTTTGTTCATGATCTACACGGAAAATGTTAATAATGCATATTTAACAGAAAAGTGTATCTTGTACATTTTTTCCCCACAGAGAGCCAGTTGTTAAACATTTTCCAGCACACTATTTGATAAATTAAATTGGTCAAGTATAAGGCAAGACTCTAGAGGCTGAGTGATTTGTGCTTTCTCCTGTAGTGACTGGGGAGCTATTATTGGAAATTTCTGAGCAATGGTATGACATGGAATTTCCAATAAAATATAAACTCTGAAGGTGAAGATGGTCTTTTGTTTTTTTCTTTGTATCCCCAGTACCTAGGACAGTATCTTGTCCACAATAGACACTTAATAAATACTTGTTGAATCAAATTGTCTGTTGAAACCTGTGCTTCCCCAAAGGTAAAGACATTACATTCTTAGTAATTCCATACCCTTAACTGTCTAGTGCTGCTTGAGGTACTACAAGGCTACTTTATATATAGAGGCTGTCCAAGCAACTCCTGCATTTTAAAAGGTCAAGGACCTATCTCCTCTCAACAACTGCTTATTTTGCAATAACTGGAGGTTGAATGCTTTTCCTGTAATTTTTGCTTTTTATCATTGACAACAGGCCACACAGCATGACCTCTGCCTTCTAAGGGATCACACTCTCAGATGTTTGGGACTTTTTCCCATCTCTTTTTCAAAAAAAGCATGATTAGAAGATGATGTAATGTTAGTAGACAGTAGCCTGGGTCCACTTGAAGGATGAACAGGTTAGAGATGAGTCCAGATATTGTAAACACATTAGCCAATTGCACTGTAACCTAAGTTGACATCTTGAAGTTGTGTGCTGACATACAAGACATGACATTTGAGCTGATTTCAGTATGACTGTTCTCTCTCATGGGTGCATCCTTTCCTCAGGTGAACTGTGATGATATGAATGATGGGACACTTTTGGAGCCCAAACACATGAATACCATTTTGGACCATCTGCCAAAGGGAAAAAAAAATTTACATGATATCTTTGTTATATATTTAAAAGGAATAACAAGTTGTATATAATAGATTTGCCATTTCATGTGCAATCATCTTTAAAAAATCTATTATTCTGCTGTATTATGGAAATGTTTGTCTTATTTCATAAATTAAAAATAAAATAAATAATTTTTTTAAAAATTAAAAAAAATTAATCTGACAAAGTTGAGGTATGTCTTTTACTCATCTGAAACTTTTAGTTGGTTGGTTTATTGAAGATATGTTGAGAACAGTGACATGCTAACTGTACTGGAAGATAAGGCCCTTCATATGCCATTCCTACCTCTGTGAGTTTGCTATGCCATTCCCTGTACTGGAAATGCCTTCTCATGATCATCCTTTTAAATCAAATCCTATCTTCCCCACAAAGGGTTTCTTAAATTTTGGACCAACCATGTCCCATTCCATTTCTGGTTAGCACTATATAGTTCAGTATTTAATTGATTTCAAGTTGTTTCATGTACATTGTTTTGTTTCCCTACTGGATTCTAATATTTTGGGGTAGGGAGGGTACCCCAATCTTTTTTATTATTAAAAATACTTATGTAACAAAGGCCACTCCATGGTACATGCTCAGAGTTGCCCTTCCTCATTCTAATTGATTACATGGGGGTTTGGGGGGCTTGCTTCTGGGTGTATGGTGACCCACACTGAAAGGACTTGGCATTTTGGTATAACATGGCAAACTGTGAGTGGTCCTGTGGTTCTTCCCTGTTGGCAGTGACAGAGAATTGACTGGATGTATCAGTTAAATGGAGGGGACAGCTTCTGATGTCTTCCTTCAACTCTACAAGGGGAATAATTAACTCCTGACCTTTCAGTGGGAGTTGGTAAAGGATGGCTTGTCTCTATGTTGATTTTGTGGTGTCTTCTCTACTGGTATGTGGCAACTAATAAAGAGGAGTGACTTAGTTAAGTGAGTTTGCATCTAACCTCCTGGCTGCCTTTTTTGCTTTTGTATTTTTTCATTTCTGATCTTAGGTTGAAGAGTGTGAAATGGATATATTTAGGCTGGGCAGTGACCTCATGAATTTCAGAGATCAAAAGGTGCTGGGTCATTTTGGTTGGAGGTGAATAGTAGTAAAGTGAGGAGTCTCTAGCAGTTACTCCAGTGCTCTTAGAGAAGACTGCTACCAACAAAAATATTGACCCAAATTTGGCCATTTTCCTAGCAAACGTATTGCAGGCTGTTTGGACAGTGTAGAGCTGAGGTGAAATGTCAAATGACTCATCACTAATTTCACAAACTGCTTTAAGATCTGATGAGATCTAAGTTTCTGGGTCCCAAGAGATTGTAACATAAGTATAAGTTAAATGACTGAATTCTTTTTGAGTTTGGTTTTGTCAGTTTCACAATTGTGACTGTTCTGTGTTTATCACTGCATTTGGGTTTAGGAATAAAATACCTGTTCCATACTTTATTTATATTGTACATTTGGTCTTTTTTACTCACTACTTTCGGGAAACACTAGATGGAGGCCATAACTTAAGTTGTGAGGTCAGGCTCTGAATATATGTCCAGACTATATGTCTTTTTCAGTAGCATAGGAACTCCCTTGTGGAAAAAGGAATGCCACAGTACTCCAGTCCTTTGGACCTAGTATTTGTTCCTCAAGGTTAGTATCAGCATAGAAATGGGCACAAAGAATCTGTTCACCAAGTATTTGCTGATCCTTTGAAGATAGAGAAAAAATCTGAAGGGAAGGTCATGTTGAGAAAAATACCATTAGTTTGCTTTTCTACTGAGTTGAGAGTCTATTGATATCTACTGAGTACAAGATAATCTCAAGTGCCCCTTTGGCACAATAATTTATTCCATTTGTCATAGGGCTTAGAGGGAGGTAATCTAAGATAGTAGAAAGAGCTCAGAATTAGGACTTAAAAGAAATTTGGATTTGGATTCCACCTATAGCACTTCTTAGCTATGCAATCATGGTCCATCTCTCAGTCTTAATTTCTTCAGATTGAAATGTAGATAATAATACCTGTAGTACCTGCATGACAGAGGGTGATTTGAGGTTAAGTAGAAATTATATATGTATAACATTTAGAAAACATTAAAAATACTTGTTGTTCAGTCATTTCAATTGTGTTCTACTCTTTGTGACCCTATTTGGGTTTCCTTGGCAAAGATACTGGAGTGGTTTGTCATTTCTTTCTCTGGCTCATTTTACAGATGAGGAAACTGAGGCAAATGGAGTAAAGAGACTTGCCCAGGGTCACACAGCTAATAAGTGTCTGAGACCAGATTTGAATTCAGGAAGAGTAGTCTTTCTGACTCCACACCTGGCACTCTATCCATTGTGCCACTTAGCTGTCCCTATTAAAGTGCTATCTAAGTGTTGTTATTTTTTTGAGGACCTCTGATAATTCCTTCTCTGTACTGAACATGATTTACCCCTTCACTTTTAGATATAGATTTGTTTCTTTAAAAGTAGGAATTGCACAAATCCCAATGAGCTAGTAAAGTGAAGAGGCACAGTTGATCCTTCTACCTCCTCCCCTCCACCTCCCCCCCCCCCCCGCAAAAAGAAGACTGTTGAAATTCCTGGTATGAGGAGAAAGGAGAAAATACATAGTGTAAATATCTTTAAATTAGATCAGGTGTGAATGACATAATCTTCATAAGGAGATGTTACATGGTTATTTGGGACTGTAATGACAATAGACTTATTCTTAAATTTCATAGAAAAGTATAGATGAGCCTTCTTAAAAGAAAAGATCCCTCTATTTACAATACTTTTATTGTAAATCCAAATTTACATGTATTTACAATAGTGTAAAGATCAATTATTCTCAGTAAAAATGAATTATTTGTTATATCGAAGGATGCTTAGCAGGATTCCATAGAAAGTGTAAAGAGTAGCAACTAACTTTAAATCAGATAAATTCTTCAGAATTTGGGGGAAAGATCAAAATATATGAGTCTAATAATGAGAAAACAGAGTAGCTCAAGTTAGCAAGCTGTATAAGTAACTTATCCTAAGGGATGCTTTGAAAATATGTTTGTGATAAGAATAACATCTGCCTCTCCTTTTCATTCTGTCCTTCTCAAACTTACCTTAACTACAACTCACTCCAGCTCTGCTCATCCTTTTTCACTGTGCCCTATAGAATTCTTGTTTTGTATCCACTTAGACTTAAACATCTGTACTCAAGTTCACTCGAATTCTGTAATCTCTCAATGTCTAATAGCTTTCAATCCAACAATGTACTCCTTAACTCTACATCAGACACACATAGAGATTATTATACCCTGAATCTCACCACATGTTCACTTCCATGGTCAAGAATTCAGACCTTCTTTTATCCATCACAACCTTCTATTTTTTCTTCCCTTTCAGTAATCCACATCTTCTCCCAATTTATTCTTCCTTCACTCTCACTGTGACTTCTAGTCCCTCTATCCCCTCTATCCCTATCATTACAGTCCCAAATAACCATATAACATCTCCTCATGAAGATTATGTCACTCACATCTGATCTAATTTAAAGATATTTATACTATGTATTTTCTGTCTCTTCTCATACCAGGAATTTCAAAAGTCTTCTTTTGGGGGTAAGGGGACTAGGGGATGAGGTGGAAGGAACAATTTGTGCCTCTTCCATTTACTATCTCCTTGGGATATGTGTGTTTCATACTTTTAAAGAAACAAATCTATATTTAAAACTTTTTCAGGCTATTACCCTTTCTCTTACTCCACTTTCCTCTTTTCCCAGTCTTGAAGCTATATCTAATTTCACTCCATATTGCCATTAACTCTGAATTCCTTGACCTGTTGTCCTACAGTATCACTTGCTAATCCACATCCCTTGTTCATGTTGATCATCTTTCTTTGCTTATGTTTACCACGCGACTGCATGAAGGTTGAGGAAGTCACACAATGCTGCTAACTAGGCACACTATAAATACATGGTATCCAATTACAATTGTGCCTCACTAAAGAAAGGTAGCCCTTTCATTCCTCCTAGGGAATCAATGATTTCCTGGATCACTCCTCCTGGAAGGTTTTCCAAATCTTATCTTTTCTCTTCACACTTTAAACATATTTTCCTTTCTTTGCTGAGTATGTCTGAGTATGTCTTACTTTACTGAGAAAATTAAAGCTACTTGCTGTCATTCCTCAGAATCTTTTGACTTAATTTCCTGCTTTCTCCAGTTTCTAATAATGAGGTGGCCTTTCTCCTTGCCAAAGTTAACCCCTTCTAAGTGTACACTTGAGCTCATCTCTCCCATCTTTTTTTTTAAGTAAATTTCCCTCTTGATCATCCTCCTGAACTTTAACCTTTCTAAATTTATTGATTTTGTATCTACAGTCTTCAAACATGGCCAAGTCCCCCCCCCAAAAAAACTTTACTAGGACCTATTATCCCTGTTAATCTATCATCTTATATCTCTTTTTTCTCAGCCAAACTCCTAAACCGTTCACACTCTTTGTCTTTACTTCCTTCTCTCTTTAAACCGTTGCACTTAGCTTTTAACATCAACTTAAATCACTCTAAAGTTGCCAGTGGTTTCTCATAGCCTTTTCTCAATCTTCCCTCTTCCTTCTTGTTCTCTTTGTTGTATTCTACAGTGTTGACCATTCTCTGCCCTTGAAACTCTTTCCTCTCTGGGTTTTCATGACACTATTGTCTCCCAGTTCTCTTCCTATTTGACTCCTACCACTCCTCAGTCTCCTTGGCTCCTCATGCATGTCATTTTCCCTAACTTTGTGGGGATCCCCAAAATTTTGTTCTGAACTCTTTTATCTCTCTCTCTCTCTCTCTAGTCTCTTTCCATGACCTCATCAGCTCCTTTGGGTTCGATTACCATCAGTATACACATGACTCAGAGATTTATATCTTCACTCCTAGTCACTCCACTGAGATTTGGTTCTACATCACCAATTGCCTATTAAACATTTCAAACTGGATATCCCAGAGACACCTCAAAATAAACATGTATAAAACTGAATTTAAAGTCTTTTCGAACCAACCCCTCTTCCAAACTTCCCTATTTCTGTCAAGGACACCACAATTTTTTCTGCTCTTAGGTTTATATCTTCAGCATCAACTCTGTCTCCTCACTCATATCCTGCATAGACATCCCACATAGTCAATCAGTTGTTCTATATTCACAGTATCTTGCACCTTATTCTTTCTCTCTGCCCACATGGCCACTTCTTTAGTTCAAGCACTCACTATCTCTTACCTAAATTATTGGAGCAACCTCTTAATTTATCTACCTACCTCAAGTTTCTCTCTATTTCTTTACAAAGCTGCAAAAATAATTCTCCTTAAGTGAACATGCATTACCCAACTTAAAAAAACTCAAATGATTCCCTATTATCTCAAGACAAGTTCCCCCAATGAAAAGATATCTTAGTATTTGTTCTTTCCCTAAAAGGATCTTGCACACACAACTAGAATATAAATATTTGGTCTTGATTATTTTTAAAAATACATTTTTATACATACCTTTTGTTTTTATATCACTTATATTTCCTGGTATTTTCTCCCTCTCCCCTCCAAATAGCTATCCCTTATAAGAAAGAATGAACTATTATTTTAAAAATAAAGCAATTCAGCAAACTAACCAATGTATAAAGTCTGGTATTGTATGCTTATGTTCTACACCCATAGCCCACTATGTGTACAAAGAAAACAGAGGGGTACATCTTCGCAGTCTTCTTTGGGGGAAAACATGGTCATTTTAATTTCGCAGTTTTCATTTACCTTGTTGAATCTTTGTGAGTATTGATTTGCTGGCTTTGCTGATTTTACTCTGCATCATATTTATTATTTGTTATATACCTTTGTGGTTATGTACAACAACTTAGTCATTTCGCCACAGTAGGCTTCGACTTTATTTCCATTTCTTTGTTACAATGAAAAGAACTGCTATAAATAGTCTGGAGCACATGGGGACTTCCTTTTTATCCTTGAGGAGTCCATCAGAAGTGTGATTTCTGATTCAAAAGGCTATGAATATTTTAATCTTGATCTTTGATATCTTATCAGATTTCTCAAGTGAGAATATACCCATATGTAAACCCAGTGACTGTAAATGGCTTTTGTTTCCTGCTAGTTCTAGTGCTTTTTTAAAGCCATTTATCCATTTGATATGGACAATATTGCCTTATAGATTTTTTTCCTGATTTTCCAGGAATAATTTGAGGGGTTCTTCCTGGGAAGAGGGAACAGAGTTCTTAGCACTGGAGGTTAATGGTGATGTTTTGCATGGGTATAGATGATTTGTATATGGAACATTCCTCTTTAAAAGTCTATGAAAACACCATTGACCAACACCAAGGAAAAAAAAAGAAACAATTTTATTTAAAATTTTTACTTAATTATGTATTTATTTATTTTTATTTTCTACATTCACATTTTTTAAGAGTTTGAGTTCCAAATTTTTTCCCCTCCCTCCCGTCTCCTCTCCTCAACAATTTAATATAGGCTATGCATGTACAATCACATTAAACATTTCCTTATTAGTCATGTTGATAAAGAAGAATCAGAACAAAAGGGAAAGGCCACAAGAAAGAAAAAAAAAGAGAAAATAGTATGCTTCAATTTACATTCAGGGTCCCTAGTTATTTCTCTGAATGTGGATAGCATTTTTCATCAAGATTCTTTTGGAATTGTCTTAAATCATTGTTTTGGAAAGCAACTTTCTTGTTGATTAATAAGATAGGCATGGAGTTGGAAAGGACCTATAGGAGGTGTTCAGGGAAAACTAGCAGCTCTGGTATGAAGGCTTGCTAAGATCTTTTCAGAGCTGCTCATCTACCTTTGGTGTCTACCTCTCACCCAGCTCTCACAAATGGCTCCAAGAAGCTGTAGCATGGGCAGTGGCCACACCTTGGTAAAACCTTCATGGCGTATAGGCTAAATCAGGTTCAGGATAACCAAAAGGTCTCAAACCTGTCGGTGAGTTAGGGGGATGTTTACTTCAAGCATATGAAGGCTTCTTCCATGGAATAGGCAGATGAGAATTTGTTCCAACAGCCATGATGGCAGCTGAAGCAGGTACTGTGGAGTGCTTAGAGCTTGGCACCAAGGTCATCCACTGTATCCCAGCTTATTGCCAGTCATTTTGACTTTGTCTTGCCACTGAACTTCAATGACTCTGGAAGAGAAAGTGAAGTTAGTAACTTTGTGCAACTCCGCCTCACTTCCGTCCAGTTCACCCATGAATCCATTGCCTCATGATGTAATTGTTCCTCTTCAAAAATGAAAGAACAAGAAGTGCCTCTCATGTCCAAGGCACTACACCAAGTGTTTTTAGAAATATGCTCCATTTGATCCTCACAACAACCTTGGGAGGTAGGTGTTATTATTATCCTCATTTTACGGTTGAGAAAAGAGAAGTTAAATAACTTGCCCAGGATCACACAGCTACAATTTAAAATTTTCTTATTATGAATTCCTATACCAATGAAATCTCTGGTCTAGTCCAATACCTTTTAAAGTATACCTCTAGTTCAATTCCCCCATTTTATATGACTTGATCTAGAAGTGGGTTATCTGGGAGATTCCCGTATATAAAAGTTAGAGAAGAAATTGACCAGAGGCAATTTTGTAAAACTTGAGTGAGGTCCACTAGTCAGAAATACGTGAAGTAGGAACAAGTAGAAGAGAATGAGTAGTGAGAGAGATGATGGGAAGTTTCTCCCAGGATGCTATGACTTACCTGAAATACTAACTTGCCAAGAACAGAAAGTAGGCGTGTCAAGAATTCATAGATGTCAGACACATGATGTAATATACGTATATGACACAAATAATCCATTATTTTGTTCTATATTAGAATACTGGCCTAGTAACCAAGCCAGCAGCTCTAGTTAGAATAGGATGGCTTAGGTGGGATGTTTTGCCCAAATACCGGTTTTGAGAAATTGTTTTTTTCTATAAACTTTGGGTATAAACCATGTTTCTAGTTGAATTATTATTTTCCCCACCAGGTAAAGCAGGGAGGGAAGAAGTATAACTCTCTTTTTATGAGTACTTTTTCTTGAATGGCAAAGCAACTCAGTCTAGAGTGTCCAGGTGTGTGACTTTAATTTGATGAGGATGCTGTGGTGTAAAGTCATTAGTTGACGAGTGTTTATCAAGTGTTTACTATGTGCCAGGCACTGTGCTAAGTTCTGAGAATACAAAGAAAGGCAAAACTAATCTTTGAAGCAGTTCATTATCCGATGGGGAAGACATTTAAGAGACGCATGGCAAGATAAAGACAAGGTAATCTGAGAGAGGAAGGCATTAGCATCTAGAGCTGGAGAGAAAGGCCTTTGTTTTTCTGTGGTGCCCAGAATGGAAACAACATGCCCAGGCTTAGAGAATTGGTGGGTCATCTGAGACCTGGAGAATGTTGGTGACTGCCCAGTATGCACCAAGACATTTGCTTTTAGCTGAACTTACAATAACCTATTTTTGATATTTCTATAAACTGATTTTCCTTTGTGAATAAACCCTAGAAAATGTGCTCTTATCCTCTTGACTGTGTTGGAGCTGAGGTAAGAAGTCAGATGATGTGGGTGAGAATCCTAGCTTACTAACTGTCTTGATTTCGGACAAATATCCTCACCTTTTAGCCTTGACTACCTCACTCACAAAATCTGACTACTTTGCCCTATCTACCTCTCAGCTGTGTGAATCTTACATATATACATACATATCTACATAAAGAGATAAATAAATAAGCATATAGATAAGTGGATATGTGCACATATATGGTATCATTGACATCATCATCATTAAGAAAAGAAAGTAATAGCCACTAGAACTGACCACCAAGATATAATGGACATGGGGAAGGGCAAAGACAATGAAGGCAGGGTGCTAAAGATTTCTGAATCCATGCCAAAAAGACTGGGATGAAAGAGGTCAAAAGCCTTGGGCCAAGGGTGATTAATCTGGGGATCTGTGAACTCTTTTAAAAAAAATATTGCATTATCTGAATTCCAATATAATTGTTTTCTTTTGAAATCCTATGTATTTTATTTTATGCATTTAAGAATATTTTTTTGAGAAAGGGGTCCATGGGCTTTATGAGACTGCTAAAGGAATACAAAACACAGAAAACGACAAAGAACTTCTGGCTTACATCTTAGTGAAATATATAATGGTGTAAAAACAGAAAACCTCTTCATCAATGAAAGGAGTCCATTGAGTTTCCAGAAGGACTTTAGACCCTAAGAAGCTGTCCTGCCATGGTCAGCAAGGTCCTAGTTCTATAATTACCACTTAGTTCTGTATATACAGTATGTGGGGGAAGATCTGGCAACCTTCACCAGTAAGGTATGAGCCAGGACTGTGAGACACCAGGCTCTTTGGGGCAGGGCTGTGAAAACTCCTATGCATGCCAGGGGTGTAAGGTCAATGCTTTTATTCTTTATGAATTCTTGTTAGTCTTTTGTTCCTTTTGAGTTCCCATAATTGTATGCTACAGTGATTTCCAGAGTAGGTTTATCCCCAGACACTTTTTGCAGTAATAAAGGACTGTCACATTGAAGACCTACTTGTTCTTGCTTGTTTATCCCATCTCTACACAAAGACCTTATTGGTAGGGAAAGGAGATACTGATAAATCTGGACAATGGCAGCCAGTGTAAGCCTCTTCCCAAGTATGTCTACCACTAACTCATGGGGTAATGGAAAAGGCCTTGGATTGAGATTCAGAGGAGCTGGATTCAAATTCCACTTCTGTTATTACAGAACACCCTGGGCAAGTCACTTAACGTCTGCAGGCTTCATCTTCCTTAATTGTACAGTGAATAGATTAGACTAAACTAGTCATTCTTAAAGGACCCAATGGGATTCCAGAGATCCTTTAAGGGAACCTGTGAGATCAAAACTAATATAATAATAATACTAAGATGTTTATTTTCTAATATAGTAAGTATTAATGGTATGACTCACATAAACAAAAGCTCTTGGTGGGGTGTGGTTCTTAATAATTTTTTTAAGATTACAAAGGGATTTTGAGACCCAAAAGTTTTATTTTTTGCCAGACTAGGTGATCTTTAAGGTCCCTTACACCTTTAAATACTATGAATTGAGGGGCAGGTAGGTGGCATAGTGAATAGAACATGGGCCCTGGAATCAGGAAGACCTGAGTTCAAATGTGACTTCAGACACTTAACACACACACACACACACACACACACACACACACACACACACACACACACAACTAGCTGGGACCTTTGGCAAGTCACTTAATCCCAATTGCCCTACCTTCCCACCTCCAAAAAGCAAAAAATTAAAAAAAATTTTAAAATATATAAACTATGAATCTGAATATGGACTGCCCCATAGACCTTGAGTAGAGCTTTAACTTAAAGTGGCAACTTCGGGGTCCATTGAATAGAGTTTGATGATGTGACTCAGGCTGCTTCCTAGGATTTGTACAGAGAAAATTAAAGTCTATTCTGAAATAGCAAAAAAAAAAAAAAAAAAAAGCGGGGGGAGGTTTAAGGGGATGAAAAGGAAGATGATGTCCTACTGACTATATATGAGACCTAAATATCTGCCATAATAAAAATTTACCACTGACCTGGCTTCTTCCTTGTCTAAGACATTGGATAAACTTGTGGAATTATTGAAAGCTCACTTTCCACCAGCACTATCAATCTCAATTCAGAGATTTAAATTTTGTAAATGGATGACCTGGCTGAGGGCTGGTGGGGGCTTTGATATTCACATTTTAGAATTGTGCCATTTGCCTCAACATTGCAACTTTGTGGCTTTCTTATGGAGTGATAGGACTTGCCCAATTATTTTATCATTGGAGGGAGGGAGAATATGATAATATGATTGCTATTTGTGCTATGCACTTTGGTTTATAAATCTTTAATAACAGCCTATAGAATGCAAACTACTGGCAAAAGGGAGCTATTTTGTTTTTATTGTTAAATTTCCAATGTCTGGTATGGTATGCTGTACTAGAAAAATTTATTTATGTTCTTAATGTTTTTTGATGTCATAGACCCCTTTGTAAAGCCTATTGTAATCCTTCTTAGAATGATATTCTTAAATGCACAAAATAAAGCACGTAGAATTAGTCAGTCAATGAACATTTATTAAGAGTTTACTATGTGCCAAGTCCTGTGCTAAGCACAGAGAACACAAATATAAGCAGATACAAAGTCAGTCCCTGCCCTCAAGGAGCTTCATTCTAATGGGAGAAGACAATATTTAAAAGGAAGCTGAAAGTGAAGGGTGGAGAAGGTAGGGCAGGGGAATGTTAGAAATGGTAGAGAAAGTCCTCAGTGTCAGGAATGGAGCCTGGAGAGGAACAAAGGATTACAGAGAAAACCAATTATACTGAAATATAGCTGTAGAAATACAAAAAGTAAAAAAACAACAACAACCCAAGTCTATGGACCTCAAAGTTAAGAACCTCTGGTCTATGGGCTCCCCCCTTGAGAGACATCCAAGCATAAGCCATTTATATAGCACCTTGTGATAAGGAACACCTTGGTGCTAGTCACTGAAAGCAGGGACAAAAGTTTAGAATTTGTGTCTGTCAGCT
Source organism: Pseudocheirus occidentalis (assembly GCA_028646575.1). Taxonomy (NCBI): domain Eukaryota; kingdom Metazoa; phylum Chordata; class Mammalia; order Diprotodontia; family Pseudocheiridae; genus Pseudocheirus; species Pseudocheirus occidentalis. The sequence continues at coordinate 136,477,620 of CM053594.1, read as the reverse complement.
AAGCTTGATCTATGGGAGAGGTCAGTTAATAGGAAATATAGAATTAGGAAAAGAGTGAAAGATATTCCTGAGCTGAGAACCTTTGTTAGAGGAATCATGGGAGGTAGTTTTCTTTTCCATAGTTCCTAGTCTGAAGCATCACCAGTAGAAGACATGTTGCAGGAAGGCTATGAATGTGGACCTCATGATAATGTCCTCCAACAGTATCCCATGAAAGGCAGTGGATAGAGAGCTGATTTAGGGCCTAGGAAAATCTGGATTCAAGTCCCATCTCTAATACAGTTAGGTTGTGTGACCCTGGGAAAGTCACTTTACCCCTTGGTGCTCTAGGTAGATTTTTGAAACTATCATTCACAGAGATGGTGCTAGGTTGCATTAAAGAGGAAGCTTCCCTATCTGGGAGTCCCTTAGGTCAACAAAACCACAAGTCGAGTCTAATTACCATCCTATTTGTTGTTGTTGTTTAGTTGTTTCAGTCGTCTCTGACTCTTCATGACCCCATTTGGAGTCTTCTTGGCAAAGATACTGGAGTGGTTTGCAATTTCCTTCTCCAGTTCATTTTACAGGTGAGGAAACTGAGGCAAACAGGGTGAAGGGACTTACCTAGGATCATGTAGATAGTGTCTGAGGCCAAATTTGAACTCAGGAAGATGAATCTTCCTCACTCTAGGCCCATCACTCTATCCACTGGGTCACCTACAATAAGGCTATTTGGGGTGAAATTACACCACTACTGATAATAAAGGAGTAATTCCTGGTTTAGGAACTCTGCATGCTCTCTATTACATGTAGGCAAAGAGGAAAGCTATCACCAGCAGAATCAGTAGAATATAGGAAATGAATGCCTTCTGTACAATATTTGCAGAGCAGTTTATCCAGATTTGTCCCTGTCATGATGTCTGTTTTTCTTCTTTTAATTATTTCATAATTATGCTGTATATAGCTCGTTTTGTATATCGTTGTTTTCGTGTTGTCTTCATTAGATTGTAAGCTCCTTGTGATGCGGTTACCCATAAAGAGGGTTAGGGTTGCTCGAGACCCCAAAATACCAACATGCCAGATCCTGCCAAAAAAATTCTACTCAAGTCTTCTCTCAGCCAAAGAAAAGTAAAGTTTATTGAAAGTTCATTAAAAGTTCACCATATTGGGTAGACTCTTAAGGAGCCTAGGTATCTGTGACACTTGCATTGGGCAAGCAGGACAGAGTAAGTCTGACACAGAGTAAGTCTGTGCTAGGTCATTCTATGGCGCTCTCACAGAGGAAGTCTGCATCAGGTGATTCTATGGAGCTCTCACACCACATGGAAGAAGATAGGGCCTTGTATACAGAGGAATCTAGGGGTGATCTAGAGGAGGAGTTTGGGGAGGGTCTTCAGGAAGAGTCAATGAGGTCAGACTCCAGTAATGAATTTGGGGAGGGTCTTCAGGAGGAGTTAATGAGGTCAATGCAAGGGTGGATTGATATTTTGATAGGCTCAAGGGTGGGACAATGGAGGGTTAGGCTAGTAACAGAGTTTTGGACCCAGCCACAATGAAATACTTATGGCCTCTGCAAATGCCTCCTGAAGATTCAATCAGACTTCAAGAGGTTTCCCAGAGTATGTAGCTCAAAGATTCAAGGAGAGCTCAAGGGGGGGAGGGTGTCCCAGAGCCTACACCTCATCACTTCCATGATCCTGAGCATTTTGATCTTTCTTTTTTCCCTTTCTCTTCCTAACCCTACTGTATATTTAGCTACATACAGGTCATATCCCTCAGTAGAAAGTAAGGACTTAGGAACAGAGATAGGTTCCATTGTATCTTTGTATCTCCAGTATGCAGTGTAGGTCTGTTCACACAGTAGGTGTCTAATAAGCATTAAAAAAAAAAAAAAGAATTGAATCAAACATGACTTCTTTCCACTGACATTGTACTTTATGATTTGGCAACTCTTGGATGACACCAAATGCACCTATTGCTTGTTTTTCAAGAACAATGCCATCCAAGCAATGGAGATGACCAATTTGACCAAGAAATCCTTGCTGCTATTATGGAGGTAAAAAAACCCCTCCTATTCTATGGCCATATACTTGTCTATGAGTCTGGAAGAGCAATGTTGAATGTAAACTCAGGATAAGCTCATTACCTGAAATCTCATCATCATGGAAATCCATTTAGCTTTGATAACAATATCTTCACTTTCCTCTCCCTTGTGATTGGAGGATTGGAGGGTGGAGCAATAAACTCCTCTCAAAGCTTCCATTTATAGAGGACTCAGAATTTTCCAACTAACTTCATTTATCATCAGCTGCTCTGCTGTGTTTTGACTCCAGGAACATCATGACCTGAGCTGTGTACTCTCTAATAGTTACTTCCCCCTTCCTTTTTAGCTTCCCCCCCTTTTTTATTTTTGCTTTTTGGAGGGAGAAGGCAGGGCAATTAGGATTAAGTGACTTACCCAAGGTCACCCGGCTAGTAAGTTAGCTTCCTCTTATGTGTTGTTTTCCCCTATTAGATTATAAACTTCTTGAGGGTAAAGATTGTCTTTCTTTTTATTTGTATCTTCAGTGTTTAGTATAGTGCCTAGTACATAGTAGGCACTTGATAAATATTTATTGAATTGAATATATTAAGTGCCTACTATTATACCAGGCACTAATGCTCAGCCTTAGCAATGTGAATAAGAAAAAAAGACAGTCCTTGCCCTCTTTGTTGTTTGTCCTTTGTTTTCAAAGAGGACCAATAATATCACAGGGTGATTTCTTGACTTAGGTATAAATTGGATTTAAGCGAGGCAGAATTGCACAAAGTCATCAGTCTCATTCTTTCTTCCAGTCATCCAAGCCCAGTGCTAAGACAGAAGTCAAGAGGAATGGCCTGGGATGCAGTGGATGACCTTGGTGTCTTCTAAGACTGCCTGACTGCGGTTTAAACCACCACTTCTCAACCTGTGGGTTATGTTCAATTTGTAACAATGAAAATACATCCTGCATATCAGATAAGATTCGTAACAGTAGCAAAATTACAGTTATGAAGTAGCAATGAAAATAATTTTATGATTGCGGGTCTCACCACAACATGAGGAACTGTAGTAAAGGGTCTCAGCATTAGGAAGGTTGAGAACCACTGCTCTAGAGCAACCTGGCATTGATATTTTGGTTTATCCTTCTGAGGAATCTCTAGAGTCATAAGGTAAAGGAAACAATAATTTTCTACACCCAATAATAAAACACAGTGGCCACCTCATAAAAAGATACCTGCTGACTAGATAAAAGTTTACACTAACTAGGGTAGAGAGAGATGTTACACATATATGTGTATATATGCATAATAAACACATATGCATGTATGTATACACGTAAACATATATGTCAGGAGGCTGAGGTGAAATTAAATAGATTTTCATTTCTTGAATTTCCTAATAATGTTTCATTTCTCTTGAATTACAGTGGTTTGAATGCTGCAGTGATTCCTGGAGTAGATTTAACCAAATACAAGTTTTTGCCTCTATAAAGACAAAAAAATTCAACATGTGATGAGCAGCATTTTGCAGTAGATAAATATAAGGCTTGGCATCAGGAACACTGACTTTATGGTCTTCCTTTGAGCTATATTCCTTGGGTGACCATAGTTAAGTTGTTTAACATCTCCATGACCACACAACCCTCTGTGATCTGCATTGGTAGAGAGAATGTCCGTATTAGGAGTTTCCCTCGCCACTAAATTCACTCTCCCATTTCCCCTGAATCAACACGTTTGTCAAATCTGATAGTTTTCTTGTTCTCTCTGAAGCACTAATCACCCTTTCTTCTCCAATACTCTCTCCTGAAACTTGGCACAGGCCACTAGCACTCTTCTAGATCCTACCCAGAAAATCTGGAGGCTGCTCTTTGGTAAACTAGGGTTAGGAGTACGTCCATTTCAGGCTCAGTTTCAGGCCCAGCTTTGTCAGATCTGTTCAGAACTGCTGGAAGCTCCTTTCTTTCAAGCTGGGCTCAGGAAGTTGGCCTAGACTTGAAGAAGACTGGGGCTAAGCTCCTATTCCATTTGACTTGGGTTCCATACTGGAGTCACTCAGATTTCCTGAAACTTGCTCTCTTGCAGCCATGACCTGCGGGAGGGTCAAGCTGGGCTGGGGATAGGAATTGCTCAGTTAGAGAGTGCTTGGACTTGCCCAGATGGATTTAAGGGATCCTTATGCAGAATTGTTTACCCTCAGCTCTCAACCTGCCCAGGCTTATCTAGTCAAAAGATCTCTACAGGGCTCTGGGGTATCTTTCTGTGAATTCCTGGGTTGTATATGGGCATCTAGTGATGATTCGTTTTTGCTATTGTTGTTGAAGCAATCAGACTTAAGTGAATTGCCCAGGATCACACAGTGTTCATAGGTAATTTGGCATCCTCTAGAACCTAGCATTCTACCATCTTCTCATAATTGCTCTTAGCTATCTTCCCCATAATGACTTTTTCAAGAAATTTGACTATAAAAGGTGAGATCAGAGATGAAATGGTTGGCTGAATGGAGTAGAAAGGCCAAGTGAAAGGTTATTTTTTATTTTGATGTCTGTGGAAATTTGGGCATGTTCAACATTTTTGAGAGAGAAGGATTGATTCCTAGAATAAGGTTTCAGGTGGAAATGGGGTGAATTTGAATCAAGTGCATACATAGAGGGATTAGCCTTATCAAGGAGTAGGGATACCCTTTTCTCTGAGACAAGGAAGAGAGAAAAGAGGTTGCTGCTGATAAATTTTTAGAAAAGGATAGGAGCTAAGGAATCACCTAATGGATGGAATCTCAATCTTTTCAGGGAAACAGAAGACAACTTTATCTATTGTCTGTTTTGTGGGGTTGTGTATGGGGGTAAGGGTAAAACAAGGGTGGGGACTGAGGACATAGACAAAGATTTTGATCAATAATAATTCTAGGTAGCAAAATTTTTCAGATTTCTTCATCCTTGCACTTTTGACCCACCCACTTATCTCTTAGATTTCTCAGCATCAAACTGTTGAGGTCAGAGTTTATCATACATCTCTTATTCATCTTTCCAAGCTCTGCCCCACTCCACCCTTTTTTGTATCTTCTGCTCAGACTTAGATCTATACCCTTCTCTCTGTCCACTCCCTCTTTTCTACCCAAGCCTCATTCCTGACTTTTCCCTTTATCTACTTTTCCAATTTATAATTTTAACACCACCCCACCCCATCACATTGCAGTTTTAGCTTGGAACAAACTAGAATATCATCACCACTTCCTCATTTAAAATAGTTCCTGAAAACCCAATCCATGAAGAATTCTACAAAAGTTAGATATGTTTTTATTCAGTTGACCCATGGCTACCATGACCACTCTAAATTGGGCTCTTCTTGACTGGTGTTCTGTAGGATTGCCTCTGCCTGTTTGGTTAGGAAGTAAATGCTCAGGACAGGATTTAGGGATCTCTCACCTGCTGTACTCTGAAAATAAACTCATACCAAACAGAGAATTTGTATTTTTTCCCTAGAATCAAAAGAGAACCACTGAAGCTTTGTAGATTCCCAAGGAGATTAGAGACTAAAAGAAAGAGCCTATATATGATAAACCCTAAAGTATAGTAAAGCAACACTCTTTGCAATTCCCACATAGGAACTATATAGGAAGAAAAGTGGATATCCAATGATCAGGGAATAGCTGTATAAGTTGTGGTATTTATATACTACAAAAATATTATTAAAAATATTATTAAAACAATAAATGCAAAGAATTCAGAGATGATTCAAAGCAAAGAAGGTAGAATCAAGGTAACTATATACACAAAGTAAAAGAAACAAAATTAAAGACATTAGAACTCGAATCAGTTTAAATACCAAATACCAATCTTGATTTTAGAGGAATGGTGATGAAACAAGCTTTCCTCCTTTTGACAGAGAGGAGGGGTACTACCCTTGTTGTATAAGACAAATAAGCTGTCAGGCATCACCAGTGATAATCTGTTTACCTTAATTGTGTTCCTTTAGGGAAAGCTTGAAGAGGGGTTGGGATTAATTAGGAAACAATATCAATGCTTTTTGAAAATCATCATTGAAATAGTAGTTCTAAGTTTATTGTCTTTTTTTCTAATTAGCTTAAAATGCTTCATAAAAGTGCTTCAACATTCCTGTTTTCATCTCAGAGAGAAGTATCAGTCATATCTATAATCATCACCTTCACTCTATAGGTGAAGTAACTTAGACATGGGGAAGTCAAGTGACTTGCTCAATTTCCCAGAATGAGTCATAGGTTGGGTTAAAAAGAAGATTCAGGTCTCCAGGCACATAGGCCAGTTGCCTATAGGGCACTGTTTTGGGTCTTTCCAAGGAGGCAGTGAGGATTAATAAGTTAAAATCTATTCAAGCAAGATTGTCCAATCTGTGGCTCTGGGAAATCTGAGTTCACTTTGACACAGAACATTACTATTTAAAAAGTGCTTTCCTATTGGGAAAAAATTTTTACAGCAAGTTTCTCTGATAAAGGTCTTATTTTTCAAATATATAGAAACCTGAGTCAAATTTAAAAGAATAGATGTCTTTCTCCAATTAATAAATGGGCAAAGGTTATGAACAGGCAGTTTTCATAAGAATAAATCAAAGCTATCTATAGTCATATGAAAAAATGCTTTAAATAACTATTGATTAGAGAAATGAAAATTAAAACAATTCTCAGGTACTATCTGACATGTATCAGATTGGCTAATATGACAGAAAAGAAAAATGACAAATGTTGGAGGGGATGTGGAGAAATTAAGACACTAATACACTATTGGTAGAGTAGTGAAATAATCCAACTATTCTGGAGAAGAATTTGGAACTATTCCCAAAGATTTATAAAACTGTGCATACCCTTGACATAGCACTTCCACTACGAGGTTTGTATCCCAAAGAGATAAAAGAAAAAGGAAAAGGATTTATGTATACAAAAATATTTATAGCAACTCCTTTTGTGGTGCAAAGAATTGGAAATTGAGGGGATGCCCATCAACTGGGGAATGGCTGAACAACTTGTTGTATATGATTGTGAAGGAATATTGCTGTGCTATAAGAAATAATGAGCAGGATGGTTTCAGAAAAAGCTGGTTAGACTTGTATGAACTGATACAAAGTGAAGTGAGCAGAACCAGGAGAACACTGTATAAAGTAACAGCAATTATTGTATGGAGACCAAATGTGAATGACTTAGCTATTCTGATCAATACAATGATCTACAAAGACTATTTTGAAGGACTTAAAGTGAAAAGTATTATCCACCACCAGAGAAAGAACTGATAGCCTCTAGATGCAGAATGAAGCATTATTTTTTTTCACTTTCTTTATCTTGCCTTTATTTTTTTTTGGCAACATGGCTAAGATGGAAATACGTTTTTCATGATTTCACATGTATAGATGCTACTGAAGAGGTTTCCCATAAAGAGGGTTAGGGTTGCTCTGGAGATCCCAAAATACCAACAAACCAGGTCCTGCCAAATGAATTTGACCCAAGTCTTCTCAGCCAAAGAAAAGTAAAGTTTATTATTAGTTCATTAAAAGTTTGCCATATGGGGTAGACTCTTAGGAAGCCTAGGTATCTGTGATGCTTGCATTGGGCAAGCTGGTTAGAGTAAGTCTGACATAGAGTAAATCTGTGCTAGGTCATTCTATGGAGCTCTCACACCACATGGAGGAAGATGGGGTCTTACATACAGAGGAATCTAGGGATGGTCTAGAGGAAGAGTTTGGAGAGGGTCTTCAGTAGGAGTTAATGAGGTCAATGCAAGAGTGGATTGATATTTGGCTAGGCCTAAGGGTGGGAAGCAGATGGACAATGGAGGGCTAGGCTAGTAACAGAGGTTTGGGCCCAGTCACAATAAAAAACTTATGGCGTCTGCAAATGCCTCATCAAGTGGGAAGATTTAATCAGACTTCAAGGGGTTTCCCAGAGCCTGCACCTCAAAGATTCAAGGAGAGCTCAAGGGGGCTCCCAGAGCCTGCACCTCAAAGATTCAAGGAGAGCTAAAGGGGGCTTCCAGAGCCTACACTTCATCACTCCCACATTTCTTGCCTTTCTCATGGATGAGGAAGAGATGGGAGGGAGGGAACAAATTTGGAACTTAAAAAAAAGAATGTTAAAAATAATAAATTAGAATTTTTTTAAAAAGAAAAACGTTCTTTCTTCATAGCAACCTGGGTAGTTGGTGTCTGGCACTGGTTTCTGATGTCATTGGTTGCTCTCTCTTCTTATTCCTCTGACTTTGCTTGTCTTCTTTCTGCTCTATAACTTTCTTGGAGCATCTAGGTTAATTTAGGGTCTGGGGCACAGCCTACTGCCCTTCTGGTTCTCTGGGCAATGCGTTAGGGAAAAGGAATTGAGATGAAATGTCAGTTTTAAGAGCTTCAGTACACAAAGGTTGCTTTGAAAATTATATTAGTAAAATCTGTTAAGTCTGTGGTCCAGATAAACTGCACTTGCAGTTAACTTCAAAATGGCAGGCTCTGAGAAGAGCAACTGAAAACATAATTGAATTTTTTTTTTCCATTCCATTCTTTCCTCACAGTGTCTACCATTTAGAATGGGAAATACAAATGTATTCATAAGCTGGAGTCAAGCAAGTTAAATCAACAAAGATTTATTAAATGCTTTCTATGTACTTGAAGTCATGCTATGCACAGTGGGGATCCCAATGCAATAAAAAAAAAAGGCAGTGTCTGACCTCAAGGCGCTTAAATTCTATTAGAAGAAGACAACACATTAAAAGGAGTTGAAAAATTCGGGTGGGAGTTAGAAGGGAGTGAGGTGGCAAAGTCTGGAAAGCCAAAAGTATAGGTGGGAAAGAAAAGACAGATGGTTGTCCTGGACCTTCTGGAAAATGGAGGCTCCAGGAAAAATTAATACATAGGAGTAAGGAACCATAATGAGGGAGGGAAATTCCAGGGTGACAAGGTTACAGGAAAAGAGGCATATTTTAGGGTGAGAAGGTTATACAATTAAATTGAATTATTCTATATGGTCCCAAAGCACAGCAGTATGTTAAATGTAAAAAGAGTTATTAAAAAATGTATAAATGTTATAAAAAAGGCAGACTGGTTGAGAATAAGGAATTTCCTAATGACTACGAGCTTTCTAAAAATAGGATGAGCAGTCTTGTCATCAGAGTTGTTCAGGCAAAGGCTAGATGACTATTTGTTGGGAGATGTTATAAGAAAGAGTTGTATATCCAATGGGAAGCAAGTTGGATTAAATTACTTTTTTAGTTTTTATTTTATTTTATTCTATTTGATGACTTTTGAGAATCATTTCAACTATAACTTGAAAAAATTCTCTTGGGAAAATCAATTATGTTAAAATAAACTATGTTAAAATTGTGCTGTAGAAATAAGCAGATGCTCAAAAATCATGCATTTCTAGGACAAACATTTTTCTTATAAACTGTTAAAATAAATTTATATTGGAACAATAAGAAAGAAATAGCTGATGTTTATAAAGCACCTACTGTGTGCCAGGTGCTTTACAATATTATCTCATTTGATCCTTACAACAACCTTGTGAGATAGGTGCTATTATTATACCCATTTTATATTTGAGGAAACTGAGGCAAACAGAGGTTAAGTGACTTGCCCAGGATTCCATAGCTGGTAAGTATCTTAGGTCAGTTTTGAGCTCAGGTTTTCTTGCCTCCAGGACCAATATTCTCTCCACTATGCCACCTAGCTATTACGGTCTAAAAACCTTTCTGGCTTTCTGGGTCTAGCATTCCTTACTATAGGCTTTCTCTTGGACATACCTCATTCTTCATTTGGTTCCTCTGTGCTGGCTCTTCTTCTGGAATGTTCCTCTTTCCCCATTTCTGGTAACTTGCATGTCTCAAACAAGCTACTATGATTGGCACTTACCTTCATATGACATCAGAAGTAGAAAACCAGTCTCTCCCAGAGACCCTTGCCCAACTATAACAAACTTCTGCTGTTCTCTGAATCTTTGAGCAGCCTTGTTATGTAGGACTCTTCCTCTATTCCCAGACCAAAATGGGAGGTGTAAGGAGAGCCTGGCACTGCAGTGTGCCAGGTGAGGAGAATCGCCATCTCTTGTAGGACCATAAACTCCTCCTTTTCTTGCTGCCTTGATGCACCTGAACTCAAGGCTATCTATCCCACTCCTTTATAGAGACTTGTCTCATTTGTCTTTGTCTCTCTGGGGACAGATGGATCCTCACCTCCTCTTTCTTTGCCCCTTCTCTGAATCCTAATTTTCTTGAGTTAAGCCATAGACTTACCCTTTCTAACTAAGAGCCATTTGCTTAGTTGTGGTATATGAATGTAATGGAATATCTGGAGAGACTTATATAAACTGATGCTGAGTGAGGAGAGCAGAACCAGGAGAACTTTGTACACAATTATAGACACATTTATCTGTGACCATTAACTTTGATAGACTGGACTCCTCTCAGCAATGCAAGGTTATAAGATAACTCCTAAAGACTCATGATGGAAAGGGATATCCACATCCAGAGAAAGAACTGCAGTCTGAATGCAGATAGAAGCAAGCTACTTGCTCTCTCTCTTTTGTATTTTGTTTTGTTTCTTCTTTCTCATTGTTCATGCCATTGGTTATAATTATTTTTTACCACTTGACTAATGTTTAATGTGAAGGTATTTGTAGATCTGATTGAATGGGGGCTGGGGAAGGGCTCGGGAGAAGAGAAGAGGGAAAGGGGGGAGGAGAGGAAGGGGGAAAAATCTGGAACTCAAGGGATTGTGGAACTGAATGTTGTAAACTAAAAGTAAATAAATTAAAACTTAAAAAAAAAGTCATTTGTTCTTCCAATCATTGCTGGTTTATCTCTTCTGGATGTGTCTGTAGGACATACAATAATTACATGCAACTTGAGTTGCAACTCCAGGCAGTTGTAACAGACTGGGACAAAACAAAAACGTCAAATTGCTAGAGTTACTTTTTTCTTCACTTAATAGGTTTAAAAGAAAAAATAGGAATGCTCTACAGCCACTCTGTAATGAAAAGTCAGTCCATTTCTATTCATTACCCTCTCGGGTGTTCTACATTGAGGGCAATATTCAATTCTCATCAGCTGCGCAGCCCCATTTATCTGGCACTTTGTAAAAATGATAAGCTTATGGTAATGAAAAAGTTGATCTGGGCCTAAGGAGGTGAAGAAACAGCCAAAACTGACTCAAATTCTGTAAAAAATAAATATCTCAGGAACACATTGACTAGGATATTATGTGGACTAAACTTGTGATTTCTCTAGTAAAGAGAACTCTTTCTCCTAATGAAGGTCAGCTTCTTAAAGTTTTAGAGAACTGCCTGGGGGCCACTGAAAGGTTAAATAACTTGCCTAGGGCCACACAGCCAGTATGTATCATAGACCTGGCTTGAAACCAGATCTTCCTAACTCCAAGTTAGCCCTCTTTCCATTATCCCACACTGTCTCTTGTATTGGAATATACATAGCCATACATTAAGCAATGGGGAGACACATTTACTGAAACATATGGTTGAATAGTCATGAAAAGTGTGTAAAGACAGTATTTGGCTGACACATACTGAATTAATTCCTTGATTTCTAAATCCTTCAATAATGAGTTTTAGCATATCAAGTGTGACCTTGAGCAATTTCCTCAGTTGAGCCTCAGTTTTCTCACCTGTAAAATGAGGGACTTGGACTGGAGGACCTTTACGGTCCCTTCTTCTTCTAAATCTATGATCTTAAATTTCTACCTAATGAGGAATACTTACTAAAGCCTGAATGTACCCATATCCTTGTGACCCTTCCCCTACCCTCAAATATTCCAATGACCTGTTTCTGACTCTTGAGATAAATCCTAGTGGAGATTACTGCTGTAAAATCCTCAGAGCTCTGAAGCAAAGTCTTATATAGGGATATTAAATATTTTCATGTGGTTGATATAGAAAATAGTTGGAGAGACTCCGAGATTGAACAACAATGAAAGGTGTTTCCAGATGTCAAAATCTCACCAATAAAAAAGGGAGATTGTGGGAAGGGTGCTATGAAAATCTGGTGCTATGGGAGTGAGGAAAACACCTTAGACAAACGCTACTTTTTAGTAGCTATTTAGCTTAAGAAAGTAAAACTATGTGAAGTAATTTAAAGATTTATTATTATTTATTATATTGTAATAATATTTATAATATAAAGATTATTTTATTATTTATTATATTAAAGTTTCATCAGAGCATTGAGTAGAAAAGTTAATTTATTACTGTGTGGAAGACATTTTGAAAATGAAAATTATGATAAAAATGTTGTTGTTACTAATTCCCAGCAATAATTATTTACATTTACATACTACTTTTTTATTATAAAATGTTTCATTTCCCTTACTTCATTTCCTTCATTATTTTCTTACCTGTATGACTCTGGATAAATGACAACTTCTCTGAATCTCATTTTCCCCTTCTGGAAGAGATTTTTTGTGTCCCTCTGGTTCTAGACCCTAGAGCACAGTGACTTCATGATCACAGAATCACAGACTGCTTGATTTAGAAGGGACCTCAGAGGCCGTATAGTTAGTCCAACTTGAAAGGAAATAATGGTCTTCTCTATACCTTTCACAACTTGTCATCCAGACTTTGCTTGAAGCCTTCCTGTGAGAAGGTACCCACCCCTGCCAGAGGAAGTCATTTCACTTTTGAATATCTCTGTTAGGAAGCTTTCTTTTTCTTTCACTCTTAATTATAGAGACCCTGTCCATATGCAGAATTTGGAAGTGGATTTGAAGATGGGTTTGGAGAAGGGACTATTAGAGCAGCAGCTTAAAGTTTGAGACTATTTTCCCCAGGGACAGAGGTGGAAGGGAGAGTGTACTTCAGGTTCATGAATATATTTTTATACTATTATTCTTGCTATATTTTCACAGAAAATATCCCTTTGTAAGAGCTAGTAAATGTTAATTGGTTAGGTGATATTGGGGTCCTAACCACTTGTTCTATTAATAATACAAGGAAGAAACTAAGTATCTCTTGGCAGTTGATACATGGGTAGAACCTACCAGAATGGGGGACCTAAGTCAGCAGCATCAGAAGATCCCCACTGCCCTTTGGAGCACCCTAAACAATTAAGGAGCAATAGTCTTGATAAATTCTGGAGACCAGATCTGCTGGTTCATATGAGGGTTGTGAGGGGAAGACCTGAACCTTGATATTTTATTTTTACCTTCTGGAGACAAGCAGAACAATTCTCATCCCTCTTACACACGGCATGCCTCCAAATAACTTGTCTCTCACAGTATTTTTTTCTCTACAAGTTGACAACTCCAGTTTGGCCAACCCTTCTGTAGCACAGTCTGAAGACCCTTGCACCATCCTGATAATCCTCCTCTTCATGCTCTCACTGTGGGTCTACTTCTGCTCAAAAGCAATAGGAAGAAGCTTAGTATGCTGGAAAATGCTATGTTCAGAATCATAGATAATAATTTCAAATCCTGGCTATGCCATTTCCTAGCAAGTTACTAACTTCTCTTAGTCTCATTTTCCTTAAATGCAAAATGAGGGGGTTGGGCTATGACCCTACTATGTTTCTTTCACAAGTCACCCAGAGGACATATTAGATCAAAGCAAAATTAATTTAAATAATTTAAATATGGCACAATAAGTGACAAAAAAATCACTCCAGTCCTGGACAATGGCTGCTCCTAAAATTGTCCCCACTAAAATCTTTTCCTGCCTTCAATTGTGCTACTTTTTCTTTCAGTCCCAAATCTTACTTGAATCATGGTGGGAAAATTTGTTCTAATTCCTATCATGCCCCTCACTGGTAGCATGGATCCCTCCAAATTATCCCAGAAGTTCCATTTAGCAAAACTAAAATTAGCTAGAGCTGTGATAAGGAAATTCCTTCCAACATTCATGTTGTCCCTGTTGAGCATGGTGTCTATGTAAATCACCTTTGGGAGGAAAGAAAGAAAGGGGCTATGTGGAAATAAAGAGCCTTGTCATTATTTCTCCCAGCAACAACAAAATTTTCGTATTTTCTGCATTATAATAAGGCACCCAGAACTGAACACAATACTGCCAATTTGATTTGCCTAAAACAGAGTACAACAGAACTGTTGCCTCCCTGGTCCTGTATATTGTACCTGCCTTAATGTAATCTTTTTTGGCATGGAGGGGAAAGGTTATCATTTCATATCATTAATTCATATTGGTTTATAGTCCACTAAAATTCCCAAGATTCTTTCCAGATAAGCTGCAATCTAGATGATCTTTCTCCATTTTTCACTTGTGAAGGTGATTTTTTGAACCCAATACAAGAATTTTCCTTTATCCCTACTAAATTTCATTTTTATTTTTCAAAGTTTTAACAAAAGAATATTTACTTCAAGCATAAAGCAAAATCAAACACACAGACATTTGTCCCCAATACCAGGGGACAATCTTTCCCTACACTTACCTCTTGTCTTTGTGGAGGAAAGATGGATTAGATTAATAACAAATCATTTAAAAAGTTTTAATAAGCTTTTATTGATTTTTTGATTTCTTAAATTAGCAAAGTATTTCTCTCCCAAATATTTCTCTTTCCCTCTCAGAAAACCACCCCATGTGACAAATAGTATTTTTTAGAGAGGTAAAAAATCTGCACAACCAATCAATATGTCAAAAATTCTAAAAATGCATCACAAGTCTAATACCTCTGGATCTCCCACCTCAATGAAGCAGTTGGTGGGGGGTATGTTCTATGTCCCTTCCCTGGAATCCTGCTAGATCTTTTTAATTTTACCACATTACTTTTTATTTTTTAGTAGGTAGTCATTCTTTCCATTTACATTGGTTTTAGTTACTGTGTATATTGTTTTCTTGGCTCTGCTTATTTCACTCTACATCAATTCATATAGATCTTTCTATGCTTCTCTTTACTCATCACATACATCATTTTTAAGGCACAGTAATATTCTATTACCTTAATGCACCACAATGTGTTTAGACATTCCGCAACTGATGGACATTTATTTCATTTCTAATTCTTTGCTACCCCTCAAGGTGCTGCTAAAAATATTTTTGGAGTATATAGGGACTTTCTTCTTATTGATGACTTCCTTGGCATATTAGCCCAGTAATGAAGTCTCTGGTTCAAAGACTGTGCATATTTTAATCACTTTATCTGTGTAATTCCAAATTGCTTTCCAAAATGTTTATACTATTTCACAGCTCCACCAGTAATGCATTAGTGTGCTTATCCTTCCATGATCCCTCCAATGACTTGTGTTTTTTTGGTCTTTTTTCCAATTTGGAAAGTGTGAGGTGAAACCTTAGAGAGTTGTTTTGATGTGCAATTCTCTTATCATTAGTGAACTGGAAATTCTTTCATATGGTTATGAATACTTTGCAATCAGTTTTTGGAGAACTGCTTGTTTATATACTTTGATAATTTACCTATTAGAGAATGGCTGTCTTTCATGTATTTATTGATTGTTATTTATCTTAAGATACCAAAGTTTTATCAGAAAAATATGATATAAAGATTTTTTCCTCAATTGACCATTTCCCTTCTTTTCCTAGATGTAATCAAAGTTATCTGTTTTATCTTTTATAACTGCCTTTATCTTGTGTTCAGTTAAGAATAAGTCTCCCACTTATAGTTGTGGGAGGCATATGATCTGTTTCTCTTCTAATTTTTAAATAGTATGAGCTCATACTTTTTGGTCATGTAAGTTTATAATAGCATGATACTCCTCTTTAAAAATCACAACTGTATCTTAGAAATTTTGGTATGTTCTTTCAACATTATCATTTTATTTCACATACTTATTGTTTCTATGATTTGTTCTTGACTCACTCATTATTTAAGATTTCATTGTTAAGCCTCTATTTGGGTTCATATATTTTGTTTGTGGTTCCTGAATCAATTTCCATCATTATTGCACTATGGTCTATAAAGGATGTATGAACTATTTTAGCCTTTTAACATTTGTTTGTATTATCTTTGTGCCTTAAGATAGGGTTCATTTATTTTGAAGGGAGGAAGGGAAGGCAATTGGGGATAAGTGACTTGCCCAAGGTCCCACAGCTAGTAAGTATGTCAAGTGTCTGAGGCTGATTTGGACTCAGGTCCTCCTGACTCCAGGACCAGTGCTCTATTTACTGCACCACCTTGCTGCCCCAACATGTTCAAATTTTGTAAAAGTTTTACGTGGTGATGAGAAACATGTATATTCATTTGTTATTCCCTTTAGAAGATGTCATAAGTCTTTTAACTTCAGTTTCTCCAGGAAATTTGTTGAATTCCATGTTTTCCCCTTAGTTTATCTTTCTGTTAGACTTACTCAAAATTGAGAGGATGCTGAAATGTCTTGTCACTATTATATTACTGTCAATGTATTCTTATACATATTGTCACATACACATACATAATACAATGTATTCTTGTACACATCATTAGACATATATTTTTCCTTTATGAATTTGGATGCTAAATCATTTAAAGCACAGAAAGTAACTTAAGAGAGTGGTAGACCTGAACTCAGAATGACTTGAGTTCAAATCTTCCTTTGAACATTTACTGTGGGAATTTGGGCAAGTCACTTAACCTCTCTAAGACTTAGGTTTCTCATTTGTAAAGTGCGGACAAAATACCTGTAGTACCTACCTTACAGGGTCTTGTGATGATCAGATGAGCTAATATATAGAATGTACTTTGCAAAGTTTAAAGTGCTACATGAATATGAATTATAATTTTAGCCACAGTAGGGCAGTTAGTAAAACTGAATTGAAAATCCAAATCCTCACAATTTCTCTCATTTTAGTTCTTGGAAATAATATGATCCCTCTAACATCAATGGCTTTGGCAACTGTACCCTTAGGATCATTTGATATCTCTGCACTTTATTTTTCAGGACGCTATACAAAGGTCAGAATTCTGGCCTTTAATATTTTCTTAGCTTTTTTTTCCTTCAGGAAGGATACATAAATGTTAAATTTGCATTCTTTTTCTTTTTAAAAATAAATAGATGTACATTTTTGGCAAGGAAGGTCAATGGAAACCCTTCAGCATCTTCTTTGACCCTTGTCCTAAGGGCTTAAGTTGGGCAGAATCTCATAAGATTTATGAAATGGAACTTGTTTTGGTTGGCCGGTGAGGAGTGGGACTGAGAAATGTATGTTTTGGTGGCATGGAGACGGAGCAGAAGAAGATTTAGGCTGGAGATAGGGAAAAAAACAAAACAAAAACTTCCCAAACATTAGAGCCATTTCAAAGTAATGTCTTCCATTGCAGTAGGTATTGGATTCCTCCTTCCTGGAGGTCTTTAAGTAAAGCCCAGAAGACCACTTATTTTGTAGAACTGAGTCTTGTTCAGGATGGAGTTTGGTCTGTCTAACTCTGAGATTCTGTGGTTGCTTCTATATGACAAGCCCCAGAAAAGACTCATAGGAGCTTAGATTGAGAGCTGGAAGTGATATCAAAAGTCATGGAGTCCAACCCCCTCTTCATTTTAAAACGAGGCAACTGCAGCCCAGTAGGGTTCTGTGACTCATCCAAAACTATGCAGATAGTGAGCAGCAAAGTCAAGATTTGAACCCAGGCCCTCTGATTGCTAATGTAGTGTTTTCTTTGATGTAGTACACTGCCTCCAGAATGTTAATGGAGAGATGGGAAGGAGGATTTTAAAGGTAGATAAGGAAAAGAAACTTCATAGTAAAAAGGGATGGGATGGGGAGGATTAAAGGTTGACAGTTGAGATAGTTTCTTCATGGACTTAGTCATCTTCTCTTAACTTTGTCCCCAGCAGCGACAGTGAAAGTTGGTTTTAGGAGAGACATGAGATAGTAATGACAAGTGTGTAAGTGTGTGTGTGTGTGTGAGAAAGGGGGGAGGGAGAGAGAGGGAGGATGAGGAGGGAGGAAGACAGAGAATGGGGGGAAAGAGAGAGAGAGAGGGAGAGAGAGAGAGAGAGAGGATGAGGAGGGAGGGAGAGATGGGAGATGGTTAAGGGTGATACTTGTGCTATAGCCCTTAAAACCAAGGTGTAGAGACCTTCTTGCCACTGGGGAGGAAGTTAGCTTGTTGACACACTTGGTGAAAGTTCCTTTTCCCCTGTTTTTGGCACAGCTTGACACACAATTTACTTTAATTACAGTAGAGTGCAAGATCTTTGAGGACAGGAACTGATTCTTTTCTGTTATTTTTAGTATAGAGTCATATATATAGTGGTGTATAGAGTATGTGGAGAGGACATAGAATGAGGTCAAGCTGGAAAGGTGACAGCTTATCAGTTTGGCCTGTGCAGAGCTTCCCTGAAGACAATGGAAAGCATTTTCACCTGCTCCCCACTTTTAACCGCCCCCCATTCTCTTGATTGACCTTGTCAAGTACCCCATAATCTTGAGAGTGCTATTACTTGGTATATAAGGCAAGTCCATTTGGAACCCATCCAAGAGCATTCCATTCTGAACTACTAACAGGCCATGATATATAAGGAGTATGATATTGGAGTCAGACCCAGGGCAAGGCCTGCCAAGAATGACGCTGTAGTAAGGCTCAGCTATAAGTAGGCTTGGGATACTTGATTTAGCATGCAACTGAGTCCTAACATAATCCTTTTGTGGTCTGAAAGAAGGGAAGCAACTTTTAAAAGTGCCTCACCCACTGTGAGAATTTTATATCAGTAGCTCCATTTTAGAGAAGAGATAACTGGGAGTTGTCAAGGGAGTTATTTGGTGTCATACAGGAGGCATCATAGGACAGGTAGATATTATACTTAGGAATTTTTAACCTAACTTTAAACAGTTTCTTTCATTTTTTCCCCTTTGTATCAATAATTATAGGGATGTAAATTAGACTATACAAGTTTAATAAAAGGAATCCTCAAAGGTAGACTTTGGAAACTTGACAGATAAGCTATGTGCCAGATTGAAACAATTCAGGTAATAATATTCTTACTCATTTCACCTCTGCCTTTGCTCTTGTTTTTATTTCACAGCTTTGGTTTCAGATCCAATTTTCCCTGTTTCAGTTTTCACAGTTACTTATTTGACCATGTTTGGTTTGGCAGTTTAAAAAAACACCAACAGAAGGATTACATTTCAATGGTACAACACCTAATCCTCAGGCAAATGATTCGTCCACGCTTAATATAAAGTACTTAGGATGTATTGTTTGATGTAAACACTAGTTCTAATAAAATGGTGCCCGAGGTACAGTTCTTTAACTTGTAATACCCTATTTGTGTTGGCCTGTACACATTGGATTTGAAGCCATTATGATAAAATATATCCTCTTTAGCCTGATAAAACAGAAAATCACACTATAGGACCTCCACTAAAGGGGAAAATGTGCTGTAAAACATGAAGCTTTTTGCAGAGCCTGTCACTGGTATAGAGGAAGAGCTCTAGTGCTGAATTGTCACTGTGGGATTAGGGTCCACTTTGGAGCCTTCTCTGGAAGGACATTCATCTAACCTATGCTGTTTGTCTTTCGTTATCAAAGAAGACCATGAAGTCAGGAAGAAGATATTACTACTTTCAAGTGAATTGTATTTAAGTGAGGCAGGGCTGTACAAACTCACCAGCCTCACTGTCTCCTCCAGAGTCATCTGGGTCCAGTGGTAAAAAACAGATCAGGACAACTGGATATGGCCCTGGAGGCAGTGAGAAGCCTTGGCATTTTTGAGTTAAGATCTTTTCCAGGTCTCAGTTTATCTTAGGCATGCCCACTCAGTGATCAAGTCTGGGTAAAAATGAGCCAAAGAATGGCCTCTTTTACCTAGTCAAATAAATAAAATCAATCTGAGATCAGTGATCTTCAATGTACTTCATGCTAGAATTCTCTCCCTCCTCATCTCTTCCTCATGGCTTTCCAGGCTTCTTTCAAGTCTTAGCTGAAGTTCCACCATCTACAAGAAACATTTCTTAATCTCCCTTTATGCTGGTGCCTTGCCTCTTAGACTATCCCCAATTTATCCTTGATACATCTGGTTCCAACTCAGCCTTGAATGATGACGTTTGAGTGGATCTAGGGTAAAGGGTACATTTCAATTCAGAGAATCTTTGAGAGACAGCATCATGTAGAGGAGAGAGTTACTGGGTTTGTCAGAAAATCTTGGGTTGAATTGTGCTAATGTCATTGATCATGGGAAAACTGCTTAACACAAGAATCTTAGTTGTCTCACTTATACAGTGGGGATATAATTCTTGTACTACCAACCTCACAGGATTACTGTGATGAAAGCACTTTGCAAAACTTAAATCTCAAGACAAGGTAACTCAAAAGTCTTACTGCAGGTAAGCTATTAAAGCTTCAAAGTTTATATAAAAGGAGGAGGAAGAAGAGACAGAAGAGGGGGAGGAGGATGAGAATGAGGATATAGATATGAATAGAGATGATGATAATGATGGTGATGTCTAATTGGCCCATATTAGACAGGCTCTGATTTGAGAGGAGTTGGGTGGTTACTGGAGTCCTGAACCTTCGCGTCCAGGCTGGCTACAGAATTATCTTGACCTTTTTCTAGTGGTTTTTTAAAAGTTTTTTTATTCATATCTTTTCTGCTTCTTACATCATCATAGTTATCACCTATCTCTCCCCTTTTTCCTTCCTAGAGAATCCACTTATATAATAAATAGTAATTTTTTAAGGGAGAAAAATATCAATAAAACAAATCTAGATATTTAAAAAGTCTGAAAACATGGGCAATGTCTGTGGACAACCTACCTCTCCAGAAAGGGTGGGTTGGAAGTGTTATCTCATATCTTTTCTTTCCAGTAATGATTGATCTCTGTAATATTACTTCCATTTACTTTTGATCTTTTGTGTGTGTTTGTTCTTTCCATTTATATTGAAGTTATTCTGTATATTATTTTCTTGGCTTTGCTTACTTTACATTGGTTCATGTATATCTTTCCATGCTTCTCTGTCTTAATCATAGAAATCATTTTTTACAGCACAATATTATTCCCTAACATTCATGTATCACAGTTTGTTTAGCACCAATCTATGGGCATTTACTTTGTTTACTATTATTTCTATCACAAAAAATGCTGCTACACATATTTTGGAGTGTATGGGGACTTTCTTCTTATCAGTAGCTTTCTTGGAGTATGGACTCTGGTTCAAAGGGTACAGACATTTTAGTCACTTTATTTGGTTAATTATAAATTGCTTTCCAAAATGACTGTACCATTTCATAGCTCCACTAACAATACCTTTGTGTGCCTGTCCTTCCACATCACCTCCAACACAGAGAGACTTTTTTTTAAACCAATTTATAGGGTTTGAGGTGAAACCTCTTATAAACTTATTACTGATGTTGCGTTGTTTATGGTTCCTTTTAGTCTAATATAGTTTATTTCCATCCCTTTTTATTTTTTTGAATGTTTGTTTTCATTTTGTCAGATAGCACAATGGCAACTCCTGCTTTTTTTAGAGTCACATGATGCATACTAAATTTTTTCTGTCCCCTCAATTTTATTTTATGTAGATCTTTGTTTTCAAATGTTTCTTGTAAGCAAGATTAAGATTATAGGGTTTTGTTTGTTTATCCAATTTGTCATTCTTTTTCCTTTTATTGAATTGTATAACCATTAATATTTAAATTTATGAGTCAGGTTTGTATGTTCCTTCATTTGTCGTTGATACTGAATTTTTTTTCAAATTATATATTTTTCTTTTTCCACTGTAAACATATACTATATTTAGTAATTTTAGCTTAATCTTTTTTAATGTTGTTCTGTACCCATTGACATTCTTTTCCTTACCTTTGATTCCCCCTCTCATTTGTTACCCCTTTCCTTTTGGAGTTTTCCCTATTGGTGTAGCACCAATGCAATATTTATAGCACCAACAGTTACTATAAAGATATCTACATAATGCTTGATCATTAAAATATAACAGACTCTCTATATAGAAGTCAGAAGTAAAACATTTATTCAGACACAAGAACAATGAATCACCAACCCAGTAAACCAATCCATTATAGGAGAAAAGAAGTTACTAAACCATAACAGCATAGAGAACCACAGTATCCTTTAGCCTTCACACAAACCAGTGTTTACTCACAAGCATAATTGTCTCCCTCTGTTGAGTCCTCTCCTCCCAACAGCATCAAACTGCTCTGACTCCCAGCTTCTGGTGGGCTCTGCTTCACTCTTCAGCAGACTCCTCCCACCACAGGCTCCATGTGATTACATTCAGCCTCTTGGGGAGCAGAGTATATTTTCAAAGCAGGGAAGGTCTTCAAATTCCCTTAGGCTTATTAAGGGGCAGAGAAGAACTTCAAATTCCCATTCCCATCACAATTGGTTCCTTTTTCTTTCCTACTTCTACCTGGTTATTTAATTCTTTCCCTCTTTTTTCCCTCTCTGTCAAGTAGATTCCCCCTTCCTCTTCTTTTCTTCAATTAGTCATGCTAATTCAATTTTAAAATTTTATATTTTTTTACCTCTTTCCAAAGAGGATTTCTCTTTCTTTCTTTATTATCCCTCCTCTCTTTCTCTCCACTCTAGACTCCCATCTTCTAGTTCATGACTCCTAAAGTTATCTAGTTTCTCTCTATTCTTTATATTTTTCATAGAATCAGCATTTCTCAGGTATCCACTCAGGAATGCCCCCTCTAGGCAGTTTCTTCGACTGCCTTTTAAAGATTGCTTCATAGAAATTCATTCTCCATTGTGTCTTACTCCTAGAACAACGCCAGTTCCTGCAGGTTACAGACAGGACCCTGTTCCATCGTAGGATCCTGCCCCCCACCCTTACCCCTCCTTATTCAACCCACGACTGATCTATATCCACCCTTTGGTTACCTTCTTTCCCCATTTGCCTCAAAACTTCCTCTTTGGATTCATGTCCTCTTACTCCCTCAAGTCCCAGTTGCCCAACTTTCAACTTCTTCTTTCCTTCTGAGGTAGGATGAGTGGTCTTTTCAAGCAAATGCCTCAGGTAACACTCAGAACAAAGTCCCATCTTCTTCCACAAAACATATCTACTTGTTCTTCCCACCACCAAAGTAAGACCTCCTTCCCCTTCACCGTTTTCTCAGCAGGATCTTCTCTTCTTAGGAATCAAAGAGGTCAATTTCTCATTGCTAGAGCTTGATTTGATCTAGGCACATCACATCTTCAAGAAGGAAGGACAAACACAACCTGTGAGTCCTCTCTCCCCTTTCTCCTCCTTCCTCCTTCCTCTCTTCCCCCTGTCTTCTCTTCTCTCCCCCTTCCTCTCTGTTTAGGGTGTTCTGCCCAAAGGAAAGTACTTTTTGATGGCTGAAAGCTGCCTAGTTAACTTGGGGTTCACTGGCCAGGTTTCTTTCTCAAAGACCAAGTCTTAAACCCTATTCAATCTGGAGCTCATAGATGAAACAACAATAGGTCTCTGCCCTCCTAGCTCAGAGTGAATGTAAATAGTAACTGTTTCTCTTTTGATCAACAACACAGAGGGTCTTCTCTCTATTTGATTTTTTTTAAATTAAAGGGGCTATCCCTTGAATCACTTCTTAAAGAGATTTAGTTACTGAATGGGTGTTGCCTAACTCAGAGTGAGAACCTGAAAAGACCTTAAAAGGGTCAGGATCTCCCATTGCATTCTGGGCCATCTCCAGTCACCCTGATGGATATCTGGCCACTGGACCCAGATGGCTCTGGAGGAAAAAGTGAGGCTGGTGACCTTGCACAACCCTCCCTAACTCAAGTCAAAGTCAGCTGCTAGTTATGTCATCATCTACCTGATGTCATGGTCCTCTTCAAAAATGAAGGAAGGACAAACATAAGCCCTTGAACTGATCTGGGCCCATCACATATTTCCCTCTTCCCCCTCCCCCTTTTCATATACTTTCCTATTTGGTAAAGTAGTCCTATAAGAAATGCTGATTAATCTATAGGCAGGATGTTTCCAGGTTATATCCATAATGCCCTAGGCCTGCTTCTTCTCTGTTACCTCCACCTGATTTCTGTTTTCATTCCTTTTTCCTTGTATTTGTTTAAAAAGAAATCTCTTTACTGTCACTCAGTTGCTGTACTTGGCTTTTGTATTTATTCACCCCTCTTGTACTTCTATTGTGTAAGACATTTGAGAAGCCAATAATTTTTTTCATGTCTGCTTTTCTTTTTAAGACTGTTTCAAATGCTTATTTGTTACCAAATTTTTATCTCTTTTCATTTATGGTTAAGCTCAGATTTGCAGGGTAGGTCACTTTAAGCTGTATCCTGATCTCCATTGCTTTTTGAAACACATTATTCCAGTCTCTCCTGCATTTTCTGGTGGCTTCAAAATAGTCTTATGCTATTTTAATTTCTTTTTCTTTATATTTGAATGACTTTCTCTTGATTGTTTGTGGAACTTGTTTCTGAATTGAATTGTTAAATTAAACTAGTATGTACCCTGCAATTCGTAATCTTTGTTTAAAAAATTTCTGGAGACAATTCTTTCATCTGATATTTCATTTTCTGTGTGTAGAAATTCTGGATAGTTTTCTTGTATTATTTATTGTATTATAGTGTTCAGAGTTTGCTTTTTTTTTTTTATTTGTTTTTGTAGTTCTGGGACACCCATAATACTTAGGTCGTCTCCATGCATTTTATTTTTGAGTTAGCATATTTTGCTTGGATAGAGAACATTTCCTTTTACTGTTATTGGATTTTATTTTTGCTACTCTTCTTTTAGATTGTTCTTTCCTTCTGTGTATTTGCATTTCCACTAACTTGCTCTTTCTTTTGTTACTTTGGCAAGACTTGTCATTGCAGATTCAAGTTTTTCTATTCTGCTATTATATCCTATCTGCTATGATATTCTATTATTTTTCCTATGCAGGCCAGAAATTCTGCTCTCATAATTCTCTTTTCTCTGAATCACTCAAGAACAGAGTACTGTAGTTCTATGTTCTCCTCAGATACTATAAGGTCTTATCTATCAAGTGTGGGATCATTATGCTTTGTTTTGCTGTATTTATTCATAGATGCCTAAATTTGTTTACTAGATCTAGAAGCCATATTTCCTTCTACTATTAATGTTTCCCCCATGGAGTTTTTTCTGCAAATGTTCAATGTCAATGTCTTTAAGTTTTCTTCTTCTTTTTAAATTTCATTTTTTTTTGGTAGGAGGAAAGGTAGGGCAGTTGGGGTTAAGTGACTTGCCCAAGGTCACACGGCTAGTTTTTGTGTGTATGTGTTGTGTCTGAGGTCGGATTTGAAATCAAGTCCTCCTGACTCCAGGGCCGGTGCTCTATTCACTGTTCCACCTAGCCGCCCCTTTGAGTTTTCTTCTTGAGATCTTTGGTAGTTCCATTCCCCACTCCCCCCTTATTTTCTCTTATTGATCTTATTTCCTCTGATGCTAGTTTCCCTGGGGGCTGGATCTCAAAAGTTTCTCAACTTCCTACAGTGATGAACAATTCGTGGTTCACCAGCCTAGGTGTATCTCTGTACAAGTGATTTTTGAGAGGAAAGGACTGACTGAAGCTGGATGCTGGGGTCTTTTCCTCAGGTATATTAGAGTGCTGTATGACTTTGCCCTTAACATGCAATGTTCTATCCTGTTTCATCCATTTCTCAGCTCTCTACCCCTGCACTGGCAGTTCACAGAAAACTTCTGTGGTTGTGCTATTGGTTGATTTCTGTAGTTTGTGTGGCCCAGTATCTAGGAGGTGGGGGAGAGTTGAGATATGTTTTTGAACTTTATTTCAAGAGTAGGTGTATGTCTTGCCTGTTTCCTTTTGTTCCTCCACTCTCCTCCAGAGATCTTTTGCAGGAACACTGCTATTAAGGTCCCAGAAAACTTTTGCAGCTTGGAGTTCAGGTGCCCACACATTGGAAAGGAGAGGGAATTAAAGTGTAGGGTTTGGAGCCTATGATCCTTGCATCAGGTAGTGCAACCTTACTGGTGGTAGTGTGGTGGGCAGTGGAGGAGGGGCTGCTGAGTGAGCTCAATGTAGACATCAATTTTTTTTCTCCCTTTCTTTTGGGTTCCAGTTGTCCCAGAACATGAAATTCCTCTATCTTGGTGTACCATTTCTGTTTTAAAGAGGTTTAAGAGTTTGTGGGGATTAGGAAAAAAAATGTCTCATTCTCTAACTTGTTGGTCATATTTCTAGTGTTTTTTTCAACTACTCCAGATAAAACAGTTTTCAATGCCACTGGATGGCTCAGTTCAGACCCACATTTATTTGAAACCCTATGTCTGGGTCTGAGCCAGAATTCCTATTCTTTCCTTAATATTTTTCTTCTCTTGACCCCTAGCCAAACTGAGGGGGAAATGCAGTAATTAGCACTTTTGGTGAGTACCAGTTACAACTAAAAGATCAAATCCCTTTATAACAAACTCCAAGGAACTGTGCAAATTATTTTAATCTTGATTTGTGTGTGTGTGTACAAAATATTAATCAAATATTAAAGGAATCACAAGAAAAAGTCTTAAGGTTCTTGTGTGACTTCCTTTCCCTCTTATTTTGTGTTTTGAGCCCCTATATCATGTTGGTAGAAATCTCTTCAAGGACAAAGAAAAATGGAAGTCTGAGAACTTTGGGAAATGTATGTCAGCATACATGTCTAATCCTATAGTCAGTGACTTTTTGCCCTGTTTCCTCTGTGTTACACTTAAAATAGGAGGTCTATCTGCTAGTTAGGAAATATTCTTGTTAGATATATTTAATTGCAAATGAAATTTTTTAAATGGAATTTGCTCTGTAATACAACCCTTCATTTTTTTAGAACATCTTTAGAAGGGCATTTAGAACCCTTTGTTTCACTTCTTGTTCTGAGAATGATTATTATTTTTTTTCACAATAATATCTTTTTCCATCTCTATTTCATACTCTGTAGCTCAGTCTTCTTTTCCCCTTTCTTCTTTGCCCTCTACCTCATTTCATTTCTTAGAAAATTAGAAGCAACCTGTGTTCTTTTTTTCATTTAAGAAAAATCTTATACCTTCAGAATTCTCTTCTCTGGAAAGTAAGTGTTTATTGCTTAGGATATCAAAATATCAATAAAAAAGGCAATTAATATCATGGTAAACTATCCCATGGTGACTGGATTTAACAGTTATTCTGTCTGAATTAAAATATCATGAATTTAGAGCTGGACAGGACTGTGGGAGTCAACCATTGTAACTACATCATTTTACAGAGGAAAGAAAATGAGATCCAGAGAAGTTAAGTAAATTCTGGTTATATAGACTTCTCTTGTTCCATACTACCTATGTTAGCACAGAAATCTGTAGGAGAATCTCACCGTGCTGTTTAGAGTGAGATAGGACAAGGCATTAAGATCTTTATAACTCAGGGGCAGCTAGATTGTGCAGTGAGTAGAGTTCTGGCTCTGGAGTCAGGAGGACCTGAGTTCAAATATGACCTCAAACACAACACAAAAACTAGCCATGTAACCTTGGGCAAATCACTTAATCCCAATTATGATTCAGATAGAAAAATCGAAAGTGGCCAGTTTTAGGCTAGGACGCTTTGTGCTAGGTTTCTTCTTTCAGTTTGGGATTTGGGGCTTCTCTTGGTTTGGGATGATAGATAGAATGAAGCTTAGGTCACAATCTGAAATGCAGGGGACATCAGTTTTGTTTCTCTGAGAGGTAGACTCAACTCTCTGTTTCTTCATCTATAAAGCGAAGGGCATGTACTCTAGCATCCATAAACCCTTCCAGTTCTTAATCCCTGATCCTATAATCCTTTGGCTCTTTACTATTCTCTTCCCTCCAAACTTTTTCTTGGTGTATAGAAGCCTAGGAAGCCATAGTCTTAAGCCTAAAAGAAAAACCATGTCTTCTGTTCCCTAAACTGGCTTACACTTCAAAGACACAAGGGCTTTGCTGGTATTCTATTGTTTTCCAACTTGTTTTCATAAAGAATTGAAAAACTGAAAAGTGAACCAAGGGTACGCAATTAAGCAAAATAAGCAACTGCTATTTTAAAGGCTAATTTTCCCTCAGTCTCCCCTTACTATCCCTTACTCCTCTCCATGGATATGCAATATGTTTTGGCTAGGATGAGAGCCCAATGGCAATACATAAACCCAGGTATTTTGGGCATCCCTTCTCAAGAGATAATAACAGCTTTCTTTATTTTTATTTTTATTGTGATTCAAAACAAACACAATACCAGCAGAGCACTACACAGAACATAGAACGTGACAAGGTCCTGATCTGCTAAAACTTAATCTTTGAACAGGCAGCAGAATGTGTCATTATCAGTGGAAAGGCAGAGATCAATCTAATAATCTAATATGTTATAAAAACGAGCACTTTGCAAGTACTTGGAAAATTTATGTTTTGTTATTTCTAGCCTTTGCAAATATTGTGACATTTCCATCAATAGGCAGTTCTACCAGACTATAAATTCACTGAGAAATTTTTTCTCCTTTTGGAAAACAAAACCTAGTGTTTGTTTTGCCCAAGGAAAATATTGAATATCCTGGGCCAGGAGGAGGCTCTTCTTCCATTCTGCAAAGAGGAATCCCCTTTCTAACAACTTTACTCCCAAAGCCCTTATCTGAGGATTGCAGGTTGCATAAAGCTTAGGAGTAAAGTGCACTCCCTGGTCACTGTGCTGCCTCCTGGTAAACCCAGCAGTGGGCAGAATGTGATCAGAGAAGGTAACCTGTAAAGATACATTGTGCTCAAAATTCTCTACAAAGCAAACCAGGCTACTAACACCAAACTGAAGTGCTGCCCAGCCTCAGCAGCAGACCTCCTTCTCAGATAATCCTATGTGCTCTCTCTTTATAATTTTCATTCATGCTGATGCAGGTAACCAGCTATAACACCGGTCCCTTACTTTGCTCTCATTGGACTCATTTGTACTGGACACCTAACTGGTTCTGTCTTCTTTTCTTGGTGCCCTTCAATCAAATAAAGCTCAACATCATCACACAAATAGCCCTGGCTCCACCCTTTCATCGGGTGCATTGAAGGATAAAATTCTTAAGTTGTTCCTCTATCTGAAAAGTCTCTCTCTCTCTCTCTCTCTCTCTCTCTCTCTCTCTCTCTCTCTCTCTCTCTCTCTCTCTCTCTCTCTCT
>CM053594.1:136423573-136448177 GCA_028646575.1 Pseudocheirus occidentalis | reverse complement strand
GAGAGAGAGAGAGAGAGAGAGAGAGAGAGAGAGAGAGAGAGAGAGAGAGAGAGAGAGAGAGATGGAATCAAGCTCTTTGAATGTAGAAATCTTGCCAGAATATCTGGATCTGGTTTACGCTGAGAATGCAAGCATCAGATAAAAATAACAAGTCACCCAGTAGAGGACAGATCTCAGGGCTTCTCCTTTGCCTGGGGCTGCACATGCCCAGTTCAGGCCTCCGCGGTAAAGAAGAGAGGAGCTGCATTCCCCAGCAGAAGGCCAGAGTAAAAAAGGGCCTGTGTTTGATGTATGAGCTTTGGCTTGCCATTGTGAGTCACCCCAGAACTAGCTGCAGGCAAAACAAAAATCTTTTGTGATTAATTAGAAAAACTGGACAATTATGAATTGACTGCACACAGCCAGGGTATGGTAATATAAATAGTAATGAATCTGGTGGAGCCCAATGAGCACTTGGTGTGTCTGTGAGATCATTGGAGAAAGGCTCCAGTTTTTTTTTTAGGTGGAATCTGTTTAAACAGCGGGATTTCTGATCTTGGACAATATGAGTATCCTTAAACAGATCTCATTTAGCCCCTGAAAAAGGAATTCTCTTTGTCTTCTTTGGCCTCGTCTCCTTCGATCTACCTAATAGGCATCTATTTCAGAAACTGTGACCGGATTACGTTCCCATCTTCCTACGCTCCCTCGCAGCCAGCGGTGCGCAGTTGTTTGGCTATTGTGCGCTCCCTCCTAGCGTTGTTAGACTGTAAGGGGACATGGGCACAGATGTGATTTGAGTTCTGAAGCACTTGTTAGTTTTGACTGGGAGGAGAAAGAAAAATACGGCATGTGAGCTATTTTATTAGCAGAATCAGCCAACAGAATACTATAGTTAGTTGCTGGATTAATGATTTATACTGTGAAGGGCAGGGAGCCGGTGCCTGCTACAAAGTTGTGCGAAGCTTAAAAGGAAGAGTAAAGAGTACAAAACCCTCTGGATGTTAGCGCGGCATTCTCCCGGCATCTCTTGTTTCACAGAATGTGTCCACCTTATGTATTGGAGCTTGGGGGAGACAGGCTTCTCTTAAAGGGTGTTTAAAATGAAAAGTAATTAAGCTCTGCCAATGCCGGCAAATGTCAAAATACAAATTTCCTCCAGTGATCATTTTTTTTAACCACGGTGGCAGGCTAGGTATCCTTTTGTCCTGGGGCGATGGGTTGCAGACAGCAGTGGTCACAGACCAAAGAATAACAAAAGAAAATCGGATTCCTCTTCTCCTTCCCTCCCCTCCCATCCCCCTACGTGAGCTAACACATCTATAAAACATCCTCCAGACCTTTAAAAATTTTGTTTCTGCCAGGTAATTAACTCTTCTTATCGTGCATTATACATATCCCTGCGCTTTTCTCGGCCCTGAGTTAGCCCTCCTCCGTGTGCACATTGTTTTCCATTATTATTCAAGCAGGGCCGCCTCAGTAGTAAACCCATTGACCATTCAATCAGTGGAGTAGCTGCTGCTGATAATTAAAAGTTCCCAACCTCTTGCCCCAAGGCCAGGCTAGAGCCAGTCAGAGAGGAGCCAGGTCCAGGCTGTTCAGGGACCAATCGATCAGCTGATTAACCCTTATTACTGATTGGTCAGAGCTGATTGCATCTCTAGTAAAGAAATCTTCTCTTGCCTGCAGGCATAGGAGGCAGGCATACATTCTGTCCAGGCTATGGGAGCTGCCTAACAGTCAGTGTCTGTGCACAGATTTAAAGAGGGGAAAGGGGTCGGCCTGGGATAGCAGATTTTTAAGGTTTATTTTCTCCACCTCCCCTCGCACTCTTTCCTTGTTGCTTAAGAAAAGTCCTGCTTTTTTTTTTTTTTTTAAGGTTTCTTTTCTAGGGGAAGGAGCTTCATAAATGACCGAGAAGATTCCTATCTGGTGACCGGACTCTTCTGGTTTAGATGATTGCTGGCTTTTAGCAAATGAAAAGACTGGTGCTTTTCACATTGAGTCAATCCCAACAGGTTAATTTAGGTTCCAACCCCTTCCCATTTTTTTAAACCTTGCAAAATAAGTCAAAAGACACTAAAAGCCAACCCTTATTAAATGTGTCTCTCTTCCCCTACTAAATTGCTTTTTTGACCAATCAACTCTGACAAGGTTTGTATTTGCTAGCTAGTAAATATTTATCTTTGGAAGGGAATAAACAATCTGTTTTCCATTAGCCTCACATTTTGGCACAGGGAGTACAGTATACTGTACTGAACCCAAGGGAACGAGAAAAGGGCTGCCCCACGGTTGCCTTTGAAGCAAATAGCAGAGATGTTATCACACAGGTGTGGTGGACAGAACTATAATAAACAACGGTCCATGTTTTCTTAAGGACTTTGATTTATGGGGACTCAGGTTGAAGATGAAGAGGCTGTGGTGCAAATCAAAAGGGGAGGGAGAATCGCTTGTGAAATTTTGCAACTATTTTGGTTCCAGGCTTATCTCTCCATCTGCTGCATGGTGGAGAAGAGGAGAATTTTGCAAAACCAACTTTGCAAATTTTATCTCAGCCTTCATCTTCAAAATAGGGCATGATTCTGTAGTCATTTAGGCAGGCCAAACTCTTATTGACGTCAAAGGCACTCTGTCCTGTGTAGGGGTGGGGTAGAGTGGGGGTTGGGAGAGGCAGGCTTAGTGTCAGATGTGACCATGTGGCTGGGAAACAACTGTTTTCTGAGATGCACGTTGTTGTCCTGCTGTTTTTTGCCTTTTTTTTTTTTTTGAGATGGCAAATCATGGAAAACAAGGGTGGTCCTCCAGGAATATATATGAACTAAAGCACCTTTCTCTGGAAAGGAGATTCTAGTCTAATGCAGGTTCATCTTACACCTCTCTGGGAGGTTAGTTACTGGAATCAGTCACATTTTTATAGCCCTTAAAGGTCTGTAAAGTGAAAAACCTTTTGAAGTGTGGAATATTATGATCCTTATTTTACAGATGAGAAATTAGCAGCTCAGAAAGGTAAAGAGATTTGTTTGCAGTCACTGAGTGAAAAAGTGAGGACTTGAGCCCAAGTCATCTCATACCATGTCCATTGCTTTTTTTCACTACTCTTAAGCTGCCTCCAAAGTATCTGAAGGACCATGTTATATGATGTTCTCAACTGAAAGGGAGCCAACAACCCTGAGGCAGGTGCTAAGAATAGCACTGTTGAAGTTTTCTAGTGTATTTCCCTAATAGATTTGTACTTTATAGTATAGTTGTTATGGGAGGTTACAGAGATTTCTGTCATGGGAAAAGTTCAATGTTCAACATCCTTAGAAATTCCTCTTGGTCTGAGAAGACCAGGAAAAATCAATTAACAAACATTTATTAAGCACCTACTATATGCCAGACATGGTGAACCAACAGGCTACTGTTGGGAAATTACTTTGAGATAGTGAAAAGTGTTGTCTAAGCACAAAGAAAGAGTTATATTTCACTTGAGAGACAATGGGTTCCCCCTCTAAGATCTTCAAATAGAGCCTGGAGTGAAAGGAAGAGAAAGAGGGAAAGGGAAATGTATTGGATACTTCATAGTAGGGATTTCTTTCTAATAAGTTAGATAAGATGCCCACAGAAATTCCTTTCAACTCTTGAATTTGGTAATTCTACAATCAAAATAGATTCTGTTACCTCAGGCAAGTCATTGAACTCTTTTAAGCCTTAGTTGGGCTATCTGTAAAATGATTGTGTTGGACTAGATACCTTCACCTGTCAGCTCTGAAAAAAAAACCAACCCCAAACTTGAATTTTGCTTCCTTGTGGTCCTTGTCCCCTTTCCATAGTAATGGAAACTAAGGATATTTTCAACTTTAAAAAATCCTGAAAAACAAAACTGAAAATGGGGAAATTATATGTCAATTTAGAGTGGGTACCATTTTGTTATTTTCTATTTAGGAAACCATGAAACATTTTAAAAATTTGCTCAGAATCTAATTATACAACACTGCTACATTTTGCACAAAGAGTATGACTTAGCTTTGTCTGCTTTCTGTTGCCTTCTAGGGGCTTAGAGTCTAAGGT
Source organism: Pseudocheirus occidentalis (assembly GCA_028646575.1). Lineage (NCBI taxonomy): Eukaryota > Metazoa > Chordata > Mammalia > Diprotodontia > Pseudocheiridae > Pseudocheirus > Pseudocheirus occidentalis. The sequence goes on along the minus strand of CM053594.1, from coordinate 136,444,148 downwards.
CTGTGCCATAGATGACAACTTTAAAAAATGTTTGTGCAGCTGCTTAGAATTTTAAAAGTTTCTGATGCTTAAAGTGTATATACTCTAGACCCAGAGATCCCTTTGCTGGGCATATACCTCAAGGAGCTTAACAAAAAGGAAAATCCTGTATTTTCTAAAATATTTGTGTCCCCCTCCCCCTCACCTTTTTTTTTTGTAGCAAAGAACTAGAAACAAAGTAGATACATGCTCAAAAATTGGGGAATGGCAAAATTACTGAACAAATTATTGGATGTGAATGTAAATATGATGTTATTTTGCTTTATGAAATGATGAAAAATAATAAATCTGGTTTAGAGAAGCATGGGAAGACAAGAATAGTTGAAAATGAAATACAAAATATATACTTGACTAGGGTTGGCTAGGTGGTACAGTGAATAGAGCACTGGCCCTGGAGTTAGGAAGATCCGAGTTCAAATCCTGCCTCAGACATTTAATACAAAAACTAATTGGGTGACCTTAGGCAAGTTACTTAACCCCAACTGCTCTACCTTCCCCCCCCCCCAACGACTACAACAATGTGAATGGAAAGAACAACACTGCTGTCCACCTCATGAAAACGAACAATGTGTAATTATAAGGACCATGCCCAGCTACAAAAAAAAACATGAAAAATTGAACTTCCCTCCCTTCTTTGCAGAGGTGGCAGGGGGCCAAGCTATTTACTATGTGGAGGGGACATTGTATATACTCTTGGACATAGCTGATGTGTTGCTTAGTTTTGTTAATCTTTTCCCCCTCTTTCTTTTTTAACCTTTGCTTAAACTCCCAGGAAAGGGAGAAAGGATATATCTAGAAATAAAGGTGATATAAAATCAAAACATACCAATATAAATTTAAAGAGTGATTCTGACTAGGAGAGTTCAATTGAAAATAATATTTTAAATCACTAGACTAGCACTAAGGCAGGAAGAAAGCACTTGTTGATATTTGGTTGCTTGGAAAAATTGACTATATTTTGGAAACATTTGTGATATTTGCTGTAAATGTTTGAAAATGCCTTTATAATTTAGAAATTATTAGTTTAAAATATTCTTTAATTTCTTTAAGTCATTAAAATAATGTTAATAACTATTGGCATTCATATGGCTCTTTATGATTTACAAAGTATTTTCTTCACAAATACTCTGTGAGGAAGTATTTAATTGATGCTTTTATATCAGTTAAAAGTTCAAATACTCTTCCATTCCTGACATTCCCTTGTGACAAAGATAAACAATTAAATAAAATGAAGAATCCAGTTTGTATCTGACAATAAATACACTATTCTGTCCTAGTAGTCACCTGCCTTTCTTTTATGGAGTGGAGGGTGGTATGCCTCATTATCTGTTCTTTGGGACCTTCACCAGTTTTTCACTTAATCAGTTTCCCCTATGTTCCAAAAGAGAAAATTGAGGTTCCTAAAGCACTTTGCTCACATAAGAGAAAGACATTTATTAAGCCCCTATTGTATGTGGGCACTCTGCTGTGTACTGGGTATACAAGTACTCCCTTCCCCCCATGAAACCATCTCTACTTTCTAAGAGTTTATATCCAGTTGGAAAATTAGAATTAGAGCAGATAACAGGATCTAGGTCTGTTGCCTTCAAGGTCAGAGACTTTTCAAATTTTTGAAACAGCCTAGAATGGTAGTTACTGTCAAAAAGCAAAACATCTACAAAAATTAAGACAGATTGGATTAAGCCAGTGTTTTGCCATAGAGATGTTAAATGCAGCATTCACTTTAAATATAGTATATTATTTTCCTGAATATGAAAACCATGCCAGCAAATTCCTTGACAACAGAGAGTACAAACAGAGCGTGCATTTGAAAAACAGGTAGGATTCCTGTAATGGGAGGACCATTTTAGGATCTGTAAGATTGAAGAAGCACTGTAATTTGAAACTCAGATTAGTCAGCCACCCTGTGGTAAAAGCAGATCCCAGAGGTTACTTGGAATCACTCACCAAACTGTCTCTGAATTATATCTACCTCAAACTATTGCAAATTTTCTTTTCTAATGAAAGCAGACAAGAATCACTTACTATGTCTAGTGACATAAAACAAATGTGCCTGATTTGGTTGCAGAGATTGTGTTGATAAAGCTTTTCCAGTTGTTTGGTGTGACAGAAATGCTGAAAAAGTTGACAGACTCTTGAGGGGGCAGGGGTAGGGAATGTCGAGTATTTTTGTTTTTAAAAAAACATTTCCTCAAATAGTATGACTTATCTTCCCTCACTCTTTCTTTCTTGGAAGAGGGTTGGTAAACCCATCGTGTGTTAATTAAAAAACTTCCTCAATCCTCAAGTATCAGTAGACTTTATATAGAAAGTCAGACAAAACTTGAGTTGCTCATCTTTTCCAGTGGAAACTTTGTACATCAATATCAATTAATTCAGAACATAGTAGAGAGAAATGCAAGTGATATCACCAAATCAGTGTTTGTCCTTAGAACGGAACGCACTGACATCCAACAAAATTGTTAAAATATGTTTTAAAAGCCTCAGATACAGCACATTTGAAAAAAAAAAATAAGTGTACCCTGTGTACAAGTTTTCTTTCAAACAGACCAGAACGCTATGCTTGGTTTTTGCTGTCTCAGTCTCCTTAGGAATTTCTAATGAGTAAACTGGAGCATTTAACAGTAAAATATGGTTATGGCTGCTAAATGCAGGCTACATTTAACAACCGTATATTGATTTTTTTCTTGTAATTTTATTTCCATGAACATTTCTGGTTTCTTAATTAGTAGCCTTTTAAAGAGAGATTTAACATTCTCACGATCAGAGGATTTCACTTATATGATATAGCTTCCCAGGGAAAAGAAAGCTCCAGACTTCCAGTTGTTGGGAAGGGGGTTAGAACATGCACGTGCAAATGTGTGTAGATATGTACAGACTTACACTCTCACAACTGAGCCCTGCCAACACAATTAAGTCAAAATAGCACTGGCTCGCCTGGTGACAAAACTCCACAATTTCCAATCGCACAGTCAGTCACCCTGTAACGGGAAGAACTGTTTACCCCATGTTCCTTATTAAACTGAAGTATTTTATTTAATGAGCATGACTCATGCAAGGTGTTCCCATAAATCATCAGCTGGTTTACAAACTCAATAACTAGGCTTCCTGCTATAACTAGGCTGTGCACACCTTAAATTATTAACACGCCAGGGCCTTAAGGCAGATCTTTGATGATGATGATATAAACACTGTGAAGACAAGGTGCTCTCTCAGCAAAAGATTATTGACTCTAATTACCATTTACCACAGGAAAAAGAAAAGAAAAGACAATAAAATATGAGGGAGAATTTAAATCTAAGATTTAATTTTATGAGGAGTTTTACCCCCCCAACTTTTTTCTTCTTTCTTTTTTTCTGCTGTTTTGCCGCTGCTGTGCTACTCTTGCCACTGCGTTGTTGGTGTATAATAATAATCGCCCGCGGTTGGCTAACCTTAAAAGGAGGACAGTTGTTAAGAAGAAGAAAAAAAAATAAAACATGAGAGAGCTGTTCAGTTGATATTATATACATTCTTTGAAATGGATGGAAAAAGGCCAGAGGGAACAGAAAATGATAATGCTCTGGAAAAAATCCCAGCTTTAATTGTTTTCATGTATGTAATGTAATAAAAAGGTTAAAGGACTAATATGTCTGACTACAATCATTTGGGTTTGTAAACTAGAACTCCAGGTCAGCTTTTTTAAAAGGAGTCATTTACTCTGGTTATATGCCTTGGTTTTACGGCGCTCTCATTATACAGCTATTGGAATGATGGAGAAGAAGTTAAAATGCAATTTTAATTACAAAAAGCCTTTTTAAAACATTAAAAATCAAGCAAAATGACCCAAGGCTGTCAGACACATGAATAGTATGTCTTACATTTCTCTGAATTTGGAAGACCAGTATGACTAGGGAAGAGGCTAAGTGAAGGCCCAGAAAGCAGAGGAAGGGGTAGGCCCAGAATTAACGGCATAAAAATGGCACTTGGGTTTGGCATCATGTTCTGAATGGCTTTTGTCCAACTTCCCCCATAGTTTGGCATATTTCTCATTTTAAGGGCTTATAATTTATATGTCACTGTCTCTGTGGACTAAATTTCTGCTCAAAAAGATGTTCTGGAGGAGGAGTTCAAATGACTCATTTTCATCTCCATTTCCTGATGCCCACTCTCTCTGTAGCACTGTACATAAAGGAAGGAGAAATTCAGATCATCTTTCTAGGCTACATTGCAGTGGCTGAACCACCAAAATCTAGCCAGGTGTTAAGGAATTCCCATCACCTTCTACCAGCCACAGATTCAATGCTGGATTATATAGATTAGTTTTTACAAGTTTGTTCATGAATTTATCAAATACATAAGTGTTTACTATAGGCTGAATATTGTTCTCGGTGGTAGACAAAAACAAGAACAATTCCTACCTTCATGGCATTTACTTTCTATTTGCTTATAACTTAGAGAGTTATAACTACTGTTCCACTGCTACCCTTCCAGTGTCAAGAGAAAATAAGGAAATGACTAGAGTGATGAGTGGACAGCCCCCGTCCCTCCCCCCCTTCCCCCCCCATCTAAATAGAGTGTGTGAATAGAGTGCCGGCCCTGGAGTCAGGAGAACCTGAGTTCAAATCCGGACTCAGACACTTAACTCTTACTAGCTGTGTGACCTTGGGCAAGTCACTTAACCCCAACTGCCCTGCCTTCCACCTTCCAAAAAAAAGAAAAAAGATGAGATGCATGAGATAAGCATATATGCATATACAGATGCACATATAAAACATTTCAAATGAGGTAGTCCTTCCCTTTGCTGAAGAGAAATGAATAATACTAGATGTAATAAAAAGAACATCCATTGGTATAATCTTTTGGAAACATACAACACACACACACACACACACAGAGTTATCTCCCTTGGAAGGCATCTATCAAAGTCAGGGCTATATCATCTCTGTGAGGTAGAAAACTGAAAATACTGGACACCCGAGGGTCTGGAAGCTCCCCTGTGTCTTTCCCTAAGAGCAAGAGTGTCTTGGTCTAATTCCAAATAGAAGTAATTGCTTTCCTAATATCTCACTTTCAGTCTCAAATAGCATGACTGCACAATTCCTTTTATTCCTCTTACCGTAAAATGCCTGCCATTGTTAAATTATTCCTGTTGAATTCTTCCCCTGAGATGAGTCTATGTAAATAAGAGGAGCAATGATTCCAATCTGTGGTATCCATTTAGTTCTGTAAGGCAGACTAAGTGAATGTGCATTTTTTTTTATCATGGGAAAGCTATGTGATATCAGTAAAGAGAGATCATGACATATGTGTTGTTAGGGTGCAATATTCGTTGTAGCATATGAATTCTCTACATTAAGATTATTTCATGTCTCTTTCCTTGGGCTGATTCTGCAAAGAGCCACAACCTGAACCCTCCTTTGTAACTGCTTTTAAAAGAATGCTACTGGATCTGTCTTCTGAGCCTCAGTGTCTGGGCAGCCACTCCTTCAGGAGCATCTGAGAATCTGTTTGAATGCTGGACCTCAGCATAGCCCTGACTGGTCTTGCTCTTAGGGAAAATGGAAGGATGGGTAGCATCTCCTCTTTAGTCTAAGCCGGGAGAAGGGGAACTGACTGTGAGGGTAGGGGATAGAGAGAATGAGAGAGGCAGATCAGTAGATAGATAAGCCTGGAGTCAGGAAGACCTGAGTTCAAATGTGACCCTGGGTAAGTCACTTAACCCTGTTTGTCTCAATTTCTTCATCTGTAAAATGAACTGGAGAAGGAAATGGCAAACCACTCTAATTTCTTTGCCAAGAAAACCCCATACAGGGTTATGAAGAGCCCAGACAGCTGAAAGACTGAACAACAAAGAGGGAATGAAGTGCATTTGCGTAGGGTTGCAAAAGATAATGGTTGGGTATCTCAATGTTTATGAGGTTGTGAGGCTACCATTAACACAGAACATTTGGTTAGTGTTTCTTAACAAACATATCCTTTGTATCAGGCTGACTGGTTCATTGAGATCATATTGAATCCCATGTCTTAAATATCTGTTGACTAATTTGCATTTTTGTGCTTGCTCTTTCTTCTTTAAAAAGTCGACTTGCAAATTGTTTTATATTTTGGATGGACTTAGTTGCTGCCGCTGGAAGAGAAGGAATTATTCCCCAACCTCAAAAAGCTGATATTCACAGCAGGAAGAAGGTGAGCTAGTTCTGTGCCTTCAGTAGCATAAAATCACAAATATGGAACAATTATCGCAAACATATTTATTTATGGAATTTTGTATTAGAATGTGTCATGTGTCTTGAGGCTCCTGTAATATCTACTAGGATTCTATAGCAGAACTTCCTCCCAACCCCCCAAAAAACAACTGAACAAACAAGAAAAGTACTCAGATATATTTATTCTGTGAATGAAAAAGTACTAAAAATTAAGCTATAGGTAAGCATAAACATAAGAGTAATGGTGTATATTCATGTACACATTTTTCTCCAGGATATTTAAATATTTAAAAAAATTTTTTTTTGCTTTTTGGAGGACAGTTGGGGTTAAGTGACTTGCCCAAGGTCACACGGCTAGTTTTTTGTGTTAAGTGTCTGAGGCTGGATTTGAACTCAGGTCCTCCTGACTCCAGGGGCGGTGCTCTATGCACTGCGCCACCTAGCCGCCCCTAAATTTTTTTATATGATTAAAAAAACTCAGTTAGATAATTATTATCCTGCGTGTATCCCAAGGCTGGGATGTAGGTTTTATCATCCTTCTTTTACACAGGAAGAAAGAGAAGCAGTGTGGCATAATGGAAAGAGCCATAAGTCTGGAGTGAGAAGGTCTGGGTTTATTTACCACCTCTTCCATTTACTGCTTCTATGACTTTAACCTTGAGTCTCACTTCCTATTCTGTAAAAAGGGGAGCAGGGGAAGGGTTGGGCCAGAGTGGGCTCTGAGATTCCTTCCAGCTCTAGATCTATGATGCTAGGAATTACAGAGAAGTCGAGTGATATGCCCACAATCCCATAACAAGTCACATCTGGAGCAAATAATAGAACCTGGGTCTTTTGCCTCCTGCTCCAGACACTAAATCATGTTGACTTAAGGTCTACTCTGCTCAGCAATATAATTCTTTTTATTAGATGTGAGATAGAATGCAAGACCATAAAAAAACCCAGCACAGACAAGAACAAATAGGATTCTGAGACCATCAGCAGCCCTTTTCTACCTAGGAACCCCTGAGCTTTTGTATCCCTTTGTCAATGCTGTTCTACCAAAAGGCCTTTAGGGAGGGATATATTTAGTTCAGAGGTGTCAAACACATGGTATTGCAGTCAGAAACACTCTTGAATCTAGCTGGAATTTGACAATGAAATGAGAAAATATTTAGCAAAATAAGTAAAAATACAATATAAAATAGATAATGTCAATATGTGGTTTTGTAATTTAGACTGCATTCCACAGGGATCCTAATATATGATTGAGTGGACCTTGCCACCCTCCCACCCCCCATTTCTATTTGCTCTTTAAACTATTGCTTTAGAGGACCTCGCAGGTTAACAAAAGGAGGAAAGAAAACGGCTGAATTCAATGAGTCCTCATCCCTTCTGAGGATAGCTAGATGGCTAGAGGATAGAGTCTCAGGCCTGGAGTCAGGAAGACTTCCTGAGTTCAAATATGACCTCAGACACTTACCAGTTGTATGACCCTGGGCAAGCCACTTACCCTGTTTGTTTCAATTTCCTTATCAGTAAAATGAGCTGGAGAAGGAAATGGAAAACCATTTCAGTATCTGCCAAGAAAACTCCAAATGGGGTCAGGAAGAGTTGGATGGGACTGAACAAACCCATTCTGGATATGACTTTGCATTTGTATAACTTCTTTTCAGTTTTAGAGATGCTCTCAACAAAGCAAAGTAGGATAAATTTTATCTAAACTTTCAACTCTTTGAGGAAATTAGGACAAGTGCTTAATAATTAGTTATTGAATGAATGAATGCTTATTTTATTGATGAAGAAACTGGGCTATAAGTGAAGTTCAAGTAAGTCAAAGAGATAGAATTTGAATTTTGGTCTTTTAACTTTAAATCTAGAGTTCTTCCCATTATACTACCCTGCTCTGATATTTTTTTCCCATTACTGGTCACCCCAAATTTGGATTCCTTCATTCTATTGATCTGTTGTGTATCCTCCTCTTTTCCTCTTTCCTGCTTCCCCATTTATTGCTCTGATTATATCATTTTCTTTTGGGGTGTGGGGGTTCTTGCTTTAAAAAATTGGGGGGGCATTTTTCTAAAAAAATGAAAAAATATGAAAGAAAGGAAATGTTGCAATTTAGACATGGGGAAGCATACTTTGATGATTTGTGATTTCATGATTTGTATTGACACAGATTACAGAACCTATAGGCTTTAGTTTTTATGGGTTACTATGGCCCAAGACATCATTACCCTGGATGGGCAACCTGGTACCTATCCCTCCACCCTTCCAATACCTAACTCTTCCAGTCTTCAGAAAAAAGAAAAAGACAACATGGTCCATTCCCAGGCTGTACTTAAAGAATGTCTATTTGGATAGGATGGATTAGAATTTGGTTCTACTAGAATTTGCCTGGGTCATCTCTGTTATGATGAGACATCAGAATGAAATTTGAATGAAGAATAATAATTATATCAGTAGAATGTAAACTTCTTGGCAATGGAATCTTTTTAAATCTTCATATCCCTAGCATGCACATGCACACACATATACATACATGCACACTTTTGTTGTTTGTTCAGACACATTATTTCACTTCCAGTTGAAAGGTAGAAGCTCCCTCTACCAATGGGGACTGGCAATAATTTCTCATTAATCATCATAGTCATTTATCATTATTTTTTATTTGGACTTGTGATTTCATTGGCATAGAGAACTACTGAGGAAATTCCCTCTGCTCAAGCAGATGGACAACTCTTTGGCGGTATAATCTTACAGAGGTTGTCTCATTCACCAGGAAGTCAAGTGATTTGCTCAGGGTCACAAAATCAGTATGTTTCTAAGGCTGAACTTAAACCCACATCTTCCTGATTTCAAGGGAGGTCTCAATACCCTATGGCAGACTTGCCCCTTACCCCTCCCCCCTTTTAACTTAGAGGAAATGATAAATGTTTGTCAAACTGAATCAAATAATAACAACTAATATGGCACCTTTTCTCAGAATTCCATTTATCTTGCTAAAGATACTCCAAGTCTTTTCTCTTTTTGTTCTCTGTTGTCCCTAAGCCACAGGAATCTCTTTCCTTCAAATTCAGCATTTATTCTCTGGATCACTCATTTGATGATGTCATACAGTGTTCTATATCATCTGTTTTGTTCTGTTGTCTGTGACATTTCATTTTGTTATATTGTTTGTTTTTAGCTTTTTAAGAAATTTTATCAATATTTTTATATTACAAATACATATTGCTTCTATTCTGTGAGAGATCTCTTGTAACAAAGCAAAACAATAAAATTAATAAATAATACAGTGATTCTATCTGAAAATATATATTCACTATTTTATATCTGCAGTACATTCCTATCTCTATTTAAAAACAAATGGCCATCTATTTTTTCTTCCCCCTCTTCCTATACCTTGTTGGAGAGGAAAAGAAAAAAACCAATTCAACTGGTATTTCTGTAGTTCTTTACATTTTACAAAGTGCTTTATTTTTCTACCCTAGCTCTGTGAAGTAGTGAGTACTATCTCCACTTTACAGATGAGAAAACTGAAGCTTAGAAAAATCAAATGACTTGTCCATAATCACACAGCTAATGTTTATCAATGCCAGGACTCCTACCCTGGTTTTATGACTTTAAGTTCAATGCTCTATGTGTCTGTCTTGTTTTCCCAAATAGATAGTATGCTCCTCGAGGGCAGTGCCTCTATATTTACTACTGCCCTCTGAAGCATTTAGCACAATATTGCACACAGCTGACCTTCAGTTAAAGAGAATAGTGTGAATACCTTTTACAGGAGGAAAGACATAGGGCCAGAAGAGTTAGCTGAGTGACTCAAGATCACAAAGATAGTGGCAGAGGCAGAATTAGCATTTCGTCCAATACTCTCCTGGCCATATCCAATCTAAAATGTGCATGATATTTATATCTCATCCAGTACTTCTTTTATTATACCAATTGAATAGAGGAGTCATGAGAGCTTGCTATATGCAGCAAAGAACTAAGCTGGGCCACTTAGGCATGGCCCAGAACAATGTTTGCACAGTTTCCTTGTCTGTATTTTATTTTGACACTAGGGCCAACAACTCATGCAGGCCTTCCTTTAATACTGGTTAGTATGAAGATAACAGAAGGTCTTGGGACTTTTCTGTTTTTCACCAAATGGCTTGAAGATATTGGCAGCTCTTGTTTGGAAAAAAACTGCCTAGAATAAATTGCTAAGATATTATTTAAGATAGCTGACATACTACCAATCTTATTTGCTAAATGTCTTTCACTGAAGCATGTCAAGTAGGCCATAAACTAGTCATGATAACTTAATTTTTTTTGATATTGCCAGAGAAGCTTAATCCTAATGCAGCAGCACATAAAACATTTCTGTAATGAGGAATTCACAAGTTAAAATATAATGCTTTTGTAACTCTGGACCTCTTGGGGAAAAAATAAAATGAGTCATTAAGTCCATGAGAGACAATATATGCATTCAGCTTTAAATGTGTTCACCAAATAGGCTCTTTTCTCCATGATATGATTATTTTCCTTTATCGGAAGAACATTATCATTCTCCTGCAGCATGTTTCATTATATTTGAAAGTAAAAGCCATCTTGCCATACCTGTTTATCTATTGATCTATATCAAGATTTATATTGCCTTCATAGAAACATGCTAAGGACATATTTTGATACATAGATGTATAATAAATGACAGAGGCCCAGTGGAAAAAACATTGGACTTAGAGGGTTTCAGTTTGAGTCCTAGACTACTAGTTGTGGGAGTGCACACAATTTCTTTAATTACTCTGAGCCTCAACTTTATCATCTATAAAATGGTGATGATAACTATTTGCACTGTGTATCACAAACCCACAGGTTTCATCTGGGGAAAGCACTTTTAAAAACAGATGAGCAATATGGAATTATGCCTAAACTGTCTATACCCTTTGACCCAGCTATCATTAAATCTATTTCCAAAGATGATCAGGGAAGAAGGAAAAGAATCTATATGTTCTAAAATATTTATAGCAGCTCTTTTATTTTTCTTTGCTTTTTTTTGGTGGAGGATGAAAGATAGGGCACTTGGGGTTAAGTGACTTGCTCAAGGTCACATGGTTAGTTTGTGTGTGTGTGAAGTGTCTGAGGCTGGATTTGAACTCAGGTCCTCCTGACGTCAGGGCCAGTGCTCTATTTACTGCTCCACCTAGCTGTCCCTATAGCAGTTCTTTTTATGGTACTGAAGAACTGAAAATTGTGGGGATGTCTGTCAATTGGGAAACTGCTAAACAAGTTGTGGTATATGATCATGATGAAATGCTATTGTGTTATAAGAAATGACGAGCTCATTGATTGCAGAAAACATGGATAGACTTGCCTGAAATAATAAAGAGCAAAAGGTACAGAACCAAGAGCACATTGTACACAGTGACAGCAATATTATTTTAAAAACAACTTTGAGCAACTAAGTAATTTTGACTGTTATAAATACCCAAATTAAGTACAAAGGACCCCATCTGTATCCAGAGAAAGAACTGATAAATAGAAGTACATATAGAATGATTTTATACAATTGCTCAATATATATGTGTGTGAATGTATATGTGCATACATACATATATATACATATATATACACTTACACACATATTTGTGTCTAATGGTAGCCATTTCTATGGTGGCGGGGTGAGGGTGGAAGAGGAGAAAAAAAGAAAAAAAGAAATTTACATGATCACTTTTTTATATATTTAAAAGGAATAGCAAGTTGTATATGATAGTTTTGTAGTTTCATATGCAATCATTTTTTCCAAAAGATTCTGTTATAGAAATGCTTATTTCATAAATTAAAAATAAAATACAATTAAAAATAAAACAGGAAAGCATTATTATAACAGTGTAGAAGTAGAATGTATTAACCTTTCAGTCTATTTGTTATATCACTGGATTGGAGATATCACCAAATACATATGTGCACCCCCATGCAATTGTGATGATAAATTTCACTGCTCCATGACTTTCTTAAGAATTAAATTCATTTGAACATGTTTGGATTTCTTCCACATATGTACAATGAATTTTATCCTTGTCAAACTGTCATCAAAATATCCCCTTCTTAAGAGATTAGCCCCCTAGGCAATGTCCCAAAAATATTTTTGGGACAAAAAATGTAGTACATTTTCCCTAGAATTTTGTTTTGCATAAAGATGGAGTCCCCACAAATGTTTTTGGGATATTGAGATAAAGAAGTAGTGAGGCAATTAATCTGAAAGGTATTCATTTGCTTAACCTATTACCCTGGAAAACAGCTGTGCTCATGTTTTCTCTATCTTGAATAGTGAGTTTTAGGCATAGGTTGTTTATGTGACATTGGTGACTAGTTCATTGAAGATGTTTAGTTTCTAAAACTATTTTAAGCAAGTTGCACTAGTTGCTCAGACATTGGTCTTACCTGATTATTGTGCATTTTTTAAACTTCAAGATGAAAATATTTTAAAAGCTTTTTGGGATACCAGTGCTAAATGTTAACTTTATTTCATCTTGATAAATATTAAATAAATCACCTTAGCAAAAGTTGATGGTGTGGTCCATTGATAGAGGTTTTTATTTTCAGTGAAACTGAAGAATCAGAATACTTTGGGAGGTGAGTTATTTATCCTATCTTAAAATTTATTCTGTGTAGTAAGGACTGAAAGAAGGTGCCATTCTATACAGCCCATTTACACAGGTTTATTTACTTAATGTGATCTAGTAAAAATCTCATTGCTAGTGACAGTAGGACAGTAAATATATTATGGCAGTGCTGTCATTAGCAGGAAATAGTTCACAGTTGAGACATTGTAGTTGTGAAATATGACTTTTTAAAGTGCCAACCAAATGCTGGTGGTGTTATGGTTACTTAGTCAGTGGAATTACAAAATTGAAAGGAAATGTTTTAAGTCAGCTTGGAGGTAGCTGGTTGTACTTTGACACTTTAAGCATCTAACTGGTTGTATATTTCAGACAATCACAAAGTCATTCATTAAAAACACAAATGATCATGAAATCAAACTATTTAAGGGTCTGCAAAGCTTTATCCTACTTTTTTCAATCACATGCTGATGTTGTGGACTTTTTGAAAAACATATGTGCAAGCCAATTTGATTCAACATTTATTTAGCATGATATGCAAGGAAATGAGGCACTGTACACAGATTATTTTTTATTTTATTTTATTTTTGCTTTTTGGAGGGCAGTTGGGGTTAAGTGACTTGCCCAAGGTCACACGGCTAGTTTTTGTGTTAAGTGTCTGAGGCTGGATTTGAACTCAGGTACTCCTGACTCCAGGGCCGGTGCTCTATTCACCGTGCCACCTAGCCACCCCCACGATTATTTTTCGAAAATCCTTTTCTTGGCGTCTTGAAGTATTTAAAATATGAAATGAAATAAAAAACTTAAAATATTTCATGTCTAACCATATTTGATTGATGTCATCAGGTATTACAATCACTATTCAGTTATGATCATCACCATCCATTAACTTGCAGATTCATGTTGTACAGATAGATTTCAAATACATATGACTCTACAAAAATTTTTATCTGCCTGTAATTTTTTTACGTGCTCCAACATTTACCAATATTATTCTCTTCCTTATCCTTTTCAATTGACTGTATCACTTATCCATATTTCCAAGAGTATTGGAATATACCAAAGGTTCTCAACTCTTTTATGTTTTGATCTTCTTTGGCTGTCTGGTTAAGCCTGTGGACCTCTCTTCTCAGAATAATGTCTTTACATGCATAAAATAAAATTCATGGAATTGCAAAGAAAACCAGTTATGCTGAAATCAAAATGTACTCTAAAAAAATGCATCCCAGTTCATTGAAATGAATGAAATCTAAGCCTTATCTGAAGTCAATGTTAAGATCCCCTGGAGTAGATTTCATCTATGTCCTTTTCAGCTGTATAATTCTCTTGCTTCCTTGCAGAACAAAAGGGCAACAAAATGTAATAAAGATTAATCTGCAAAGAAAAATTTCCGTGAAAGTTAAAAAAAAAGTTGAGGTTTTCTTTTTCTTTTTTCTTCTTCAGCGTTCAATGTATTTGAGCTCTTGACTCAGGGATCTTGTGTACTCACTTGCAAACATTTTTGTAGATACCTTACACATTTGTTAATTTCTATATCCATGTACGTGTCCATGTCCACATTCATGTTAATGCATCTCTTTCCTTGTAAGTGTTGCTCCTTTCTTGCCACAATCCTGAATTCCCAATGGTTTTAGCATTCCTTAGTGTTCCTCATGCCTCAATTCCTCATTAGAGTTGGGGTCTACTTGCTAATGTCTGGGTCCATCTATGACTCAGTTACTCTAGGATGTATTTTAAGCCACGAGGAAGTGTTCACTTATTAAATTTTATGGTCAGTATAGCTAGTTGTGTTCTTTTCTACTCCTTCGTTCCTTATTGTATCTAATGATTTTCTGATGACTTGAATTCTCTATAGGGATACCAAATCATTACATTAAGTATGAGAAATATGTAGAGTAAACATATCTTCCTCTAAACATATTCTTTCTCTTAGTTTTAAATAAAGGCAAATAACTTTTTCCCACCAAATACTACAACCTTCATTTAAAAATTAGATTAAAAAAATAAAAATAAATTAGATTTGTTTTATTTTATAAATTTTTATTGATGTCTTTAATTTTCAGTGATCTTCATTCTCCCTTGCCTTACTTGTTGTTGTTTGATTGTTTTTTTAGTCATGTCTGACTCTTGGTGACTACATTTGGGGTTTTCTTGGCAAAAGTACTCAAGTGGTTTGCCAAGTCCTTCTCTAGCTTATTTTTACAGATAAAAACCTGAGGAGAACAGAGTAAGTGACTTGCCCAGGGTCACACAACTAATAAGTGTCTAAGGCCAGATTTGAAAGTAGGAAGATGAGTCTTCCAGACTTCAGGTCCAGAGCTCTATCCACTGTGCCACCTGGCTGCTCTTTCCTTTACTTATACCCCTTGTAATAAAGAATACAAAAAGAGAAAGTAAACAACACTTGAATCTGAAAACCAATAGTTCAATCACTTCTGACAACACATGGTTTATTTCACACCAGTTGTTGTCCAAAGAGGAGCAGTTGGATTTCCCCAGCTCTTATAACTTTCATCTTAAATCATGTTTTTGCCTTTCTTTGTAACACCAATGATTAGCAAAGCACCTGGCATGTAGTAGGTTCTTAACACATACTTATTGATTAACTGTCCTACATAACATATTGGCTCTTGACTAAGGTACATCACTTTCCAAATTGAAGTAAAGGCCCTGTGATCCAGGCAGCATTTTTTCCCCCTATAATACAAGATAATTTTACACAAAACGTTGTTTGATCAGCAAAATTTTAAAAGCATAGACAGGTTCTTTTTCTAGATTCAACTTTAAAAAAAGAGGAAAAAATGTTTCTGCCTTTTCTGTTTCTTTTCTATTTCCCCAATTGGCATTGCTGATTCAAGAAGTTTACTAGATTTCAAGTAATAAATGAAAACAAATAAAAAGCAAACAAACAAAAAACCCCAGACTTGTTTACCGAATGTGTTTCTAGGAAACTTGGGGTATGTTTGAATTTAAACAACAAAGAGCAAAGAAACAAAATTTAGCCAGGATTTTTGGTTCATTGCTTAGGTTGACTCGAAAAAGAACCCAGTTTCATTCAGAGCAATCACATTTTTCAAAAAGTTACATGATCTTGAGGAAACTTTTCTTAAGTCAGGGAGGAAAGTCATTTTTGTACTCTTAACAGTCTAAGAACATTTCAATTGGAATAATCCCTCCTGACTAAGTCAATTGGTTGATAATTGGGGGGCAACATTAGTATAGATCAAATGACAGAGATGATGCTTGACTCTTTCAATTAATGTCTTCAAATACATTTCACTTGTAAATGAAAAATGATTGTGTGTGTGTGTGTGTGTGTATGCGTAATGGTAAAAGAATTTGATGTGAAAATCAGAAGACTTGATTTCTAATTCTAGCTCTGCAACTTGCTACTGGCAGGGTAGACTAGACAGAGTGCTGAACTGGGACCTGGGTATTGAACTTTAAGTCCAGGCTCTTGCATTTCTGCTCTGTAAGACCTTCTTCAGGTCTCAGTTTCCTCATCTGTCAAATGAGTGGGTTGGATTAGAAAACCTCTGGGATGTCTTCCAGTTATGCCTATGATTCTAAATGTCAAAACAGGTAAAACTAATAAATACATGAAACAGGTACCCCCTCTTTCCTCACAAGGTGCTACTTCAAATGGTCCTTATGTTACTCTTGAATCCAATCCTAACCACTCATTTCTAGGGGTGTAGCCAAATAATAGTAGCTAACATTTATATTGCTTATTATTTGCCAGACCCTGTGCTAAGTGATTTGCAATTATTATCTCATCTGATCCTCACAACAACTGTGGGAGATAGATGTTATTATTATCCCCATTTTATTGATGGGGAAACTGAAGCAAATAGAGGTTAAGTGATTTACCCAGGGTCACACAGCTAGAAAGTATCTGAGGCTGGATTTGAACTCAGGTCTTTCTGACTCAGGGCCTGGTCTATCCGCTGAACCATCTACCTTTTCTGTGTTGGAAGCAATTTGAGCTGGGTTCTTCCTATTCCTGTAGGACAGAGAGAAGTCCTCTACCCTTTAAGCTAGGGTTCTACCAATATGTTCCCAATTGAACATGCTCACTTGTTACTTTACTTTAAGCAGAATCTACATTACGTTTTAACTGCACAATGGAAACCCCTATTCTGTTGACAAACACTGTGGTGTAAATGATTTAATTTACTGGCTTAAGCATTAGTCTACATATTATTGTACTGATCAGTCATTGCATACTAAAATCACTCATCCTTAATGTAATGATTTGGTATCCCTACAGAGAATTCGAGTCATCAGAAAGTCATTAGATACAGTAAAAAATGAAAATTACTATTACACAGCAGTAAACACTATTAACTGTTAGTTAAAACAGCATTTAATTTAGCCGTGCAAGAGTTTACAAATTTCCGCAGTTTACTTGGTTTCTGAATAATTGTCTCTGAAAAGTTAATGACACGCGTGCCAATGAAATGACAGGATTCAGAGGGGGAAAATGATAAACTGGTATGTGTGCTGAGCAGAGAGCATATTGTTACAGTCTCAGCAGCTTGTTTGCCCGGGTGGGATAGTTCATTGGCCGGAGAGGGGAGCGGGCTGCTGACCTAGCCAGCCCAACCAGCACAGAGAAGCTTATGTTCCTGAAAAGGCAGAGGAGCGTGGAAGCTTGTGGGGAGAGTGGGAGAGTAATTGCTACAGGCTTGCCTATCTCCCTTGCTATCAGCTCTTGTGTGCTCCCTCCTGCCCAGGGAAGTGACCCTGCTGCAGAGCTGATTGGCTGGGGTCACTATAGCCTTCCTGGGATGGGCTGCGTCCTTGTAGATTCAGTACCCTCAGGAACGATGGGCTTGGTTGGAGAGCAGGTATGTTTGGTCAGGCTCATCAACTCCAGGCTGTCAAAGCAGCACCAGCTGAAGTTAGAAAACACACAGTTGCTTTTAGTTAGCCAGCCATTGTCGCAGTCAGACTCCAGTTTTCCCCTAGCTTTAAATAAAATCAGACCGGATATGGACAGTGGCTATAAACCTGGGCGCTCTGTGGGTTGCTTGGCTCTGGTACTTTATCCAAGCGATTTTGATTCATTTTCTTGTGTGTTCCATAACTGCAGGTTGCAGAATTTGAGTTTGTTGCTCACAAATGTTGAACTTTTCTATCAAAAGCCTCCTTCCCCCCGAACTACCATCCCCCCCACTCCTCTGGATATGCAGAAGACAATAAAAAATGAATACCATACTGCCCTCCATCCTATTTGTATCTCCCATGTCAAACCAATGGGGATAATCACATTCTGAAATGGCCAGTCCTGGAAGAGACCTTTCTGGGCATGGACAACTGTGACTGCTACGGAGGACCTTGAAGGAAAGCTTTCGTTCAGGCAAACTCCAACCTACTGAGTTATGAAAAGGCCAGAGTGCACAGGCCCAAGGAATGGTCCTCGGCCCACACTCCCTGGGGCCAGCTAACACCTTTTTGACAATAATACAGGATGAAGAATGGCCTACGAGTGCATTCCTTTATCAATATCATACCAGCGTCTGGAAATACTTGGCAGCCAACAGGAATTGCATTGTGTCTTTTGTATGTGGTGTGTAAGGAGATTAATTCATCTTCCTGGAATAACAGTGCATGGGTTTATATAGTATGTTTGGTCCTCTCACACTGACTAACCACATAATTGCACATAGAGTCCCATTACAGGAGACCCTGAAATGTTATAGTTCAGGCTATAATTACATCATTTACTTCTGAAAGAACCCTGAAGATACAATAAAGGTCAGTGCAACTTTATGGGGAAAAAATGACACCAGTTTGGTACTGTATCACGTATTACACCACATTTAGTGTATCGCAGGGACTGTTTAAGGCCTCAGTCTTGCCAATGAGTTAGAAGAGATACTGCAGATTCAACCTGGGATCACACCAACATCAGCATTAGGTGGAGGAAATGCAAGCTGCTGGTCTATGGCCCAAGTTATGAGGAGGCAGGTTGAATGATATAAAGTCTACTTTATCTATATTGACCTTCTGGGCTTGCAATCTCTGTGCCTTCTCCTGAACTGTTGCTTTGTTTCAGCTACATTTCAGCAATGAGGACCCCAGCTTTCTGACTCAACTGAGCTTTTGATTTATATCGGGTTTTGGTTTTACCTCATGCTCTTCTCTTCTCAGGAACGGACTGTCCCTCCCCTAATACTGGGAGTCACTCTTACGCCCAAAATGCATCATTCTGATGTGTTTTGAGAGGATTGTTGGACTTCACTTAAACCTCCTCTCTCCCCCCACACACCAAAGAAGGGATTCAGAGACCTTAGCTGGAGTAGACCTTTGAACACCCTACACATCTTCTTTTTGGATCTAATACTACCCTGCAGGAAGGAAACTCCTGGATCAGGCAATGCTTAGAGGCAATTTGCCCTGACCTTAGACACCAAATGGCATCCACCAGGCTCTTTGGCACAGTACAGCTCATGTATATGCCTCCATCAAAGTCCCCAAAGTCTGTGTCTAGGAGGCCTTTGGGGTGACATGCCTTGATTATAGGGTCATCCTCTTCCTTATGGACAGTAAGCTTCTGGCATCACCTTACGTTAGGGTTGGGGAACCTGAGGCTTTGAGGTCACATGTAGTCCTTTAGCTCCTCAAGTATAGCCCATTGACTGACTCCAAACTTCACATGACATGTTTCTTCCCTGGCCTGAACTCTGCATGAAGACTGCACAATTTTTTTTCCCCTTACATGGAGTCTTCTCTTCCTCTGTCTCCAGGAGAACATGGAGATTCACATTCAACCTGGATGGAACTACAGCAAGAAGATCCCAAGAAGAATAGACACAGTAGCAGTTACAATGGGAGCAAATGATAGTTAATAAGAGAAAAGAGGTAACAGGTGCTGTTGGGACTCCTTGGGCCAAGTCTAGAACTTTCTCAGATCTGTAACCCTACTCCCCAACACACCTTCCCTTGCTATCCATTGGATAGCTTAGAAGCAAATGAAGGCCCTTAGGAAACCAGGGCTTACCAGAGCATTTTGTCCTCTACCTTGTTGCTCTCCCCTTCCTGTCTTGTATAACCACTGTCCTGGGGTCTGACACCAAGGAAAATGAAAATTTACTAAGGAGATTTCAACAAAAACCTTTGCATTACTGGTGAATGGGATTTTTTAAAAGTATCATGATTTGGTAAGCATAGTCAAAGATGATCTTTTTTCCATTTCAATCTATTTATCTTCATAAGGTATCTTTTTTAGCCTTCATAGCTACTAAATCAAGTATGAAAATAAACTTAAAATCAAACTGTTGGTTGAATTGCTGTATTATAGTATTAAAGCCAAGATTTTAAAAAATAATTAAGTGTATTCAAAGATACTACTGTTATCAAAAATTAATTTAGTGATAGAAAAATTTTTCTTCATGTATACAGTGAAATTATATATGAAATATTATTTATTTCATACCTAACTCATTCTTTTAAAATTTCTATTTCTGTGGTTCATAATATATGAGTCAGGAAACAATGTGCAGTGCCTGGAATAGATTGGGATCTTCCACCAGTGCCTTTTCTGCTAGGGTAGTAGTGCTATGGTTCAATTAATTATTTTCAGAGGAAAGATGTTATCCACAACTTTACTCTGGTGTAGATGCCTCAGAAGAGACTATGGCAGATCTACTCCCTTATTGACCTGTTTATCTACAGCGTGGAGATGGGGTGAGTGGAGAATATGAGACAAATTGAGTCAGTCAATTTGTTATTCCTTGTAGATTTCCTTCTGATTCTGTA
>CM053594.1:136402671-136423073 GCA_028646575.1 Pseudocheirus occidentalis | reverse complement strand
TTACAGTGGGATCAATGTTCTGGGCTGGGGGGTAGGGGCAAAAAAGGGGAGAAAATCTGTAACTCAAAACCTTGTGGAAATGAATGATGTAACCAAGAAAATAAATTAAAATTAAAAAAAAAAAGAAATGCTTTTGCTGTATCCCACAAGTTTTGGTATGTTGTCTCATCATTGTCATTCTCTTGAGTGAAGTTACTGATTGTTTCTATAATTTCTTGTTTGACCCACTCATTCTTTAGGATTAAATTATTTAGTTTCCAATTAGTTTTTGGTCTATCCTTCCTTGGCACTTTATTACATATAATTTATTACGTTTCCTTTGAGTCTTGTATTTAGAGGTCAATTAAAAAAAATTCATCTGTGGTCTTTTAATTAGAAATGCTTGAAAGCCCTCTATTTCATTAAATGTCTATTTTTTTCCTTCGTGAAAGATTATATTTAATTGTCCTGGGCAGATGATTCTTGGTTGTTAATCTTATTCCTTTGCCTTACACTATATTATATTCCAAGGCTTCTGATTCTTTAATGTGGAAGTGATGAGGTAAGGGAACAATAAAATGTTGAGGTGTAGGATTAAGGGTGCTCAAGACACCAAAATATCAACATGTTGGGTCCTGCCAAATGAATTTGACTCAAGTCTTCTCGAAGCCAAAGAAGAACAAAGTTTATTAAAAGTTCACCATAATGGGCAGACTCTTAAGGAGCCTTGGTATCTGTGATGCTTGCATTGGGCAAACAGACCAGAATCATCTGACACAGAGTGAATCTTCCCTGAATCATTCTCTGGCACTCTCACACCTCATGGAGACAAGATGGGGTCTTATATATGTAAAGGTTGTGGGAGGAATCTAGGGGTGCTCTAGGGGAGGAGTTTGGGGAGGTACTTCAGGAGGAGTCAAATGAAGTCAGACTCCAGTGATGAGGGATTAAGGGTGGGAGGTAGCTAGAGGCTACCTGGAGATGAGACAATGGAGGGTTTAGGAGGATCAAGGGTGGGAGCTAGCTGGACAAAGGAGGGCTAGGCTAGTAACAGAGGTTTGGGTTGAGCCACAATAAAAAGCTTATGGCCTTAGACAAATGCCTCATCAAATAGGAAAATTCAGTCAGCATTCAAAGGGGTTTCCAGAGTCTGTACCTCATCAGAAGCTGCCAAATCCTATCTAATCCTGACTGAAGCTCCATGATATTTGAATTGTTTCTTTTTGCCTTCTTGCAATACTTTCTCCTTCATCTGTGAGCTCTGGAGTTTGGTTACCATGTTCCTAGAACATTTTGGGATCTCTTTCAGGCAGTGATCAGTGTATTCTTTCATTTTCTATTTTGCCCTCTAGTTCTAATATGTCAGGACAGTTTTCTTTGATAATTTCTTGAAATATGTTGTCCAGGCTTAAAAGAAAAAAATTTTTTTATACCTTTCAGGTAGCCCAATAATTCTCATATTATTTCTCTTGGATCTATTCTAGGACAGTTGTTTATCCAGTGAGAAATTTCACGTTTTCTTCTTTTTAAATTTTTATTTTTCCATATCTTGGTTTCTTGGTTTCATATCTTCATATTACTCATAGAGTAATTAGATTCTACTTTTTCAATTCTAATTTTTAAGGAATTATTTTCTTCAATGAACTTTTGTACTTCCTTTTCCGTTTGGCCAATTCTGTTTTTTAGAGAGTTAGTGTCCTTAGTAAATTTTTGTATATCTTTTGTTTTGGTGTTATTTTTTATATATTGACTCTTTTTCATGATTCTCTTGCATTATTCTAATTTCTTTTCCCTATTTTTCTTCTACTTCTCTAATTTTCTGTTTAAAATCCTTTTTAAGCTCTTCTAGAAATTCTTTTTGGGCCTGAGACCAAGTTTCATTTTTCTTTGAGGCTTCAAATGTAGCCATTTTGGCATTGTTATGCTCTTCTAAGTTTTGCCTCAATTCTCCTTATCACCCTAATAACTTTTTATAGTCAAGCTCCCTCTTTTTTTTTTTTTGCTCATTTTTTTCTGCTTTTATGTGACTTTGTGTTTTTCTGTGAGAGCTGGGCTCTGGTCCTGCACTGTCCCAAACTTTTTGTGCTGGGACTCTGGGTCTTACTGCTGGCTTTCACTGGGCTTCAAGGCTTAGATGCTTGCTTTCTCTGGAGGGTAGACTTCTCTTCTGACTTATATTGGGAAGTGGGGCCTACTTGATGGCCTCCCCTGGGAGGGGAGATTAGCTACTGGCCTACTCCAGGGGTGGAGCCTTTCTTCTTGGTTGCTATAACCCTAGATCATGTTTCTGGTATCTTGCTGATCTGCCCTGGATGGCTCCTGCTGCTGGCTTGCTATAGAAACAGGGTCTCTTCACTGGCAGGTCCCAGGGGCAGGGTCTATCTGTTGGCCAACCTTGGGATGGGGTTTTAATGCTAGTCAGTAATGTGGTCAAGGTGTAGCTGGTGGCTTGTGCTGACTGTGGGTTGCTGGGGTGGGATCTTGCAGAGACTGCTCACTTGCTCAAGAGGTGGCTGGTATACAGGAGGGTGGAGCCTTGCTGGTGGACTGACCCAGGTTTGGAACCTTGCTGCAGGCCTCCTGCTGTGAGACTGGCTGCTGCTGCTGCTTTTGGACCAGTGAGACAGACCTTTCCTGATGTGCTGATAAGCTGCTTCCCTGTTCCTTGATCA
This sequence comes from Pseudocheirus occidentalis, assembly GCA_028646575.1. Taxonomy (NCBI): domain Eukaryota; kingdom Metazoa; phylum Chordata; class Mammalia; order Diprotodontia; family Pseudocheiridae; genus Pseudocheirus; species Pseudocheirus occidentalis. The sequence goes on along the minus strand of CM053594.1, from coordinate 136,420,422 downwards.
ATTCTGAAGTGGTTTTCTAATTGTTTGGAAGGGAATTTTATTTTATTTTATTATTTATTTTATTTTATTTTATTTTTGCTTTTTGGAGGGCAGTTGGGGTTAAGTGACTTGCCCAAAGTCACATGGCTAGGAAGTGTGTCAAGTATCTGAGGCCGGATTTGATCTCCAACCATCCTGACTCCAGGGCCAGTGCTCTATTCACTGGGCCACCTAGCCACCTGATGGAGGGGGATTTTAGAGGGCTTCAGAGGGTTCCTTCCTGTTAGTCCCGAGAAAACCTTTATATCATTGAGAGCTTTGGAAAGTGGAATGGACTCTTTCAGGAGATACGGAGCACCTGTTACTGGAATTCTACAAGCAAAGTCTGGATGATCCCTGGTCAAGAATATTGTGTAATATATTTCAGCCTGGACAGAGTTGGTACAGCTGATCTAAAGAGGTAGCTGGTAGTATAGTGCTAAGCTTAGAAAAGGATCCCTGTGGAACACATATTGACTTAGAAAACCACACATTAACATTAAGTATGTTTTATTGTCTTTTTGTTTATTTTGTTAAATATTTCCCAATTGCATTTTATTCTGGTTCAGGATACATTTAGGAGTGTTGTAGTCAAGAAAATCTGAGTTTGAAACCTGCCTTAGTGGCTTACTTTCTCTGAGACCCTAGGCAGTTCACTCAACTTTAATTAGCCTCAGTTTCCTAATTTGTATAATAGGGAAGATAATATCACCAAGCTGATTGCTCTGCAAATACAAAGAAAGAAAGAAGAAACCCCAAACCAAACCAAAACACCAATCTTTGCTGTTGAGGAGACTAACAGGGGAGAAAACATGCAAACAACTATTAACAAACACCATATTCTACTGTATAAATCCCTCCCAAGGGGCAGTCTCAGCGTGAAGCCACTAGCATTAAGGGGGATCAGGAAAGACTTTATGAAGAAAATGGGACTTTAGTTGAAACTTGAAGGAGGCCAAGGAAGCTAGGAGGAGGAGGAGATCAAAAGGGACATTATTTCAGACATGGAAGGATGACCAGTGAGACTAACAAGAAGGCTATTTCAATAGAAACAGGCATGAGGTGGCAAGGGCCTGCACCAGGATAGGGGCAGAGTCAGAGGAATACCCAAGGAGCCTAAGAGTGACCAGCAGTAGACATTATGCTGCACGTCTGCTAACAAATGGGGAATTTCTTTGCTTCATTTATTCAGTTACATTTTCTGACACGTTTGCTATTGACTTTAAATATTTCAATGATAGTTCATTCCAAGGATAAATGCCATGCACACCAGTCAGATAAATATAGATGACATGTAAATAAATCCAATGCTTGATCATTAATAATTAGATTGATTTAAGACAGACCTAGTTTAGTGATATTTTCCAAACTTTCAAGATTAAGTTGTCATTATTTAAGTTGGTAAAAAAAAAACACCACTTAGGAAATAGTAGTCATATCCATCTCCCAAGCATGATGTGGAGATCAAATAAAGTTACAATGGTGGTAGCACTTTTAAAAGTCAGAAGGCCAATAAAGGTCAGTAAAATATGTCTATTTGCATATCACATAGACAGAATTAGATATGTAATAAATTAAAATATATAAATAAGTAAATGTATGTACACATATACAGATATACATGTATACAATGAATTATTCATTACAATATAACCTTGCAGATAGATTCAATATGTTAGCCTACAGAGTTTCTCATTATTCCACAAAATTTTATTTGGCATGCCTAGAAGTATTGTCTCCCATGACAATAAATATTGTTGATATGGAGATAGATGGTCCTAGTTCATTTCAGTCTAGGGATAATATTTTGTTTTAGGATTTTCAGAAAGTGAGCAATAGTTATAACTCATTTCTCACTCTTCTTTGGAAGTGATGATGAAGAAAACATGATTCTATGTTAACTTAGTTTTCAAATTAGTCAATGAATGTTTCCAAAACTTTCCTTTACTCACAATGCTAAACAGTTCAGTGCCTACTTTCTTATTTGCTTGGTCTTATTTCTCTAAGGTCCTGAGATATGTTATGTAATACGTTCAGTTTGGATAGTCATAAACATTAGCAGGTTTTTCATTAAATCAAGCCTAAAGTTGCTTCTTTGTAAATTCCATTCATTGATCCTAGTTTTCTTCTCTCAGGCTAGGCAGAACATATATGATTGGGTAGCTAGATGGCACAGGTTGGAATTGGGAAGACTAATCTTCATGAATTTAAATCTGGCCTAAGATACTTACTAGCTCTGTGATCCCAGGCAAATTACTTAATCCTATTTGCCTCAGTTTTCTCATCTATAAAATGACCTGGAGAAGGAAATGGTAAACCATTTCAGTAACTTTTCCAGAAAAACCCCAAATGGGATCACAAAGAGTCAGACATGACTGAAACAACTGAAAAACAACAGGCAGAATGTGTGGCAGTCCTCATGTACTAGAGCAAAGCTTTCTGCTCCCCCCAAGTCTTCTCTTCTTCAAACTATATCTACTTCCTTCAGCTCTCCCTCATATCATAAGATGTGAGGCCCTTTACTCTCCTGAATGCCTTTCTCTGATTACCAATGATCCAGATTACCAATATCCTCTGTGCTGTGCCTCTCGATACCATGTCTGGAATGCATGATTTTTCTTGTTTAAGGGGGATGATTTGACCATATTTCTTCCCATCCCCCCTTTGATTGATACAGGCACAAGATGGTCACAGATGACAAAATGTTTATATGATGGCAAAGTGTTAATGCCCAATAATCCCATTGCAGTATGTGAATATCTTTCTCTGAATTAATTAAAGGGAGTCTGACCAATGAACAGCAAACAAATTGTCCATTAAATAGGATCTTTAAATACTTAAGCTCTGGAGGTAGTACAGTCAGAGAGTTTGGAAAGAGTCAGGAGGAGAGATTGCAGTTGGAGGAATACTTAGTTCTTCACCTCTTGTCAAATATAATATTCTCTCCTGTCATTCATTACCCTTACCATTGGCCATGGCATAGAGTAGAGGAGAAATTCTCCCAGAAGGAGACACCCTGTCCATCAGCTGAAGAGTCAGATTGAAGTACTAGTTGAAAGAGCAGAGACATATTCTTCGTATAGAAACAAATGTAGAGAAATGATTTTCCAAGGGGTTTCTTGAACCTCTTGGAGCAGAGAAGAGAATGAGCTATGGACTCTATTACTGGCTCTGACTTTCAAGGGTTGACCTACAGAAGGAACTCTATGAGGGGTTCCCTACATTTTAATCTCTATGAGAAATCCTGTTTCCTACAAATGTGCCTCTCTACCACTATCCTCTAAATTTTGTGTACAAATTTCTGAGTAGCCACAGAAGCTATTTATAGGGGAGTGAAATCACAGAGGAAGATGTTTTATAGCTATTGTTCTTACCATGCCATCTTAGCAAATACCTTGCTTAAAGCTAATTGTGTCTATATGTTGATTGTTAGTGGGAAACACACTGGTGGGGACTTCTAAGTATATATCAAAGAGTTCCCTTAGAATACAAGGATAGTAACCACCCTCTGGAAACCCAACCTACAGTTTCAAATGCAAGTTGGAGACATAGCCCAGAGTAGGTACTACAACTGGATACTATTTCACATCATTAGCTCATATTCTGCTTGCAGTCCACAAAATACTATGTATCTTTTTCAGATAAAGTGCTTACAAACTGTCTTTGACATTTCCTTCAGAGCTCAGCACAAGCACTACTTCTTACATGAGGCCTTTCTTGATGCCCCCTCCCATCTGCTAGTGCTTTCTCCTAATGTAGCTTTTATTTATTTTGCATGTGAAAGGCACTGTGACATAGCTAGTTAAGATCTGAAATTTAACAAGAATAAATGTAAAATTTTACACTCAGATAAAAAAAATCAACCTCACAAGGACAAATTGGTGGAATTTTATCTAAGAAGGTATGAACAGCTAATGAGAAATGACATCACAGATCCAGAAAAGGGTTGAGGAGAGCTACAGCGTATTTTGGGAACTAGTTTTTGTTTCTAGAGTAGAAGAGTTGATTTTATGTAAGCTTAGGCTGGATAACAAGGGATTGAGGGAAGAACAGACAGGAATTATGCTAAATACTCTTTTTTTTTTGATATGTGACTTCATCACAGGCATAACAAGTCTAGAAGTAAGTAAGTTTTTTTCTGACACCCAAGTTATAGTTGCTATTGTGGAGTTTTCAATACCATAATGAAATGTGGTTAGAGTCTGTTTTTATCTATTGTGATAATCCATTGAATTTCCTTTTAATGTATGATGTTTTATCAAGCCTACATTCTATTCATTTTTCATAGGAATATCATTTCATTTGAGAATACCTGCAACTGTTTGGAACATCCTTCTCCCCTCTTTCTTTGCCTCCTTCCCAGTACTTGAATTTAAATTTATCATTTACATCTGATGACATTCTGGGATACAATTGGTCATGTATCTTAGTAGGACTGAGCCTGCCTCAGTGTGATGCTGCCATAGTCAGGGGGCTATCAGACAAGCCGTATACTTACTTGGGTAATTTGATTCATGCAGAGATTAGATGTTAGACTCATCCAATTTTGAGTAAAGATCTAGTTTTAAGCAGGGATGACTAAAGGAGCAAAAGAGCAGTTTCACCTTCTACCTTCCTCTTCCCTTCCAAGGAACCAGGTGGCTTTTAGTAAATTTGTCTACCTGGGCTCCCCTCTGGGAATGCTGGCAGTTCAGTGGTTTCTTTTAGTACATGTCAATTAATAATAAAAACAGCTAATATTTATTTAGCACTTACTATGTGATAGATTGTGAAATTATTATCTCATTTGATCCTTACAACAACCCTCAGAGGGAGAGGCAATTCCCCCCCTCCCATTTTACAGATGAGGAAACTGAACGAAATAGGGGTTAAGTGACTAATAATAAATATCTGAGGTCACATTTGAACTCAGGTCTTCCTGAGTCCAGGTCCAGTGCTCTATCCATTGTACCACTAGCTGCCACATTCAGTTACTTAAATCATGAAGTGGTCTGCTAGATGGGAACAATTTGTGGAGTAATTCCTACCATTGGCCCCTGTATATGATGACATTGACGTTTCGACATACTTGTTCAATTGTTTCTTACTCTTTGTGACACCATTTGGGGTTTTCTTGGCAAAGATGCTGGAAAAATTTGCCATTTCCTTCTCCAGCTCATTTTACAGGTGAGAAAACTGAGGCAAACAGGGTTAAGTGACTTGCCCAGTGTCACACAGCTAGGAAGTGTCCGAGGCCAGATTTGAACTCAAGAAGGCAAGTCTTCCAGTCCCAGAACTATCCACTGGGCTGCCTAGCTGCCCTTGAGCAAACTTATAAGATCTCACATCTTAAGTAATGGAATGATTAATTGTGATACATTGTGGAAGCTCTGTAATGTGATGCGCTATATCAAGTATAGTATGAGGCAGGTTTGTTTTGTTAGGGAGCTATACTGCTAGACATAGCTTAGGATCATAAGTCTGGAGACAAAAACCTAGTTGCTCATCTATTTCACACACCATATCCCTCTCTCTTTAGTTTACAGAGGAGGTAACCGAGGCTTAGAGAAGTTGTGACTTTCCTAAGGTTGCACAGGTCAGTGGCAGAGCCAGAGAGCAGGACAATCTGGTTAGATTCTGTCTCACTTGTAATGGGTCACTGTGGAGAGAGCCTTGTTTTGAGTCAGAGGACTTGATTTGTGGAGTGTGTTCTGCAAGCTACTTGGTATGTATTTGTGGCCGAGTCCGTGACTTTTTCTGTGCCTTGAGTCCTTTGTTTATAAAGCAGTGGAGGTAAGAATATTTTTGGCACGCACCTCAGGAGACTGCTGTGAGGAAAGCCCTTTGTAAACAGAAAGCAATGCCTTTACTGACACATTATACATTATTTTTGTGACTCTTTCATGATAGTTTCTTTTAAGAGGTAGCATGGTGTAGCAGAGAGAGATCTGACTTTGGAGTCAGGAAGAGTTGAGTTCAAATTTTACTTCAGACATATATTAGCTGTGTGACCCTGGGCTTGTCACTTAACCTCAAAGTGACCTAAGACTTTCTCTAAGACTTCCAGTTGCAGCAAAGGTGTTGATCTGCATCAGAGGAGGGAATTTTCTCATCTAGGAATTCCCCATATTAATAAGATTATAGGTCTTTTCCCTATCCCTTTTTTTGGTAGCTCAATGTTACTTTACTCCAACCACAACACACTCTCTAGACATTCTGGAACACAAATTTAATACATAGCAGTGGTGGGGTGGGGGTAGTAGTAATCAAGGTAATTCCAACACTCTTACTGAAATGGGTTTCTTGACATAGACATTGTACCTATACTTCAAGAGGTTGTAAGAAATCAAGTGATTTACAATTTTTTAAAGTTCCAAGCACTCAGCCAGAGACATCATTCTTTCAAAATACAGTGTTTTAAATCTCTCTATCTGTCTCTCTATCTCTCTTCTTTCTCTAGGGTACACACTTCTAGGCCTCCTCCCAACTGCATTCCAAATCTCACAGTACCAAATGCCTGTGGTTAGCAACAGCCATCACAACTATTGGCTTTAAGAAGAAAATAAGCATTTAAAACAAAGGAAGTTAAACAAACTTAAGAAACAGATTTTTCCCTGACCCTATTAGAAAGGCTTTAGGATCCCATTCAGTAGTCCCAGAGGAGAAAGGAAAAAAGAATTAATTCCTTAGGGTCTGTGATCTGGAGGGACACATCCTTTGCCAATCAGCCCACATAGTCTCACTTCTGGAGTCCTGGTAACTATTTCTCATAAAAATGGCCTCTTCTCTCCCAGCACCACGTGGTTTCTCTTTGCCTTTATCTTTCTAGTTCCATGAACCTTGTTTGGAGTTCCTTCTCAATTCTACCAGGCAAAACCAGTAAGTTTATTTGTTTCATTTAAGGGTCCCCAGGGGCATGGACACTCTTTCTCCAGCCAATGCCAACTGTCGTCTTCTCATTTCTACCCTATAGAATCCTCTTGCTTCCATGCTTAGATGAGAGGTCACTTCTTCCACATATCCTTGCTTGATCCTCAAGCTGAAAATGTTCTCTTCCTACTCATATTTTCTTCCTCCACTTTTTCTGAATCTTTCTTTTGCTCCCATTGTGGACTTTCTTGTATTACATTTATCTGTGAACATATCATTGACCCATCCCCATTAGAATGTTTCTTAAGGGTAGAGTTGTTATTAAGATTTATCTTTGTCTCTCCCAGGCATTTGTTTAGAAGTAATATTTGAATCTCCAGAACAGATTAGATAACCAAATGAGAGAGTATAAAGATGAGGTGAAAATCTAGCCTTGGGGACACCCATGCTTAGGGGCAGGAGGAAGATGATAAAGTAGTGAGAGAATAAAAATAGTGGTCAGACAGGTAGGAGGAGAACCCAGAGAGAGCAGCCACAGAATCCATGGGAAGAGAGAGTATCTGGGAGGATGGTCACCAAGGTGGAAAGCTACACACAAAGCAGAGAGACTGAATACTGAGAAAAACTCATTGGATTTAGCAGTTAAGAGACAGATAACTTTTGAGACAGCAGTGAGTGAAGGTTACTATTTCTAAGAGCTTAACAACAAAATTCTGAGAAGTAGAGGATGATATCTTGCTTGAGAAGATAGTTCAGTAGAGGGAAGGTTTGTGGAAGCAAGGGGTTACCTGAGCCTGTTTATAGGCAGCAAGAGACTAATGATGATGCTGATAAGAGAGAGGCAGATAGAGAGAGGAGTGACACCAAAATAGAAGGTCAAAGAGAGAATAATTAATAGTGCAGATTTCAGAAGGACATGAGCAGTGATGGGATTATTGATAAGGATAAAAAGAAAAGCAAAACATTGTTTTTCCTCAGACACTTTCTTCAGGCCACTGAAAATAATCTGGGCAAACCAATCTTATCTCCCTTTGCAACTCCAGTAAGGAATATACATTACACACACACACACACACACACACGTATATATATGTACACACATATATGTATATATTAATATATTATTTATATATATATATATTATATACACATTTTTTTTTCTATCTGGATCCCTTTCCCCTGGGTTCAGGTTTTGACATCTCCCTTGCCCTTTCTTCATAGTTTTCATAATCTCACCCTATCAGAAAGCTATTCATCCATTTGCCTTACCTCTAATCTGGCTCTTATAGATTTACAAGCCAGATTTTTTTTGGCTGGGTCAACTGGATGAAAAAATGTTGCCTCTCCTATATGGACTGGGAGGGCCCACGGACATAAGACCCAGCTTAATAGGACTGTCCTTGTATGTTCTTTTCTCCAGGACCCCTTCTCTGAGACTAACTTGTTGACTTGTTCTGAGGCTGATAATCCTGTCTCCAGCTCCCTTTCATTGCTTGAGCTAAGGTAATAAACACATTTGAGAGTAATTATTGTTTTTGTTCAGTCATGTCTGGATCTTCGTGACCCCATATGGGGTTTTCTTGGCAGAGATGCTGGAATGATTTGCCATTTCCTTCTCCAGCTCATTTTACAGATGAGGAAACTGAGGCAAATAGGGTGAAGGGACTTGCCCAGGGATACACAGCTAGAAAGTGTCTGAGGCTGGATTTGAACTCAGGAAGATGAATGCTTTATCCACTGAGCTATGTGGTTAATTACTTTTCCCTAATCCTTAGTTGCAAATCTAATTGCTTTTCCTCTGAAGGAGCCACTGCATTTACTTGAGTGCCTTCTCTCTGGACCCCCAAACTAAATCTTGTCATTATAATCACCCCATAATTCAAATGGATCCATGATCATATAGATTTGAACGCTCCCTCCAATAAAGCCAATGGCAACCCATTCATGCCTCTCCACCCTGAAGGACTCATCCATGGCCTCCCATAAGTTCACCATAGGAAACCACCTAGGTTGGAGACGTTCCATTTTGCTGACAATGGGAAGATACCAGTAGAGCATTGGGGCTGTCTCTCTGTGTCCATCTTCTTTTTTGTTCATATATTTCTGGGATAATAACCTTCGCTCCAGTTCTTCTTCAAAGTTTCTTATTTGCTAGGTATTGCAGCCTCCTTGTAATCACTGTTTATCTATCTCTCTGTGTGATGCTCAGCTTTGACTCCCTAGAGATAGTGTGTTCCATGACTTGCAGCCATATGAAAACATCATAGGTCACTATAATTACACACACACACACACACACACAATCAACATATTTTTCCCTCAAAAGGAAATATCAGGTGACTTCCATTTCGTCATATTCCATACAATCCCACATACCATAAATATATCAACATGTTAAGGAGAGCAAGATGGTTGGAAAATTCAGATTTGGAGTTATCATACCAGGGTTAACATGGTTATGCTAATCACGGAAAATTGCTTAGGCTGGGTTTATAACACATTAACCTACTCATCTATTTGGTTAATCGAATTTTAGAAAATCCTTCAAATTCATTTGCAGATGAAAAATTCAATGTCTTAATTGACTTTTTGACTTTTATCTTATTGGGCTGACTTTATGCAGACAAGAAACTACAGTCTGCTTTTTTTAATCTCAATATTCCCAACACACCAATTGGGAGTATAAAAGAGTATTATATAGTGGTATTTTGAGGATTAGCTAATGAAGAAAATTTTAAAACATAGAGTGTTAAATGGATGCTTAATAATATTAGGAAAACATGATATATGAAATTTCAAACTAAAAAAAAAACACTCAGCAGAGTCTCAAATCCCAGATCATTTGGGGTGGCTATTTACATTAAGAAAGAGTTATTCTTTGACTCTTAAGTGGATTCACAGGAAATTTTCTTCAGATAGTAAATTCCATGCATATACTTTGTAATAATTTGACTTGCAAACAACTTCAAGGAATTTCCATACTAGAAAGTAAGGAGTATCTATAGCATATACCCTATCAAAGTTATTACTGGATATATTATTTTAGGGGTAATAATTTTTCTAAACATAATTTCTTATCAATACAATTAGTGTAATAAGTACTTTTCCAAAATATAGGCTTTATTGCCAAGGAGTATCCTTTAGTAGCTTGAAGCCAAGTACCAAGGCAAGGTACGTCCTGTATAGATTCAGGTAGCAATCAATCAATAAACATTAATTAAGCTCCTACTATGGGCCAGGCCTCTTTCTCCTCCCTCTTCCCCCTCCAATCTCCCTCTTCCCTATCACTGCTTTGTCATGGCAGAAGGGCTTGCACGGTAGTTCAATGAAACCAAAAGTTATACTATGTTTCCCTTGCTGACAAAGGTCCAAACAGTCAAAGCTATGGTTTTTCCAGTAGCAGTGTATGGTTGTGAGAGTTAAATTATAAGGAAAACTGAGTGCTGTAGAATAAATGCTTTTGAATTATGGAGTTGGAGAAGACTTTTGAGAATCCCTTGGACAGCAAGGAGATCAAATCAGTCAATACTTAGAGAAATTAATTTAGGCTATTAGGAAGATCAAATGCTGAAGCTGAAGCTTAAATACTTTGGCCACATAATGAGAAGACAGGGACGCAATTAGGAAAAAAAATCCCAAAACTTTGATATTGGGAAAGATTAAAGGCAAAAGGAAAAGGGACAGCAGGGGATGAGATAGATAGATAATATCATGGAAATAACAGACATGAACTTGTACTGAGAGAGGACAGAAGGGCCTAGTGTACTATGGTTCATGGATTCACAAAGCAAGAAAATATGCCAGGCTCTATGCTAAGGTCTGTGGATACTAGAAGAGGCAAAAATAGTCCTGGCCCTCAAGGTGCTTACAGTCTAATGGAAGAGACAACATACAAACCAGTATATACAAAGCAAGGTATATACAGGATAAAAAGGAAATAATTAACAGAGGGAAGGCATCGGAATTAAGAGAATTTGGGGAAGCTTTCCTGTAGACATCAGCTCAGCCATTAAATTATGGCTCAGACTTGGGCTGACCGTTTTAACCCTTTTGTTCCTCAACATCTTCCTGCATAGAGTTTTTCTTGTTCAATGACAAGTGGTCTGCAAGGCCCTGTGGTCTTGCCCAGTTCCTGAGCTTACTAGCTTTCACTATACTGACTGCTTAGGGAGTGAATAAACACATTTCATTGTTACCTCCAATGTGAGATGAATGAATTCTTCTTGGGCACCAGGGTACCATTCAATAAACCGCCTCTTTCAGTGCTATAAATAATACTGTGGTGCTCCTCAAATGTTCCTTCATTTTCTATATGGGGGTAAGGGATATCCCAGGGAATCATGTATTTATCCTAGTACCAGGTCATCCTGTTTGCAGAGGCCCGTAACATAACAAAGATTTTGCAGACTGTAGAAAATATTGTCTGTCTGGTTATTCCTTGTCTCTTCTGTATGGGGTTCACTAGGGGCCCCACATGAGAGCTACAGAGAAGGCAGCAGTGGCAAATGAAGTTCTCTTTCTGTTTCACGGGGTCAGTTAGGATGGGAGACAATGCAGTGTTTGGAAAGATTATATGTAGTCTTTGGAGATATAAGACCTACGTTTTGATCCTGGCTTTGCTATTTATTATCTAAGTAAACTTGGGCAAATTTCTCCACCTCTATTGTCCTCACTTACTTTGGTGGTGCAGAGGCTCAAGTGCTAGGTCTGGAATCAGGAAGACCTGAGTTCAAATCCTACTTCAGACATTTATTAGCTGTGTGACCCTGGGCAAGTCACTTAACCCTTGCCTCAGTTTACTCATCTGTAAAATGGAGACAGTAATACCACCTCCCTTCCAGGGCCGTTGTGAGAATGAAATAAGACAATAATTTTAAAGTACCTAGACTAGTACCTGGCACATAATTAGGGGCCATATAAATGTTAACTGTTACTATTATTAAAATGTAGGAGTTGGACTAGAAGACCACCAAGGTCTCATTGGTCCTAGATCTTATAATCTAGATAACCTTGAAGGTCTCTTTCAGCTTTGGATGGAGTGAATTAGGTAGTCTTTTTTCTATAGTCTGTATGCTATTCTATATTCTATTTCCTACAGTCTATATTCTATTTCTATAGACTATATTCTGTAATTCTGCCATAGCCTGTAGAGCAGTTTGAATGAATGAAGACCCCAAAGCCTTTCTCACGAGCATCTTGTAAGAGTGCCTAGGATGTGGATTCTTTTGTTTTTTTAATTTACTTTGTGTAGGACTAAGAAAAAAAAAACCTGAGGTTTATTTACTGTGAGCTAGAATTTGGCAATTCCCTATAACTTCAGCAGGCTATTTTCTCTGTGAATCTGCATATCTTATTTATTTCTGGAACATATTTGACTATTTTATTGTCTCAAAAAATGTACTGTAATCCTGATTCCTGTTTGTGTTTTTATTTAAACCACATCTACAAATGTAGCTAATAAACATTAGTGGGAATAAATTTACATTCTAAAATCTATTAATCTAACCCTACTCATTATAAAAGTGAACCAATAAATAGCAAATAAATCAAACAATGTGAAACAATAAAACAAATTAACCAGGATCATTTAAATAATTACTGGCTCTACCATCTATAACAAAGCCTCACAAATTAACACTTCAATGGCATTCTCATTTTCATCCCATGTTGTTGCATAAACAACACCAACTTCCAAATATATTTGGGATCCCATTTGAAAGAAGCAGAGGAAAAATAACAGTAGGGGGTTTCCATCCAGAAGTCATGGATTGAATGAGGCTAGAGACTGAATTCACTTCTTTTTCATTCTTAAAAGCACTCCTTCCAGGACAAGGTAAAAACATTACTTTTATGCTCTTTTGGCCAGGGTGTCTATTTTAAAGAAATCTTAAGGTAGTTTTATTAAATGGAAATTCACCACAAGATCCTTTGGTATTGAAAAAAAGTACAAAAAAGACCAGAATGGGTTTTATTAAGTGTATTTTTGTGTTTGGTGTCATACAAATTTAAATTGAAAAGAGAGTACAGGTCATTGTTGTTCTACCTAGAAGTCACTGGACCTCTATAGAGTAATTTGTTTTTTCTGGTATGGAAAGGGGTAGCAATGACTGACTGCCAACTTCCTCACTTGCTCTTAGGACACCAATCAATTAATTAATCGATAGCTCAACAGAATGCTTACCATATGAGAAGCAATCTACAAAACCCTTGGAAACCTTGCCCTAAGAGATCCAAAGCTAGGCATTGCATACGAGTGTTAGAGTCTTCTAAAGTAGGGTAGGGGCCGTGGTGATAAATGGTGGATCTTTCTGGTGGGTTATTGGGGACTTCACCCAGTCAGTTCAGTCAAATTTGTCAGCAGAGACACATTAAGACCATACCCTGGGGAAACAGTCAAGGAACCTTGAGCTGCTAGTTATAAATTAGATGCCCAGAAGGCCTGCGGTGGGAATGGATGGACAGGAAAGAAATTCAGTGGAGGTATATGGTAGTCCCTCCCTTCCCAAGCATTTGTCTGTATGTTTTTCTTCTTATTGTCTAGGATGTGCCATAGAAGATCATCATGGGAGCCGTCTTTGGAATTCCAATTCAAATCAACAACTGTTAGTTTTGTACTCTGTCCAAAGTGAGAGGCAGCATGGGGTAGTGAATAGAGAGCTGGTCTTAAAATCAGGAAGGCCTGGGTTTAAGTTCTGCCTTTGACTCATACTGATTGTGTTGTCCTGGACCTGTGGCTTAAACTCTCAGGGCGTCAGGCTACTCTATAAGACTATAAGTTGCAGAATAAGTATTGATATACATTGGCAGAGGAAGTTCCTCCAGTGTATCATGTATCAAATCATAGGACCATAAAAAAGAAATGTACTAGGTACTGTGTAGAGCATGTTATACATGCTCTATGCTATTTTCTTGGATTTGCTTCTTCCTTCCTCATGGTGGGACTAAAAGGTATATGGATTCGAAAGTTCTCTGAGAACCCTAAGGAATATTCTACATTGATGATTTTTGGCACAGAAGGACCACAGTTTCAGAATACTGTGAAGGGTTATGACACAGTGCATATTTTCTTTTTTTTTTAATCCATAAGGTAAAGAAAATAGAGATAAGAAGAAAAATTTTATTTCAAAGTAATTATAACAAATATAAGAAAAATTTTTCATGAACTGATGCTGCTAGTACATCTGGTATTACTGCATATTCCTTCCCTCTTTCTACCTTCCCTTTGCTGTCCCCAACCCTTTAATTCACAAATTCACAGTATTTTCTTTTCTTTTTTTTTTTTTTTTTTTGTGGCTCATGTCTTAGGATATAATGTGTCCATGTTGGAACACAGAAATGTTGGAGTGGGATAGGAAATACATATTTTGATAAATTTGTCTAATTGAGAAGAGAAAAAAAGAATAGGGAAAAGACTGTGAAGGGAGCCCAGGGAGGCAGAGTTGAAGGAGTGCTGGATTCAGAATTGGATGACTCTGAAAGTTCAAATCTCAATTTGTCACTTATAAACAGCACGACTTTGGATAAGTCACAAGACTTCTCTGACCCACTCATCTGTAAAATAAAAGGTTTGCATTAGATGTCACCAAATATTCATTCTAGTTATGCATTCAAGATAACAATGGTAATAATAATAGTGCTGCTAATAATAATAGCTAACATTTTTATAGTGCTCTAAGGTTTGCAAAGATCTCTATTGTTCTCCCAATTTAATTTGCATTGAGTGAATTAGGTTGTTTCTTGGTTTCTAACTTTTGCTCTATCATGGTGTACAAGATAAGGAAACTTTTATCTTATTCATAGTGTTGATTGGTTCATCATAGAATCTCCATTTTAAAGAAAGTGCCCAAGGCTAGCCACATATTCATTTTTCTCTGTCCTTCACTCTTTTAAAAACATTTAATTTTAATCTTTTTTTTTCAATTGCATGTAAAAACAATTTTAAATATTGATTTTTAAAAATTTTGAGTTCCAAATGCTCTACAATCCTTCCTTTTCTCTCCCCTCATTGAGGAAGTAAGCCATTTCATATAGGCTGTACATGTGCAGTTATGAAAATGATATTTCCATATTAGTCAGGTTGTAAAAGAAAATACAGATTTCCCCTCCATCCTCCCCCCCCAAAAACACCAGGAAAAAAAGTAAAAAGAAAGTGTGCTTCAATCTGTGCTCAGATTCCTTTACTTCTTTCTCTGGAGGTGGATAGCAGCTTTTATCATGAATTTTTTGGGATTGTCTTAGATCATCGTATTGTTAAGAATAGCTAAGTCATTCACAGTTGATCATCCTATAATATTGCTGTTAGTGTACATGTTTTCCTGGTTCTGCTCACTTCGCTTTGCATCAATTCATGCAACTATTTCCACATTTTTCTGAAACAATCTTCTCATCATTCCTTATAGCACAATAGTATTCCATTACATTCGTATACCACAACTTGTTCAGCCATTCCCCAATTGATGGGCATACCCTGTTTACAATTCTTTTTTACTCTTTATCCTTGACAATCTGAATTTTCTCTGTCAATCAGTTGCCTCTCTCTTTTTCCACCCCATCTCTACCTTTTAGCTTCCTTTGATGTGTTTTCTTCCCCAATTACAATGTAAATTCCTTGAAGGCAGGGGCCATCTTTCTTTCTGTTCTTATTTGTGTTCCCAAGGCTTAGCACAGGTGCTGGGCACATAGTTTGTTGACTTGACTTAATTTACCCTGTATAATCTTGGTGAGATATAACCTTGCTGGAACTTAGTTTCTTTATCTATTTTTTTCTTTATCTATTATACAAAGAAATTGGATTCCATAATTCCTAAGGTCCTTTCCAGTTCTGAGTCTATGATTTTATCATCCTATGGATACATAATATGCAAGGTCCCTCTCTAGAACCAAAGTTAATTATTGTTTGGGTAAGAATCTGCTTTAAAATTTATATAAATGAGAAAGGGTTTAAAAAGAGTAGACTCAGGGTGGCTAGGTGATGCAGTGAATAGAGCACCAGCCCTGTAGTCAGAAGGACCTGAGTTCAAATCTGACCTCATACACAACACAAAACTAGCCATGTGACCTTGGGCAAGTCACTTAACCCCAACTGCCCTGCCTTCTCCCCTCCATAAAAGCAAAAAAAGAGAGAGTAGACTTGTTAGTATACTCACTATTATTTAATTTAATTTTAAACATATAGGACACGACATTATAGATTTCAAACAAGAAAGATTGTAGAGGTCATCTAGCTCAACTCTTATATTTTATAGGTCAGGAAACTGAGGTCTAAACTGGTTAAATGACTTGCCAAAAGTTACATAGGTAGAGATGGGTCAAGGGAAGAATTTAATTCAGAGTCTCTGACTCTAAATCTGACAGTTTTTCTATTGTCATAAACACAAAACATATTTTCATTTTGGGACTTCACAGGGAGAGAGAGACCATGACACATAGCCAAAATGTCATACTATCATATCTAGCAAGGGACAGCTGGATCATCAGGTCATCAGTAGCTTGCTTAAGGCTTGGTTTTATTCTTGTATATTAACTGAAGAATGAGACAGGGCATGGAGAGCTGGCTTTGGCATCAAGAAGATGAGTCTTCAGGTCTCTCCTCTGCCGAGTACTGGTTGTGTGTGAGTGATTGTGAATGAGGCACTTAACTGTAGTTGGAGAGAAGAACAGCATCATATAGGGAGTTTCTTCATAGGGAATTTCATATGTCAATAAAATCATGTCTTGCCTTGGGGGGAAAAACCCCAAATAAACCAAGAGATTGACACTGAAAACTTCTGTGGCAATATTTTGTTTCAAGAGAACCTGAGTCAGTTTACAGGTTAAAACACAAGGCAGCAATTAAAAAAAAAAAAAGACAAAAACATTTAATGATAAGCCAGGATAAAGATCCTGTCTAAAGGAAATGGAAAAGGTAAATGCTCTCAAGTTCTTGAGGCAATACATGGGATGGGCAGTAAGCATGGCCCTCGGCTTCCTGGCAACTTTGGCCAAAAAGGGAAGGCCCTGGGTTACTTTGTTTTTGTTAAACATATTCATCAGCAGAGATAGATATTTTTTCCTGAGATGAAGCTCAAACAAGAATTTATCTTTTAGATCCTTGTATAAAGGCCATTAAGTGATATGGTAGACAATATCTTTGACTATAGCTTTTATAAACAGTTGCAATGCTAGTAGGATTGTTGGTCTAGACAAGCTCATTTTTTGCAGAACTGAATGAAAAGCTACAGATATAGGGGTGCTGTCTGTTTCAAAGGGTTCTCTGTGCGATCTGCATATTGTGAGCATGAGATTTTTGTACTCTTTGCATCAGTTAGATAGGGAATTCATTTTGCTTATCGTCAAGCTTTCCAGTTTGACTTTGCAGTAACAGTTTGTCCCACTTTCTCGGGTGTCCTTTATCTCACTGAAGTCTCATTTCCCTTAGCTCTCTGCTATAGGCTACTGATCTTGAACAAAGGAATCTTTTGGACATAATCATAAAGGGAAAGAGCATAAGAGGAAAGTTAATAGTCATCACATTCCATAGACCCCACAGAATATTCAAATTGGAGTCAACTCATGCCAGTCAATGGTGGTGTGTTGGAGTGGATAAAGGCCTAGATCCCCAGTCAGGAAAACGGGTTTGAGTACAAGCTTAGGCATTTTCTAACTGTGTGAATGGGCAAGTCACTCAACCTTTCTGAGCCTTAGTTTTTTTCATCTGTAAAAAGGCAATAATAATAGTACCTACATTAATTGTATTGCTGTGAAAATCAAATGAGATGACATATTTGAAATATCTTACAAACTTTAAATATATGCTATTATATACATACATCTATACATATGTTAAGCACGATATAAGTATGAACTATTACTGTTCTTTCTTATTTTTGGACAAGATGTATGACT
>CM053594.1:136387059-136402571 GCA_028646575.1 Pseudocheirus occidentalis | reverse complement strand
CTAAGAGAATTTTTCTTTTCTCCAAATGTTATATTCTCATGCTTTTTATGTCTCAAAAACATGCTTTCCTTCAGAGCAGGTTAAAGATCTATGTGAATAATTTTTTAAATGATGATGATGATGATGATGATGATATTAGTCTCATGAAGTGTGGCCCAGTGAGAAAACAATGGATTGGGAATCAAGATTCTTTAATTTTTGTTCTGCTGATGCTAACTTTCTGTGTGATCTCAATCAAATTATTTCACGTCTCTGGGTCTTCATCTTTTTCTTTGTAAAATGAGGAGGATGTTTAGATGCTCATCAATATCCTTTTTGCTCTGAGATTCCATAACTCTAAAATTTATTCTTGTTTTCTTTTGCTAGATTCATTATTTTGGCTCATTTAAGTAACATAACTATTGGGCTGCCCATCTCAGGCTGTTTAATATATTATCTTCTGATGGCCAAACAAGAAGTCCCTTCAAATATACTTCTAGTTTCAAAAGTGCCAGAAGGATTAATATTTTTCAGTATGTATAAATCAATGTGGGCAGATGATCCAGTTACAGACTTTTGGCTCTTTGACTAACTTCAGGTATAAACAAGGCCTACTAACACAGGCCTCAAAATAGTAGAATTAAAAAGTGCTCTACTTATGGGACAAAGACCTAAGATTGGGAAAAGTATTTAAGTACTGTTCCACTAGAGGTGGTCTACTGGATTTTGCTTGGGGCAACCAGGTGTCAGAATAGACAGAACATTGGGCCTAGTGTTAGTTCAAATCTGGCCTCAGCTGTGTGACCCTGGGCAAGTTACTTAACCTTGTTTCTGTAAGTTTCCTTACCTATAAAATGTGCTGTAGAAGGAAATGGCAAACCACTTCAGTATTTTTGCCAAGGAAACTCCAAAAATGGGGTCGTGAAGAATGGGACATAACTGAATAGCTATAAACTGGATTTTCCTTACTGCCATGATTTCTCAATATGCCACCACTGGGCAGGAACTAAGTTTCTGCCACCCATAAATCAAGTTATTGGCTAGTAAATATACAATCAGGTACCAATCTGGCAGCTTCTACAACTTTGGTGTTTATCAATCCCTGTCATCTGGCTCCAGGGCATGTTCTTTTACTAGGGTTTGGCAGGAGATAGGACTCAAGGAAATAGTCATCTGTCCTCAACTTTGCTTTTTTCTCTTTCAGGAAAGCAGGGGTATTTTGACATTTACTGTAATAGATGAACAGGCCATTGGTCAATGCCATCAGAATAGTTTTTGGGGGTCAAGGATAAGGAGGAAGAAAGGGACAGAATAAGTAAATTTAGGCTTTTAGTTTCCATTTACCCTAGCAGGAAAGATTTTCTTTTTGACCCCAAAAGGCAGTAGTTCTAGGCCATGCATGATTCATCTGGTCACAATGCTAATATATTATTTGTATTTTAATTGTACAGAGTGGAGGAAATGCTGGAGACTGGCTGGTGATAGCACATAAAGTCAGTGTGTTTGTTAGTTACACTATCCAGAGCCACAACTTTCATACAAAACCAATATGGCAGCTGGTCCTGAGGTTTCATGAACACATAATAGCCTAAATGCCAAAAAAAAAAAAAAATCTATTTAAGCAATTTTTCCTTCTCTATAGGAACTGAGTCTGTCAGCAGCATAAACACTTGCAATCCTGCACTTCCTAGGATGCATGTGCTATCGAAAAGGGAGGTGTTAATTGCTGCGCTAATTACAACATGATTGCTTTGCACTTGTTTTGCACTTGCAGGTGATTAAATTTTTAACGAAGCATATTACTTGGCACTGTTAGCACAGTTAACACATTTCTCTCTCTCTCTCTCTCTTTTTTTTATGCCTTGGGAGAAGTCCCGCGCCGCAGACCCTTCACTGGCTGTGATGTGCTGTTGGGCTTGGAAGCAGCCTCTGTTTAGTCTGTCAGTAGCAGTATCCCAGTTTCCTGCTTGGGAAAGAGCAGCAGCCTATTATAATCATACCCAGCATGACGGCACTGGCCAGATGCGAACGCAGAACCCACCAAGGTATTAGCTAAAAATTGGGCAGTGCGGTGGATGCCAGTCTCCCAGACTTCATTTAAAAACTACCGCAGCTCGAGCCAGTCAGGCAGGAGTGTCAGAGGATTTTGCAAGAAGGTAGAGAAATGACAGCAAGTTCCGTGTGATTTATTTCTCTTTTCCAGAATGCATTCCCAGCTGAACCGGAGCTCGGGAAACTTGCATCTGTTACATGGCCAGGCTTGTATCTCTCGGTTCCCACTGTGCAGCTGGCTTGCATGCGGCCAGCGGAAGGAGCTCTCGCCTGTCTCCGCGGGCGCGCGCGCACACACACACACACACACACACACACACACACACACACACACACCACACCACACCACACACACACACACACACACACACACACACCACACCACACACGCACGCACACACACACGCGCTGTCTCACCCTTCTGCCTCCTGTCTCAGGTCTCTCCCTATCTCTGTCTCTGTGTCTCTCTCTTTTTCCCCTTCTTTCCTGCCCCTCTGTCCCCGTCTCTACCATTCTTCTCTCTCCTTTCTGTCTTTGTCTCCCTCCCTCTTCTGTCTTTCTTTATCTCTCTTTCCGTTTCCCTTTTTTATTTTATGCCTCTGCCAATCTCCTTCCTTCCCTGGAGAACTGTCTTTAGCGTTAGAAGTAACAAATCCAAATCTTGAGAATGCTGTGATACTATCCCATTTACTTCTGCTAACTTTCCAATTTGAGCTGAGGAATTCATAGGATACCCTCTCCTTATTCCTTAAACTCTCTCTCCCTTGCCCAACCATTGATTCTTGGGGAGGTGGGGATGGACCTGTAGTTTCACTGGTGGAGTGATCTCTTAGTGAAGAAACTTCTGCAATTTATAGCTTGAAAGAGTTGGGTCGGCGTTGTGGGTTAGTGATTCTGTGACTGGCCTCAGAGTTACGCCGCCTTAGGTTCAAATCTCACATTTCACACTTGACAGTGAGACCCTCAGCCAAATCACTTAACATCTCAAATCTAAGATATAAATAAGTATATTCATGGTGTGCTAAGTTCAAACCAAGTGAGCCAGCAGTTTCTTCTGTGTAGTCAAAGGATAAATAATCCTCAACTGGGAAAAAGAAGTGACTACAGGGGAATGCTTTTTATAAGACAGGAGCCTTTTTATAAGACAGGAGTATACATACCTCTCAACATTTTCTGCAGCCCACAGGAAAAATACTGAAAATGTCATAGCTGGGGAGTTTGGGAGATAGGATCTGCTTGATAAATAAAGGGAGCAATGAAGTTAAAATTGATAAGCAATAAGATGGTGGTAGAGTAGAAAGAATATTGGTTTTAGAGCTGGATGACTTAGGTTCAAATTTCAGCTCTACCAAACGCTACTTTTGAGACCCTGGACAAATCATTTCATCTCTCCGCACATTTCATCTCTCTGCAGTTTATTTCCCCGTAAACTGAAGAGGAGACGGTCCTTGGCAACTCTCCAACGAAGTTCTCTTGCAAACTTTTTAGACATTCATTATTTCAGATTAAAGAGAAGAGGTTCAGTGACCTCAGTGTCTACTTCTGTTGCCTCTTTTGGCAAGAACATCATCTTTTATCCTACCTACATTAATATAGCTTTTACAGGGCAAATTTCATGTCCTCATTTCTTTAAGAATAAAACTATGTAGTGAACTAAGTGTTTTTGACTAATGAATTGAATTATTCCTGTTGTAGGTCCCAAGCTTAGCCCCAAATTCATATTTCAGACTATTATTCATCATTTGGCTGGCTCTATTGAACTATCAATGAAGATGTCATATCTGAAAATGGATGAAAAGGCAGCTTTCAGTACTTGATAAATGAATGTACTGTAGTCTAATCCATACCCCAAGAGGGAAAAAAAAAAAGGTAACAGTCTGCAGTCCAGCAGCTCTAAAGCAATAGGATGGATTTGCATTTCTCATGTGAGAGGAAAAATTTGTTCAGGGGATGTACAGTTATTAATGTGTATGAGACATAAGCAAATGTCATGAAAATGGTGCAATTAATTCCTTTGCTGCTTGAATTCAACCGTATAACATTTTTATTGGGAGCAACTTCATGGGATTTGATAGGCTGAACGTTATTTTTCAGAATTCATACATCATTTCCAATGCTGCTTTGTATCTTCAGGTCTCTTCTTCCAGCTGGGACAAGGCTCTGTTCAGCTGTCAACCATTCAGGAAAAACTCATTCACTTTCACTCCCTTATTCCTTTCCATTCCTCTCTTTTTCCTTTTACCTTTTCTCTTTTCAATTCCCTTGTCCTCTAATTTCTGCCTTTCTTCCCTCCCTTCCTCTTCCCCCTCCCAACCTTTTTCTCTTATTTTGCCGCAGACACCAGGGTCAGCCACCTGTGAGGCTCTCACACCCCCCAGCATGTGGTTGCTGGATTGTGGACTGTAGGCCTCAATGAAGCTTAATCAAAGAGTTGTTGCCCTAGCTGCAGCCATCATAAGCTGAAAGGCTTATTTGCCCTGGAAAATCCAAGGTCCTGCCACGTCAGAAACATTCGGACATTTTTTTTTCAAGGCAAGCTAATTTTTTTTAGCTCTCCATGCTAAGACTTTACTGAAAGATGTTGAGATGAAAAAGAATGGCATAAACCCTGTGTCATTTATTTTCTGAGCTGGTTGTGGTTTCTGCGTATGCCTGTGTGAGTAGATCTGTATACGTATTCTTTTCCAGAAAAGGATACAAAATGTGCACAGGCTGCCCATTTTTTATGTGTTAAATGAAGATTCAGTAGCGTTAGAAAATACATTACACCATAGTGTTAAGTCTGTAGATTGATAATATCATATGGGATACTTGAGAAATTATCTCAGAATATCATTAATGATGAGCATTAGGGCAAAGCTATCCATTCTGAGTACACTTCTTTTGATTTGCAATTGTAAGATAATAGTATTTATTACTTTAGCGCAAACCCCAGGCAATTTTATTATTACTTCTCCCCCACCACCTCAAAACAATACTGTGGTTCATTGGATAGGTTGGAAGAAAATGGTTTTGAAAATGGTGGATGGGTTAGTTGCTTCACTCCACACTCCTTTTCTTCCTTATCCCTTGTGGCCATCTGAGAATGACCGAGTTGAGGGTAATGGTATTTGGGGAAGGATAAAGAGGAGGAGAAGGTTATGTTTGAGACATGCCAGGAAACAGAGATCACCTATTTGAACCCCCTTATATTATAGATAAGTAAGCAGAGATAGAGGTTAAATAATTTGCCAGTGATGAGGACTCTTATAACAGGATCTTAGGGTCATAGAAAGCACTACACAATTTTTCTCAAATGTGATCCAACCTAATTTCCCCCCCCCAAAAAAACCCCCACTAGTTTAATGATTTCATCCATTCCAAATCCCCTTCTATATGGAGTGACTCCTTATAGATGCTCATTATTATCAACCCTCTCAGCCCCAGATGGTCACAAATTTTGTGGTAGAGGGGAAACAGAAGAGTGAAGCAGCTGGCCCCATCCAGTTTTCAAAATAGTTTTAGTCAGCTTTCCAAAATTTTTCAAATAAGCACAATAATATTTTATTTGGGGGTATGGGAAAGTAGTGGCCAAATTATTTAATCCTGTACAAATTAATATATAATGTCTGGGTTCATCAATTGCTTCAGTCACTAATTAGCTATGAGGTAAGATGCTTAACCTCCATTGGTCTCAATTTCCTCAACTGTGAAATTGGGATGATAATCCCTGGAAACCTTCATCTCATGGGTGTTGTGAGGATCAAATGAGAAAATCCATGCAAACTCCTTTGCAAAACTTAAAGCATTATATGAATGTTAGCTACTACTACTACCTACACTGGCCATGACCCCTACCCCAATCTCTATGCCCTCTACCTACCACTACCACTAGTAATACTGTTACTACAAGAGTGAAGATACTGCTATGAGTGTAGTATTAAGGCAAATTAGGAGCAGTTGGTTCCGTGGAATCATTTGAAAAGTACTTCAGGAATCTGTCTGCTCAGAAATATCTCTATTACTAGAATGCTCTGATATATCCTACCTTTCTTGACCTGAAATTCTCAACATTTCACTCTTTTTTGGTGTGTGGCCACAGGAATGGAAGGATTATTTTCATAAAGCTACTGTTAAATGCAAATATGTTATCTACAAGAGGAGACAGAGTCTTGAGAGTCTCCTCTTTGCTTCTCCCGTTAGACCATTAACATGGACTATTTTGTCAGCTTGCCTCATTTTTACCTTGGAAAATACAGAAAACTTTTAATGAGGTGCAGGGAAGGGTAGTGGGAGGGGTAGGGTTGAAAGGAAAAGGCAGAATGGGAGCATGGTGGGACAATCCCAGGGAAGCTGGGTATACAACAAGGAATGTCTCATCAAGGAGAGCAGTCTTTGGAGTGGTTGTAGTTGTATGGAGTAAGATTCTTTGAAGGAAGGACAGATGTTGAAGAGAAGGGGAGATCACTCTATCTAGTATGTAAATTTGTTTTCCCTGATATTGATATGTGACTAGAGTTCTGGAGACAGGTATCTTTTTCTTTTAATTAATTTTATTTCTAATTTATGGAACAAAATAAGCATTTCCATAACAGTACACTAAAAAAATGATTTCACATTAAACTGCAGGTCTGCTATGCACAACTTGCTATTCCTTTCTAACATACAACAAAATTATCATGTAAATTTCTTTTTTTTCCTTTTTTCTGTTTTCCCTGCCCTAGGGATGGCTACCATTAGACACAAATACGTACATATATGCACATATATGTATATACACACATACACACACATATATACACATGTGTATGTATACATGTATATGTGCATACCCCCATTATATATAGATATATATATACGTAAAATTATTCTACAAACTTCTATTTATCAGTTCTTTCTCTGGATGCAGATAACATCTTTCTTCATATGTCCTTTATGGTTAATTTGGGTATTTACAATAGACAGAATAACTTATTTGCTCAAAGTCATTCTTAAAACAATATTGCTGTTTTGGTATACAATGTTCTCTTGGTTCTATTAATTTTCTTCTTCATTATTTCATGAAAGCCTTTCTATGTTTTTTTTTTTTGCTTTTTGGAGGGTAGTTGGGGTTAAGTGACTTGCCCAAGGTCACACGGCTAGTTTTTTGTGTTAAGTGTCTGAGGCTGGATTTGAACTCAGGTACTCCTGACTCCAGGGGCGGTGCTCTATTCACTGCGCCACCTAGCCGCCCCCTATGTTTTTTTTTAAGATCATTGAGCTCATCATTTCTTATAGCACAGTAGTATTTCATTACAATCATATACCACAACTTGTTCAGCCACCCCAATTAATGGGCATCCCTACAATTTCCAGTTCTTTGTCACCACAAAAAGAGCTGCTATAAACATTTTAGAACATATAGATTTTTTTCCTTTTCCCTTAATCATCTGTGGAAATAGTCCAAGCAGTATTTCTGGGTCAAAGGGTACATACAGTTTAGTAACACTTTGGACATAATTCCAGATTGCTCTCCAAAATGACTGGATCATTTTGTAGTTCCACCAACTATGAATTAGTATCTTGATTTTTCAACATCCTCTCCAATATTTGTCACTTTCCCTTTCTATCGTTTAGCCAATCTCATAGGTGTAAAATGATATCTAAAGGTTGTTTTAATCTGTATTTCTCTAATCAATAATGATTTAAAGCATTTTCATATGACTATAAATTGTTTTGATTTTTTTCATTGGAAAACGGCCTGCTTCCATCCTTTGTATCTTTTTCAAAGTGTTTTCATGTGCATTCTCACAACGACCTGTTGAAGTATGTAGGGCAGGGATTATTTTCCCTATTTCACAAGTGAGGACATTGAGATATGTAGGGAGGTCAAGTCAGTTTCTCCCAGGTTCTCAAATTAGTTAGTAACAGAGCTAGGATTAGAACTCCGGTCTCTTGGCACCTAGTTCAGTGTTCTTTTCACTCTACCATATTTTACCCTTCGGGTGAAATTATAGAGTGAGCAAATAAGTATCAGGCTAATCTCTCTTCCATCTGGGAGTAATCCTGTGCCTAGAGGGAAGAACTGTGCCAATTGTGTCTTATTTAGTAAAATTTAGGTATTGCTGTGATAGCATTATACATAATAAAGATTTTTTAAATTTCAAAATAATTATTATATTTTCTAGCATAAGGGCTATGTAGATTAATGAAGAAATCATCAGAAAGACAAGATTTTCAATTTTATAAGGTAACTTCAAATAGTGATGGTGGAGGAAACGGGATATTATTAAAGGACACTTAGATTCATTTAGAGAAGGCTTTTTAGATCTACTACTTGGATCCACTAGTGGGGATCTCTTGGTAAAATGTATTTTGGTTCTGTGGGCCTGATTCACCCAGAAGATGGGTTCAGAGTAGAGACCTTTGATGTATAGTCCAAAATTACAAAGATGTGTGCCCATTGCCTAGAACACTATAGGAACCTAATAAATGTCTGATAACATCGACTTGACCTCCATAAAAACCTATATGGATCCAGAGGTCTAGGTCAGAATATTGGCTCTGCTTCTCTTTCTATAGCATGTCTTTCTGCCCCAGAGCGCACTTGTGAGATTATAGCTCCCCTTCTTCACAAATTCCGATTACCAGTTTGGGCAACATGGAGTAGTGGATAGAACATTGGGTATGAAGTTAAGAAGACCTGAGTTCAGATCTTTTATCAGACACTAACTAGCTGTAGACTTTTGGGCAAGTCATTTTAAAAAATCTCTATAAACCTCAGTTTCCTCATCTGTAAAATGAGAGTTTGGACAAGAAGACCTCTAAGGCAGTGGTTTTCAACCCTCCTAATGCCCTGACCCTTTTATCCTCCACTATCTCCTGATGTCTGTCTAAGCTTATGTTCGTTGCTTACATGACACTATTTACCTTACCCTCTGCTGTCCCTTTCTCCTTTTGCCTTTAGTCTTTCTGAATATCAGGGTCTTTTCCAATGAGTCCTTTCTTCTCATCATGTAGGCAAAGTATTTAAGCCTCAGCTTCAGGATTTGATCTTCTGATGAGTAGTCTGAATTAATTTCTTTAAGTATTGATTGATTGGATCTCCTTGCTGTCCAAGGAATTCTCCAAAGCCTTCTCTAGAACCACAATTCAAAAGTATCAATTCTGCTCTTTCCTTGTAGTCCAACACTCACAACAATGCATTGCTATTAGAAAAATCGCAGCTTTGACTATATGGACCTTTGTTGACAAGGTGACGTCTTAGCCTTTTAAATCTGTGTCAAGATTTGCCATAACTTTCCTTCCAAGGAGCAAGCCACTTTTACTTTTACAGCTGCAGTTGCCATCTGCAGTGGCCTCTGAGACCAAGAATATAAAAACTGCTTCCATTTCTCCTCCCTCTATTTGCCAGAAAGTGATGGGACCAGTTGCCATGACTTTAGCTTTTTGTTTTTAAATGTTAAGCTTTAAGTCAGCTTTTATACTCTCCTTTTACCCTCATCAGGGAAGCCTCTTAACTCCTCACTTTCTGTCATCAGAGTGGTATCATCTATATGTCTGAGATTTTGAAATTTCTCCTCACAACCTTAATTCTGGCTTTTGATCCAGCTAGCCTGACATTTTGAATGATGCAGATCATGTAACTGCATATATAAGTTAAATAAGTAGGGTGACGATATACAGTCTTGTACTACTTTTCCAATCTTAAACCAATCAGTTGTTTCATATTTGATTTTAATTGTTGCTTCTTGACCCACAAGAGGGTTCCTAAGGAGACAAGTAAGCTAATTGGTATTCCCATCTGTAGCAGCAGGCACCCTAGCATACCCAGGATGGCTGCTAGCACAGGTTCTTAGATCTACTTTTCTAAAGGAAAGCAACTCAAAATGGATTAACAATCTTACTTTAATCAATCAAATGTATATCATTTAACTAGTTTGGGGGAAAAAGTCAACACCCTGAACTTCAGAGAATACAAACAGAAGTTACAAGCAGACAAAGAAACAAATTAGCAGATGGGTTTCTTGCTCTCTGACCATTACATCCATACCTAGTTAGTTACCAGAGAGGGAAACACCAACATCTGGGTTTTCAAGGCCAGGGGGCTCGACAGCTGCCCAGAGTCTTGTCTGGCCAAATCACACAACTCTTTCCAAAGTGAGCCCCATGGCAAAAACTCACATCAGGGCATATATAGGCCTTCTCCTGGATCAGAGAATGTAACAACCCTTTTGACTCACTGCCCAATCACAAAGTAATAAGGTGTGGGCATTCCTGAAGAACAAGCCTCCATCCACAGGCTACATGTGACCACATTCAGCCTATTAGGGGTCAGAGTATATTTTCAAATCTTGTTCTTAGCCTTAAGCTAAGCCTTAAGCCTATCAAAGGGCCTAGGGCCTGGGAAGATCTTCAGATTCCCATAACACCATCTCTTTGAGGACTTGCCACATTTTGTTGTAATCTACATAGACAAAGGTTTTAGTTATAGTCAATGAAGCAGAAGGAGATGTTTTTCAAGAATTCTCCTGCTTACCCATAATTCAGTGAATGTTGGCAATTTGGTCTCAATTTGGTCCTCTGCCTTGTCAAAAACCAACTTGCACTTCTGGTAATTCTCATTTCACATATTGGTGAAGTCTAGTTTGCAGAATCTAAGCATTATTTTGTTGACATGTGAAATAAGTGCATTTGGCATTACCCTTCTTTAGGACTGGGGAATTTTTGAAGGGAGCAGGTATTGAGAGAGGTCATTCCAGGCAAGGTGATAGTCTTTGCAAAAACAGAGGCAATCATTCAATAAAATTAAAAAAAAATATTCATCCTGTTATGTGTGAGACAGTATACTAGGCTCTATTGATACAAGAACAGCAAAGTGGGGCCTGCCCTCAAGGAGCTTAGACTGGGAATTGAATGCTGCCTGCCAGCGAACAGAGAACAGACCAATTTGTCTGGAAGCACAAAGGGAAGTAATATGAAATCAGTTTAAAAAGAGCATTTGGAGACAGGCTATAAAAGCCTTTAAATTTCAAACAGAAGAATATGTGTAACTAACAATAATGGGGCTGGTTTAGGGCTTTGTAGAGGCTCAGGAAGTGTTGCTGACCACATTAGCTTTTGGCTGAATTATAATCTAACCACACTGTGTTTGTGTGGTGAAACTTTTTTATTTTTGAAAAATTTTCTGAAAGGATAGATTCCTCCTCTTTGGTTTTTAGCTCATGTCTTTGTTTCCTTCCCTCTACCACTTTTTAGAAGAGTATAATGAACTTGAAGGCAAAGAATAGTTACCACAGATTCCAATGTGAATTCTCAGAACAGGCAATTTACTGGAAGAAGAGAAATTGTTGGTGGTTTTATTTATTTATTTGGAGGTGGTGGGGAAGAGGATGGGAAGGGAAGGATGATTGTGGGGAGGGGTATAGTCACTGGTATGCTCCTAGACACATTAAAAGATGAACAGATTTGAAATCCTATGGCAGAGACAGGCCAATCTTCCCATAACCTATAGTTTGGATCTAAGCTTAAAACTTTTTTTCCCAACTTATTAATCTTAATATCCTGAAAGAATTTCATTGTTAGTTTTTCCTTTGTGCCCAGTGAACAAAGAAGTATTTGCTACTTCAAGTCAGCAGATGAATCAGCAAAATTTTCAATAATGAAACTAAAAGACTTGCTTGATGAGGAGAAAGGGGGAGGGGTCTGCATTTCCAAAGTTGCTTACACATACAGACACACACACACACACACTCATTCAATATGTATTTTAGGAGATAGAATATGTAGAAATGCATGAAAATTAGATAAAAATTATAATTTCTAATTCGCCTTTAAGAAATGGATGGAGAAAAACAGAGCTTAATCTGATATAGACCCCAAAGACACTTTATCATCTGACCAAATGCTGTGAACAATCTTTAACGGAATATGAATAATTAATAATGAAATTTATTTAATTATCAGTCTTTTGGTTAAGATTTAATTTTTTTCTTTTTTTAATGAGAAAATGTCATTTAGAGAATCTCAAGGAAGAATGGAGCATAAAGTAAGTGGAATAGAAAAATAAAACAGATTTTTAGTTTTTATAGTAAAGTGCTATGTAGCTGTTGGCTTCTCTAAATACTTTTATGGGGTCATTGATTTATAAGTACTCAAATATTTAAGCACTTAAATTGTGGTCACATGGATGGAAGTGTTCTTTTCAACGATGTGACTGATCCAATTAAGTAACTCATCCATGCTTGCCTATCCTAAGCAAATCTTGTCCATGCTCTCATAGAAGTGAGGCAGTATTAATATAGTGAAAACAAAGCTAGATTTGGGGTCAGAAGACATGGGTTTAAATACCACTTCTACCATTTAAGACCAGTGTAATCATGTGTGAAAAATGAAGGGGTGGACCAGATCAGTGGTGTCAAACTCAAATAGAGATGGATCCCAGTTGGGGACATACTGACTAGAAAACCACAATTGGTATTATCTATATATTATTGTATTTTTATTTATTTTGTTTAACATCTCCCAATTAGATTTTAACTTAGTGCCTACTATCCTTGGGAGTGTTGGAGCTATCCTTGTGGCCTGTGGACTGCAAATAGGACACCTCTGGACTAGGCAACCGCTAAATTCCTTCTGGCCCTAAATCTATGTTCCTAGATTCCTATATAAAGTTCACCACAAAGGGTCCATGAAATGTGCTAGGGGTCTTCCTTGATTTCTTCTGACATTATTTCTTCTATGATGAGGTTACCAGAGGAGTACTTGGGCTGTCCATCAGTCCCACCTCACTTTTGCTATGAGAAAGGGTAGATCTGAAGGATGCTATAGCAAAAGTATATCTATCTAGTTTTCTATCTATCTATCTATCTATCTATCTATCTATCTATCTATCTATCTATCTACACACATATGTGTGTATACATTATAGATATATGTATGTGTGCATGTATGTATATATGTGAAATTTTACATGTATACAAATATACGTATATACTTACAAACATGCACCATATATGTCCATTTAACTCACTTCTGAGCATGCACTTACACAGAGCTCTAGTTACAGAGATAAACTCACATGCTTTCTCATCTCTCTAGTCTGAGTTGTAGGAGATCAGGTGGGGATAATACAAATATTACACAGAAGGAAAAAAAGAGAATAGGCTAAAACGGGGTAAAAAAAGAAAACTTTGAAACAGGTTTCCTCTTTGTCAAGGGGCAGAACCTTTGTTGTTGTGGGGCTAGCTAGATCAAACAAGAAAATATTTGTAAAAAGTGCTTAGCACATAGCAGGTACTGTGTAAATGCTTATTCCCTTCCCCTTTCTTCCATGCCCACCCCCTCCAATGGAATATTCTCAGACAATCATAACTGATTCTTTTAAGCATCTGTAATGTGACTAGTAGAGAAAAGAGGCTGGTTAGGAGAGTTCTCAGAGCTCATGTGAAAGTATCACCTGGGCTTGCTTTCCACATGTGGGTGGGCCCATAGACCAGTAGGGCCAGTTCAAAGTGTTTTGCATCTTAGCATCAACGGAGAACCCTAAGTGGGAGTTCAAAAATCCCCACCTTTATGTACATTTTTATCAGTCAATCAGAGGTCACAGTTCAAAGCAAAATATACTTAATCAAACAGCATTATAAATATATTGACAAGAAAAGATCCTTCTACATGTACATAGGGTACTTCTCCACAGGCTACCACACCACCAAAAGGGAATGATATACATACACAGGGAACATGTGTGATTTAGGACCATAGCGGATAGGCATTACTGTAGGAAATAGATGTGACTAGGTGGCCCAGTGCTGGCCCTGGAGTCAGGAGGAGTTGGATTCAAATTTGGATTGAGATACTGAGCCATGTGATCCTTGGCAAGTCACTCAACCCTATTTGCCTCAGTTTCCTCACCTGTAAATGAGCTGGAAAAAGAAATGGCAAACCACTCCTGTATCTTTGCAAAGAAAACCTCAAATAGGGTCACAGAGAGTCAGATAAAACTGAAAATGACTCAAGAACAAATAAAAGGGATTGTATATGAAGCTGTATATACCAGAAATACACGCATGGTTTCAGCAACTTCCTGAATGCTATACTCTCTGGCAATATTTTCATGTTATTCTCTGTTGTCTGCCTGCTGGATATTGTATCATAACATTTCATCTAAGTGCCATATTCTATATTCTCTCTTTCCCTGTATCTTTTTGTCTCTGTTGGGCCTTTCTGCTGGACTCATAATAGCCAAGTTCCCTTCTATTATATACTGGGATGAAGTGGTTTGAAAGCCTCTCTGACAAAGGCATATTGATGCTCATTTAGTGCATAGTCAAAAACCTTGAACCACCATACCTGGGGTGAAGGAAATTAGAAAAAGCTAGCAGATGTCCCAAGGCTAAGAATTAGTATAGTCTTTTGATAATCTCAGATAACTTCTCCGTATCATGCTTTTAAAGTTGATTTTTTTTTGGTAACCAAGTGTGAAACTTTGTATTTATCCTAGCAGACAAGTGGATAGCAAACTTCTTCAAAGGCTGGAGAAACTGGATTCAAGTCCTGCTTCTGACATGTATCAGTTACTTGGCCCTGAACATGTCACTTAACATCTCAATGCTCTTAGCTCCTCTCTAAAGCTCCAAAGTCGCAGAGCAGGTGCCCATTTGCAATAGCAGAGGGTATTTCCTCATGCAGGTATTACTTGTGTTAGTGAAATCACAAGTCCACTTCTTATCCCAACAGGATAAGAGATTAAGGGGGACTTAGAAATACACTATCATTTTCCTTGAAGATGGCGGCATAGAAGCAGCACGCTTCCGCAGCTCCCACACAGCCACCCAAAATACCCATAAAATATGACTCTCAACAAAGTCTAGGACTCTCAAACTCACAAAAATACAGAAAACACATCTCTCGCTGAAGGCAGCTCAACAAGAGGGGCTCACCGCAGCAGTCCAGGAGCCGAGGCCAGCCCAGCCCAAAACCGTAACTGCGGCCAGGCCTCAGGGCAGTCCGGGAGGAGCTGAGCCAAGCTGCAGCCAGTCTACAAGAAAGAATATCTACAACACCTGGAGCAACTCCACTTCTAGCAAGGCATGAAAAACAAGGACTAGAGAAAGGCAGCTCGACAGCAGGGGCTCATCTTGCAGGCTGGCAGGCTGGGAGCCAAGACCAGCCCAGCCTGAAACCAAAACCACGGCCAGGCCTCAGGGTGGTCCAGGAGGAGCCGAGCCTCCCAAGCTGCAGTGTGAGTCTACTTCAGAGAAGATCTACTGCACCTGGAGGGATTTTCACATCTAGCAAGACAGGATTAGAGAAGGTCAGTGAAAGTGGAACTTTGAAACTTAATTTGGGGGAGGAAAAGCAGTTCGGCCAACCTGCCCCCAGGGCAAAGAAGCAGTGGTGGAAGGGCAGGAACTGCTGTAACTGGCGGCTGCCCCCACTGGGCTGCTTCAGAGCCCCTGGCCTGCGGATTCCACATGGGGGCTGAGTTGACTGATCAGGGCCAAGTGCTCTTGCCTTGAGCG
>CM053594.1:136360942-136386559 GCA_028646575.1 Pseudocheirus occidentalis | reverse complement strand
AGGATCTGGCAGCTTCTACACTGAGGGATGAAAGGGCCTGGAATATGATATTTTGAAGATTAAGGGAGCTGGGATTAAAACCAAGAATCAACTACCCAGCAAAATTGAGCATATTATTCCAGGGGAAAATATGGTCATTCAGTGAGGTGGAGGACTTTCAAGCATTCTTGCTGAAAAAACCAGAACTGAACAGAAAATTTGACAATCAAACACAAGCATGAGAAGGTAAACATGGGAAAGAAATCATAAGGAACTTATCAAATTTGAATAATTTACATGCCAATATGGAAAAATGATAATAATAACTTATGAAACTCTTCTTAGTATGAGGATAGGGGAAGGGAATACAAATGTATATATAAGTATACTTCCACATATGTCTAAATAGGAGGCTATATATACATATGAATACATATCTGAGCATGTGTGTATATGTGTATATAGAGGGTATAGGATCAATTGAATGTGAAGGGATGATACTTTAAAAGGCGAAATTCTGGGGTGGGAGAGGACTAGAATGAGAGGAGACAGGGAAAGACAAAATGAGGTCAATCATCCCATATTGAAGAGGCAAAGGATAACTGTTATAACTTTACTTTTAATTACTCTCATTGAATTTGGCTTAGGGAATAAATGGCATAATGTCTAAACTGGGTATCATGCCACACAGGAGAGTAGGGGGCATGGGGATGAGAGGGGGAATGACGGAGGGGAAGGCAGGGTATGGGGATGGATGCTAGAAGCACACACTTCAAGAAAGGGACAGGGACAGGGTAGAGAACAGAACAAGGGGGGAGGAATAGGAAGGAGGGACATATGATCACTGTCACAATATGTCCACTATGAAGATGTCCTGTATAATCACACATCCACAGCCTGTATTGAATTGATTGTCCTTCCAGTGTTAGTGGGTGACAATGGAGGATTTGAAAGAATCTAGAATTCAAAGCTCTGCAATGCTGGCAACTAGGAATTAAGATATACAGGGGCTGGGGTAGGGAGATCCTCCCTGCCCTACCAGAAAGTTAGAGAGCAGATCAGGGGAGGGGCTTTACAGTGGGATTAATATTTTAGTGTTGGGGTAGGGGAAAGATGGGGAGAAAATTTATAATTAAAAAATCTCATGAAAATGAGTGATGTAAAGAAGAAAATAAATAAAGAAATGTATTAATAAAAAAAAAGAAGTACACTATCAAATTGACCAGAGAACAATCTTTGGCATCCATACCTTGCCTGTAGCCTGTCCTCATGCTTCTTTGTGTGAGCAGTGTGGTCCAGTTTGTCTTTCTAAAGAAGCAGTTCTCTGTAATAGTTCTTTTTCTAGTTGCTCATGAAATTTCAATTAAATCGGTTTTTTTTCTTTTCCTTTTCCTTTTCCTCATCATGGACTTAAACTTGTTTTCATTCATCCATGTATCTATTTCCCAAAACTTGTATTACAAACCAAACAGATTTAGAGAATGTACTGAACCTGGAATTAGAAGATTCAGGGGTCAAATCCTTACTCTCACTGATAAGCTGTGAGATGATGTGTGAGTTACCCTCTATGACTTTTCTTACCTATATGGTGGATTTAATAATGCTTGCTGTGGGTATAGGCTTCCTGTGAGGATATGTAAGGTTGTTAATAAACATGAGTCATTATTCTGATACTGTCCAGATAACTTTCCTTTTTGACAAGACAAATATATAGAAAGGTTCAAGATTAGCTGGAGTCTGTAAACATCATAAGCAGGTGCAAATGGGTCCTTTAGATTTCCCCTGGAAATGAGGGCCAAATTTGTGTGCTTATGTTGAACACATAACACTGTGTATCCCCAAAGTCTTAGTGTGGTTTTAAGCTATTAGGGCTTACATTTTAATAAAAATAATTTATATATAAAAAAGTAGTTATAACCTATTAAATGTGAAATTTTAAAAACTAAATGAAAATTAATTTAATTATAAAATTTTAGTTAAAGTTTAAATTTCAGCTATTAAAGCTTAAAACTATACTAAGATTTTGGGGATGCTGTGTATAATTCACCTTTGTGTTTAAACCCCACGTATTGGTGAACAGTGTTAAATTGTTGATTTTTAGCTTTCAAAGAATCGGTCAGAGCTTGGAATTGTATTAACTCTGAGAGGTCACTTAGTCCATTGCTACCGCTTCACACAGGGCATGTTTAAACTACCATTCAATCAATCAACAAAATATACCAAGAATATTCAACATTGTGCCTCAGACTGTGCTAGACACTAAGTGGATGAGCAATAAAAAAGAAATATAAAACTTGACTCTTATCCACAGAGGGCTCCTGATCTTTTTTTTTAAACTTGATTTTCTTTCTTTTTTTTGTTGCCTTTTGAGTTCCAAACTGTTTCCTTCCCTCCCCTACACCAGAGAAGTCCTCTCTCTCTGTCTCTCTCTGTCTCTCTCTGTCTCTCTGTCTCTCTGTTTCTCTCTGTCTCTGTCTCTCTCTCCCTCTCTCTCTCCCTCTCCCTCTGTCACTCTCTCTCTTTCTCTGTCTCTGTCTTTCTGTCTGTCTGTCTGTCTGTCCCTCTCCCTCTCCACCCCCCCCCCCCACCTACCTATATATGTAAAACCATACCATGCATACTTCTATTTATCAGTTCTTTCTCTGGATGTGGATAGCATCTTCATAGGTCCTTTGTAGTTGATTTGAGTATTTGTAATACTCAGAATAACTTAGTTGTTCACAGTCATGATATGAACAATACTGTTGTTACTGTATACAACATTCTTTTGGTTCTGCTCATTTTACTCTTCATAATTTCATGCATCTTTCCATGTTTTTCTAAAATCAAACTACTCATAATTTCTTACAGCAGAGGGTTCCCAATCTTAATGGGGATCTAAAACCCATGAATAAGTAACATTTAGCAAACAGGACAATATTATGTGTGCATTATTATATAGTAGTATAAGGAAGTATTCTTGTTTAATACTGAGATTTAGAGAGTAACACTGCACGCAATAAATACAATAGAAGTTAATGAAAAAGATTAATATGGTCTCACATCTTCATGGAATTCTTCATGGGGGATGTGAGAATCTAGTAGAGGCTAGAAAGATGGGTAGAGTATGGATGTGACCTGATATAAGGACAAAAATTCTAATAATTAGAGCTATACAAAAATGGAGTTTTTTTGTGAGGAGGTAAGGTTTTTCCTCTAGGAGTTCATTAGCAGTGAATCTTTAAATACAGATTAGACTAGCAGTGGTTCTCAATCTTCCTAATGCCACGATCCTTTAATACTTGTATGTGGGTGTATCTGCGTGTAGGCAGACTTGCCTGGAGACAGATGTCTCCTGGAGCGGTGTTTCAGTTCCTAAGACCATCGGAAATATGTGTTTCCTGTGATCCCTGTGAAAGGGTCCAAAGGGGTTGCGACCCAAAGGTTGAGAACCACCGGATTAGAGGATCTTTTTTTTTTCTTGGTGGCGTGAAGTGTGGGGGTTGTCTGTTATTGAAGGAATTCTTCTGGATTGGACTAAATGGAAGGAAACTTGGAGGTTCCTTCTCATTTTGAGATAATATTATTCTGTGATGTTTATAACGTGTAGATGAATTAAGAAAAATCATCTGAGATTGATGTCTTCTACAATAATTTTAAAGTGTTCCAGAAAAGGACCCTTCATAATCTTCCCTGAAAACAAATTCCAGTGCAGTTCTCTAATTGAGTGCCAGAGCTTGAGACAAGGAATCAGAGATTCTAAATTCTAAAAACGGGTCCAGCCATTTTCTTTATGATTCTGTGCAAGCCCCTTGACCGTTCTTCTTAGTTTTCTAATGTGGAAGATCAGAATAATGCCTGCTTTCTATCTTGTAGGGTTTTTGCATGGATCAAATAAGATTATTCATATGGAAATGGGAGGTGAATTTTTATGTGCGGTGGCAAGGTAAAGTAGCATTGTAATCAGGAAACTTTTACTTTATTTGCTGTTGTTTAGTTGTGTCAAACTCTTTGTGGCTCCTTCTGGGGTTTTCTTGGCAAAGATACAGGAATGGTTTGCCGTTTCCTTCTCCAGCTCGTTTTACAGATGAGGAAACTGAGGCAAACTTGCCCAGAGTCACACAGGTAGTAAGTGTCTGGGGTCAGATTTGAACTTAGGAAAATGAGTCTTCCTGACTCTAGGCCCAGCTCTCTACCACTGCTCCACCACACTACCCTATTGCTGCATATTTAGCCTAAATCCTTGGTATTTTCATTTTAGCCCATTTTCTTTGCTTCTTCCCTTAAGAGAGAACAGCTGGACACCAGGCTTCATATATTTGAAAATAATTGTTGAATGATGATTTAGCCTTGTCTTCTCCAAACTAAGTAAACTCAGCTTCCTCCTGGGCCTTATTTTCTCTCTCTTTAATCATCTTGTGGCTCTCTTCTGAACCTTCTCCAAGTTCTCCTTGTTTCTCTTTTAACTGTGGAGCCTTTGAGGTCCTCAGCTTTCTGTTAAAATACTAATCCGAGATGAGTGTAACCTCACCAGTTTTCACTGTTCTACTCCTCTCTGTGTATTCTATTGTTTTATCTGCTTTAAAAGAATATAATTCTGTATACTTTGATTCTGGTTGTCACAAGCTGGGCCAATATTATACTTTGATTCCTAGGTATTTTTTTTTTTTGCTATACCTTTACAAAGCTATTTTTTCCCCCTTTGTGTTACATATTTCTCAAGCAACTGCTATGCCAGGTATACAAAAGAATGCAAAAGTAAAGAATGACAGTCCCAGGCCTCAAAGAGCTTCTATTTTTAAGAGGGAGGTTGAGAACATTATATACAGGTAAGTGTAATACAAAAGTGTGATGAGGCAAAGTCTGCTTAGGTAGAAACCAGTCCTTTCTTTCCCAATATATAACATTTTGGCGAAATGCTCTATTTGCAGGTACTCAGGCCCCAGTTAGAATTTCCTAACAGCTCCTTGTTTCCCCGCTCAAGAGTTCATGTGTTTTTACATGGCTCATCATCATTTTTTTGTGTTCCCTCAAGAAAGTACATTACTTGTGTATGCATTTCTTCCTGTATGCAGCCCTGCTCTAACCACTTGTTCAATCTATTTGCCAATTCTAAATCTGTTTTTTTCTAAGGGGCTGATCACCCCACTACTTCCCTTTCACCAAATGCAGTTACTAAAATCACCTTGGAACAGTTGTGTGGATATCATCACAGTCCAAGGCCTTCTGAGCTTGAGGAAAGCAGTAGCAGGCAAGTAGCTGGGCTCTCTATTTGCCTCCGAGCACAGCTGCTTTGTAGGCAAGTGAGAGAGAGCTAGAGGAAGTGACACCTGCAAATCCTGCTCTTCTGGGGCTGGTAATTAACCTCAGGCTACATACTTAAAGGCTGGCTTCAGCCTTAGGCCACTGCTGTTTTGCATCTGGCCAGTGGCATTCTATAGGGGTGGAAGGAGTTAGCCAGAAAATACAAGTGAAGCTAAGAAGGTGTGGTTCTTGGGGGTCCTGGGTTAGCCTTCCTTGTCTCAACATTATCTGTAGCTCTCTGGTTTTTGGGGGTCTAGCCAGGGAGTGTATTTTATTTCTATTTGTTGTATCTGGGCAAAGTGGCCATTAAAGGGCCAGTCCTCTGGTCAGAGCTAGAGAAACTGGGCTGTATAGACATGTGAGGGACTAACTAAAGGCCAAATGATTATCCTGAAATCCAGCTACCAACTACATGTCTCAGGCTTCTGATGATGTCACCCTCCTTGCTCTGGGAGTGTGCTGGCACGTAAGGTTTTAAACATGTCTGTAGTGGTTTCCATATCCTTGGTGTAGTGAAAGGGAGGAGATTAGAAGTGGTAGAACAGGTTTATGTTAGCATACCCACCGTAATTAGGAACCATTTGAGATGATTTTGGGGGAAACCTGGTTTGAAAAATGGAGCCTTTGAAGGTCATTTGCACATTACAGTATTTCCACTAAAATGAATTGTTATGGGGAAAAGTGAGACTTAAAAAACTCTAAAACTCTTTTAGCATATTCTCTTCTAGTAAATTCTTATGTAGGTGAAGTTTTCATTATGTAAAGAAAGTGCTGCAAAGTAGAATGATGAAAATCAAGACCATTAGCAAAAAACAAAACACATACTACTAGTTCATTTTGTAAAGACTTGAGAGTTTCCTAACTCCTTTGTGTAGTTGGTGCAATTATTAGTCTGCAGGGGTGGGAAACCTTTTGGGTTTGAGCCTCAAGGCCACAGGTTACCTACCCCTGGAATACGAATGGTATTCTATTAGATTTCACCTAGGGAAGTAACATTCATTCTTTATATCTAACAGGATTCCTTAGGATTCCCTGAAAGAAAGGTTTTAACCATTTGGGGATTGGTATTAACCATTTGGGTGAAATTTACTGTTGTGATTTTTTTTTCTTTTGACTGGTTGTTCGCTAGAAGGATTTAGCTTATTTAGTTGCATGTGTAGACACTGCCTCAGTGAGTCTCATTGGACTTGATACCGAGTCAGAAACAGTTTTAACTCTGACCCGTCCCTTAACTTCTTTGTTTCCTTGTCTATGAAGGGGAATCATATTCACCAGTCACATATGTTGCTCAGAACAATGTCTGGTAGATGTAAACATAAGTAGATGCTTAAAAATGTTTATTGATTGATCATACATGTAAGTGACTAGTAATTCTGATTTATTTTTTAGAATTTTGTTTCTAACATTTCAGAATTTAAAAAATGTTCTGTGTAAACAATGATGAAATAGAATTATGTTGGAGAAGTAGGTAGATTCCTAAGAGCTTTGGGTCCCTTAAAAGCTGAGCAGAAGACCTGTATTGCTAATAAGACCTGAGGCCCTCTAGCTGCTTCCATGTTATCCTATGAAGAAAAAAAATGAATGAAAGGGGTCAAAGAAACTACAGATTTCATATTGAGGTTTCCTTTAGAACAAGCTCGTAAGTATTGTGGAGACTCATTATTTTCTATCTGCAGCTTCAAAAGAAAAACAAGATCATCACTAATTCATGTTGGGAATGTCCTCTAGTCTATTCCTAAAAATATGAGCACAGGATAGAACTCTACTTTGAATAGTAACATTGCACCTGTGTGGACTTGGTTTCTGGTCCTGAAGAACCCCATGTTATGAATGTGATAATTACTTTAAATGCTGCTTTTTGAGTTTGTTTTTTTAAGGAGGACTCTTGGGCCACACGATTTGCTCATGTAAGGTCTTCTTAAACCCAGGAAAGTAACTTTTTTGGGGTGGATGTGTAGGGGGTATGCAGGGATAATGATGGTGGGGAGAAGGAGGAAAGACCAGAAGGTAGTGGTGAGAAATGAGATATCATCTTGGCATCTTGTCTATTTTCAAGACACCGTGTAAACTTAATGAAGAATGTAATGAAGCTTTCTGAGTACAGCAAATCACTTTGCAGAGAGAAGTACTGTACAGCAGATGAGTCTAGTTATTTCTAATTGCCACTGAAACTGAGTCGGGGAAAAATAGGCATTTAGGGCTTTCTTTAATAATAAGTTACCTGCTATTTTAAATGGAGTTTATGCAAAATTTACCCATTGAAAGTAAAGAACTCATCAAATTAAATAATTAAATAAGTACATTGGCATAGGCCTGGGAACTCGAGCCAGCAATGAAATTCAGTTTGGGAAAATTTGCCTTCCCAGCATTTCAACAAACAAGGGAAGCAGCTTGCCACAGGGCAGAATTGAGTCCTTGTAGAACTAAGAGGCACTTTGGTAGAGAGGGATACATATGGGGTAAGGTAGGCAATGAATAGGGCAGCCAGGTATTGCAGTAGATAGAACTTGGAGCCTAGAGTCAGGAAAACCCGAGTTCAAATTTGACGTCAGATATCTATGTGACCCTAGGAAGGTCACTTAAACCTGTTCGTGTCAGTTTTCTCATTTATAAAATGAGCTAGAGAAGGACACGACAAGCCATTCTGGTATCTTTTCCAAGAAAACTCCAAATGGGGTCACGAAGACTTAGACAGGACTGAACAACAACAGGCAATAAATTGTTTCTCCTGGCTTGGTGCTAAAAACAACAAAAACCTTTGCTGTAATAATTTTAGTAGATCTTTGTTCTTGTGTTTGTCTATTTGACACGGGGTCAGGAGGAACTGGGTTCAAATTCCACTTTTGAAATTTATTTGCTGTGTGGTCATGGGACAGTCAGTTAACCTTTTTTTGTACCTCAGGATACTTTCTAATACTTTATGTATTGATGGGTTGCAATATTAAACAGCAATCACAAATCCTTGACATATTTTTTAAACTGAAGTTGATCACTGGGTCTGGAGTCAGGAAGACTGACTCTAGCTTTGTGACTTTGAGGAAATCATTTAACCTGTTTGCCTCAGTTTCCTCAACTGTAAAATGGAGATAATAATAGCATCAGCTTCCTAGGGTTGTTGTGAGGACCAAATGAGATAATACATGTAAAGTTCTTGGTGCAGTCCCTGGAACATACTAGGTATTTAATAAATGTTTCCTTCCTTCCTTCCTTCCTTCCTTCCTTCCTTCCTTCCTTCCTTCCTTCCTTCCTTCCTTCCTTCTGTCTTTACCTGAAGCTTCCTTTGTCTGAAGCCTTATCTATGACAGGGTAAGATCTTGAAACTATAACCTAGAAACCTTGAGGATATTTGAAAGTGGTTGGGAGACACTTGGAGATGGTTCATGGAGTTCAGGCATGATGTCAAGGACAACTAAAAGATGTTATATTTAGGATAAAGTAAAAATACACATACCTAAGACTACATCAGTCCCTTGGATGTTTTACTTTCCCTGTGTATGAAATGCCAAGTCAACTCTCTGGATAATAGTTGAGACTATTAACCATACACACCCTTAAAAAAAACCCTACAGTCAGCTAGAAAGGACATTTGTGACTCAGTATTTCAATGACTCAGAATGGGATCATTAAAATTAGCATCACATACTTAACTGCACAGAGCACAGGAACTGGAGCTGCTTATATTATGATCATCACACACCTGTGTAACAGCAGTGTATCCGTTTAAAGGAGATGTACAAAAGTGCCAAAGCATTTTGGGTGAAAGATCTACTCCCCTTTCCTTCTGATTGTTATAGTGATTATTATACAATTTAAAGATTTGTATTTAAGAACCTTTTTGGAAAGAAAAAAAAACCCAACAACAACCCAGAGAGTAGCTCCATAGGTACTAGGTAATGCGTGAAAGTCAACTTATGACTCTGTTGTGTGTTGTTTTTAGAACAGTGTTGCATTCCTGGTTTCTTGCATATCATCATGGAGTAGGCACTTAATAAATGTTCAGGCTGAATTGAAACTTGCAACAGAAGATACATTTGGACCCGAGAGAGCCCCATCCATCCATGACTCTGAGCAATTCTCTTTTCCAGTAGTAACAGCAATAACAACAATAAAAAGAGGTAAAATGCAGTTAAAATAACTTATTCTGATACCACCAGTAGGGCATTTCTCTGAAGGTTATCTAATTTTAATTCCAACACAAAAGGGTCTCTTGAGACCTACATTTTTTTTTCTGAAGTTTAACATACATGGACTCTTTTATTTTATTATCTTCCATCTACCCCCAACTACCCTTTCCACTACTTTTTGGTCATAGATTAAATAACCTGAAAGCAAATG
This sequence comes from Pseudocheirus occidentalis, assembly GCA_028646575.1. Classification (NCBI taxonomy): domain Eukaryota; kingdom Metazoa; phylum Chordata; class Mammalia; order Diprotodontia; family Pseudocheiridae; genus Pseudocheirus; species Pseudocheirus occidentalis. The sequence goes on along the minus strand of CM053594.1, from coordinate 136,376,962 downwards.
ACTGTCAGAATTCTGGATAGGAAGCTAATGACCTATATAATACTTTCATATTTTATATGATGCTTTACAGTTTGCAAAGTCATTTCACACCTCTTACCTCATTTGATTCTCATATAGTCCTGTGACGTAGGCAGGGCAAAGATTGTCATTCCCATTTTATAGATAAGGAAACTGAGGCTTAGAATGACTGAATGCCTGATCCAAGGCTATGTAACTAGTAAATATAGTAGCTGGGACTTGAGCCTAGGTCTTTTGACTTCAAAGAACAGTTTTCTTTTCCCTCTTCCCTTTGACTTCTTTAATTGGTGTTTCCAGATCCATATCCTATCTGCTAAGGCTTGTTTTTTTATGCTTAGGTATCAAAAGGTAAGAATAGTAGGTGTACCACATGCTGCTCCTCTTCACTGTGTGCCCTCTGGCCCTTTTATTAAGATAGTCCCCTAATATGTAGAAATTACACCAACAAATCAATTTCATCTTGTTCCCTCCTACAACCAGCCCTTCCATTGTTTACAGTTGGTTATTTCAAATGAGTTTTATAAGACCTGGTGAATAAATCAGCCAGTATACTGCAAGGGCAATTTATTTGAGGGTGGTTCATTTAAAAGATCTTTCACTTACTGCAATTTGGCTTTGAATAGGACCTCTTTTAATTGGACTGCCTTATACTTTATGTTTGACTAATGTCTGAATCATTTAGCTTCTCAGGGATTTTGGAGAAGTCAAGTCTTCCCTACCCAGGGCTGACTGTACAACCACTTTTCTATGAGAATTTGGTGCTTTAACGTAAACGCAGGGGTTTGACATGAAGGTACAGTCATTTGGAAAATTATAGATCATCGACAGAGATGTTTGTTGTGTTTTTCTTTACTCTCTCACTTAAATAGACCACAGAAATCTGGAAGGCAATTTCAGGTGCCAACTATCACCTTCAGTCCTTGGCTGTATTGTAATCAGTGTAGTGCTATCTGCTCTAAAGCATTTGTTCTGAATGACTGGTATTTTTGAAAGCAGATGCTGTTGTAAAAATGTGGGTTAGGATTACTCCTCTTATTTATCAATGCTTTCAAGCAAAACAAATATTCTACTAAGATAGCATGCTGTTGGCTTGTGATTAGATCACAGAAGTATAAATATCACAGGGCTTTTATGTGTTTGCATTATAAGAATGAGCAGAGTTTCCTTTTCTTTGACCCTTTCTTTCCTATACAGCCTGGTTTGGAAGAAGAAACATCTTGCTTCTCCCTCTGTTCTCTCAATAGATTTTTATCATATTTATGTTATTTGAACAAGCTATTTTTTAAAACCAAACCCAAGGGGAAAAAAAATTTGACAACCTTCTCAGGATCCTGCCATTCACTGGTGGCAGCAGGGGATGCCTGTATTCCAGCCTGGCTGCAGTACATACTTGCACACGATTTATACTGATAATGGAAGTCAGCACACTGGTTTGGCTGTCAAGGATTCATCCTACTTCACAGTCTAACAGCCCCTCCTTTCATAATGGAAGTTGGTTGACTCCTAGGCTGGAATTTAAACATTTAAAAAATATAATGGTTTGCACACTGTGCAGTGATTTGTGAAATGCGAAAGCCTACAAAAACCGTGGTTACCCAGCATAACATTATCTTATTTTTAGTTACACAACCAGTAAAACAGCTGGAGGTCTAAAATCATGGCCTAGCATTAACTGCATTACTACATTTTATCCATGCAGGAAGGGGCCATCCTTTCAACTGGGTGATGGGAAGAAGAAATGTAGCGATTACTGGCAAATTAACACCTAATTTTAATAGACTGATTACCAGCAAGGCTTAAATAGGAGCCTTCCAATGGAATTAGAAGTTCTATCTCTTACAAATAATATGGTATTTAACAATCTATCTTTCACATAGGTACTTCACTGCTTATCCACATAGATATGTTCTTGCTAATTCACCAACACACAATATCTATTCAGTTTGACTACAGAAAGAAGAATCCACAATATATTTGGTTTTATACCTTCTTGAGAAAACTAAAGCAACAATGATTTTAGACATAGAAATAAGCATTTCACACCAATGTAGCTATTTATCTTGTTTGTTTTACTTTGCATTTTTCTAATTTTTTATGGTTTAGACAATTTTTTTCCATATGGTTGTTGATAGTTTGCATTTCTTCTTGAGGAGGCTGTTCTTGTCCTTTGCTCACCTGTTTATTGGGGAATGGGGAATAACTCTTATTCGTATGCACCCACATCAATTCTCTGTACATCTCAAATACCGGAATGTTATAACAGAAATTTGATGGAAAGACTATTTTGCTTCTCTTCTTATTCTAGTTTTATTGAATTTGTTCCTGTAGAAGGTTTAAAATTTTATGTGATTAAAATAATCTGTTTTATTTTATATGATCAACATTGTTTCATAGAATCTCAGTTTTGGAGTGGGAAGGGATCTCAGAGACCATCCAGTCCAAACCTTCTCATTTTATGAATGAGAAAATAGGCTTGGGGAGGCCAAGTAGCTTGTTCAAAGTCACACAGATTATATCAGACGTAAGATATGAATTCAGGTCCTACAGAACCAGTGATTTCTCAAGTCTACCACTCTGCTTTATAGGTCCACAAAGTGCTTTAGGATTCATTATCTCATCCATTCTCACAACCCTTTATACGGGGGCAGTAATTTTCAGAAAGCAGATATTATAAAATATAGGATGTTCCACTAGACTTTAGTAATTATTTGTAAGGAAAATTCATTAATCAATCCACAAACATTTATTGAGTGTTTACTATGTGCTAAGTGCTAGGAATAAAAAGGTACAAATAGAATAGTCTCTGCTTTCTCTAGAGAGCTTACATTTGATTAGGGGAAACAATATGAATACATATACAGAATTCATTGAAGGCAATTGGGTGGGAGGGGGAGGCACTAGGGGTTGGGGGATCAGGAAGACCTAGTATAGGAAGTACAGTAGGTTGGGTTGAGCTAAATATTAATGCTAGTGTCCATAGAATGTTAGAATAAAATAAGAGTTAAGAAAAGCAAATGTTCAAAATGTGGTTTGGTTTTTATACAATTATAACAATTACATCCAATAGATAGTCACATATGCTTTCTATTCATTTTCTAAATCTCAGTAAATGAGTGTTCTGTGCTCTGTTTCAAACTTCCTATGTTATCATACATTGTTGAATTTCTATACCTCGAATTTGCTGTTAGTATTTGTCTGGTTCTCGCCTTTGCCATTATCAAATTCTATATGGCATCATACTTATTTGTGTAGTTGGTTTCTCTCTATTAGATTGCAAGCTCCTTCAGAGGAGGCACTGTCTCAATTTTATCTTTTTTTGTTGTTGTTAGGAGATTTTAAAAAATTGACTTGTTTATTTGCTTTTAGTTTACAAGATTCAGTTCCACAGTCCCTTGAGTTTCAAATTTTCTCCCCTGCTTTCCCCCCCACCCCCATGTTTGCATGCAAAAAAGTATAGGATCTGTGAATACTTTCACCTTGTACAATAGTCTAGTTATATCAAAGGGTTGTAACCAATGGAGCGAACAATGGAGAAAAAAGAAAGAAAACCAAACATGAAAAAGAGTGATAGCATGTAGATTGCTTCAGTCTCCATTTAAACTCTGGTCTTTCTAGATCTTTCTCTGAATGTAGATATCTCCTTCTAGCCTGGGACTTGTAGAGGTGTCTTATAACTAACTGTGTGTTGCTGAGAAGAGTCCAGTTTATCAAGGTTGGTTGTCACACATATGTTGTGTCTGTGATTGTGTACGAATTTTTCCTGGTTCTGCTCTTCTCACTTAGCATCAGTTCGTATAAGCTCTCCAGGTAATTATGAAGTCCATCTCCTCCCCATTTCTTATAGCACAATAATATTCCATTACATTCATATACCACAACTTGTTTAGCCAGTCCCCAATTGATGGGCATCCCTTAAATTTCCAGTTTTTTTGCCACCACAAAGAAAGCTACAATAAATATTTTTGTACATATGGGTCCTTTTCCCACTTCTATGATCTCTTTGGGATACGACCCCAAAAGTAGTATTACTGGGTTCAGTTTTATCTTTGTATACCATGCATTTGGCCTGTTGTCTTGTTCACAGAAGTCACTTTATTAATGCCTAGTGAGTGTGTTAAGGATTCAGAGATTCAGGTTTGGATTTATGTATCTAGTATCTTTGAATTTAGTAGCATTTTCCACTTTCCAGTCAACTCTTTAAAATTCACCTAAGCTGTTTAAGGCATTTGTGACTGTTGTTCGGACTTCAATCTAACTAAGTTTGGAGAGACCCTCTATAAAAAATTGCTATAGCAATATGTGAAGACTGTTTATTGAAACATAATTTTTTTTTGGTCTCAGTTGGAATGTCTGCCTATGCCAGTGAAACTGAAATATTTATATTGCTTATACCTCAGATACTATTCTGTAGATTTGAATTTCTACTTGAAAACAGCCAGAAGAAGCCATCTTCTAATTATGTGATTTACAAACCAAGCCTGGCCTGCTCTCTAACAGAGGGTGTCATGACGTGAATCCAATTAACCGGCCTTAGTAATGACTAGTGAATCTTATCACAAAATAGCATAATTTATCAAATTTCTATCTGAATTTGTAAATGTCTTATCAATGTTCAAACTGTAGATAGTAAATAGCATTGTTATCAATTAAAGAATCATGGAGGCTTATCTTGAAAGGCAGGTTTGACCTGGTTCTTCGAAGGTATCACAGGTAGTGGGCCACATGCTGGAACCTTGCTGTAAAGGATTGCAAAGTGACAGAGAGCACTGGCCTGGGAGCCAATGTTCCCAAGGAGACAAGCTCCTTTCATGATGGGCTCCGAGACGGTTTATTTCACATTGCTCCTAAAATATCCTGTACTCTTCCAGCTGGTAGATGTCTAAGGCCCCTTGCAGCTCTATGATTCCATGACACATGACTCTTGTAGGGAGTTCCCTTGGTTACTGAAGTTACCTATGTATAGGGTACAATAACGTAAATGAAATTCTGTGCCTTATGATGATTTTTGTTCAAAATAAATAGTATTGTGTCACAATTCCAGTGTATTTGATAATTTCCCCTTGAGAAAAATTAGTTCAACAAATATTTTAAAAGTGCACTTTGCGAGCTCCTGTGGTTGGGGCAGGGCATTCAAAGCCAAAGGAAGCAAGCGCTTAATGCCTAATTAGTTCATATTTTTGTGATGCTATCTCATAATTATTTACTTTTCTTCTTACCGTGTTTTGTCAAGCTTTAATTTAGATCCACAACACTGGGAATGAAATATTAAATGGTGCTTCAATTATCATCTTGTGAATTTTTGAACAAATACTCCTACTGAGGAAGCTACTCTTTGAGAGTATGGCAGCCACAAAAGAAAGTGGCAAAGATTCATAGTCCACAAGGGTGTCATTTAGTGAATTCTTTCTCTATTGTACTAGGAATATGAAGTGATCTACAAAAGTTAGATTGTTTCTCTATGAATGGGAATGTAATGAACTTGGAAAATTGTTATTTCTGATTTACTCAGCTCTTGTGTCTATAGATGAGCCATGTGGCAGGGATCCAGAAGCATATTCTGTATCTTGCAGGGTATTAAGCTTGACTTTGAGGAAAGAGACTGTGACTTTTCAACCTTGGATTAATGGTTTATATGGACCTCAAAATAATTTCTCAATTCCTTGGGAATAGTTTGCTTATAGATAGAACCAGGTTAATTTTGGAAATAGGTGAGAGAAATGAAAGGACTCAAAAGTTGCTTTGTTTTATTGAGCATAAGAGAACAGTAAAAGAGTAGAGGCCAAAAATAATGTGTCACTGCCTAGGGAATGTTATTTTTCAGCCCCTACTCTTCTACTTTGCTCTTATGTTCAATAAAATGAAAAGATAATAACTGGAAATAATGCATCACTGCCTAGAGAACAGGGCAGCTAGGTTGCACAAGGGATAGTTCATTGGGCCTGGAGTCAGGATGATCTGAATTTAAATCCTGCCTCAGATGCTTACTAGCTATGTGACCCTGGGCAAGTCTCTTAACGCCATTTGCCTCAGTTCCTTATCTGAAAAAATGGGGACACACTGAAGAAAGAAATGGCGAGTCATTCCAGTATCTTTGCCAAGAAAACTCCACGGACAAGTCTGTGGGGCCATGAAGACTCAGATTTGATGGAATGACTGAACAACAACAAACCTAGAGAACAACTTTGTAATCACTTTGTCTCTTTAAGTGCCCATAGAGACAAAAGCTATACATATACACTTCTTCCCTTTTATCGCAGGTGCCATGTTTCTTGAATCTTTCTTAAGTTGTGGAACTCAGACTCATAGAATCATGAACTTAGAACTAGAAGGAACATTTCAATCTACCCCCTGCATCTTAGGGTTCAGGAAACTGTGAGCCAGTGGCTAGGATGGACTGGACTAGGTAGGTATTTAACCTAGTCCAATGCCTTCCACACAGCAGATGTTTAATACACATTTGTTTAATTGAAGTGAATTTCCCAAGTGGTTCACTCATAACTGCCCTGGTAGTAAGTAGCTGAGATGAGAATCACATCCAGTTCCAGCATGCTTTGTAGATAGATCACAGTGTTTCTCATGTACACAGAACAGCTGACCTAGCACATAGGCAAAGATATGAATGACTTGTTCTGAATAGACTTTGAGTGTTATTTCATGGTTTATATATTCAGATCTAGCTTTTTTTTAAATCCTATTTTCAGGTTGTATCTTTAACAGTATTTGGAAAGACTCAGATTTAAGATACATGCTACATATTATTCCTTGATGGTTTTTTCTTTCTACCTATCACATAGATACAATATGGTTTTTTTTTTCATTTTTTTGTCCCAAAGATAGCTCAGTCTAATATTATCTCCATGGATGTCTATTTTTGTTCTTCAATCTGCATACCTTTTTTTTTGGAGGGGGGAAGGTAGGGCAATTGGGGTTAAGTGACTTGCCCAAGGTCACATGGCTAGTTTTTTTGTGTTAAGTGTCTGAGGTCAGATTTGATCTCAGGTCCTCCTGATTCCAGGGCCGGTGCTCTATTCACTGTGCCACCTACTCGCACCTCTACATACCTTTTTAATGCTAGTTTCCCTTTCTAAAGAATAGGTCATATTTCTGCTAAGGCCATCTTTGACTATGTTGTATCTGGAAGGAAGTGGGGGATAGTCCTGCTACTCAGATCACATCTGAACTAGGTGGAACAGTGGATAGAGTGAAGAAGACTCAAGTTCAAATTAAACCTTAAATACTAGTTGTGTGATTTTGGGCAAGTCACTTAACCCTTTTGCCTCACTTTCCTCGACTATAAATGGGGATAATATGTGTCATAGGTACTTTGTAAATGCATTTTGGCTGACTGACCAATTTTTTTTTCCCACTCATGAAATGAAGATACTTTTGTTCTTAAGTGACAGGTTGTTTTTGTTTTTGAGTGGCAGGAGAGTGTAGATAGCCTTTCTACTTCCAAAGGATCCTGGGCCCAAACTCTTGAAGAAGCTAGCATTGTGACTGAATGATCTATACACAACTCTGGTGCCTGTGGCAGACCCTCTTTTGGCAATGCATAAGTCAATGCATGTAAAAACTGTGTGCAACTGTGCTCCTAGTGAACCCAAATTTTATTCAGGAATTTTCACTGAGGTTCTGTCACTGCCTCTTTTTTGCTCCATTTTTTTTTGTTTCCACCTGGGACATACCTTAATTCCATTTGCTGCTTTACAGATGCTCTCTGTTCTATTCAAAGTAGACGTGTTCCCTAAACAAGTTTTATGCTTTTCTGTCTTTATACTTTTTCTCAGGCTGTTTTGTCCACTTGGTATTCTTTTCATCTCCCCATTACCCATAAGCCAACTAAACACATCCTACACATTCCAATTCTAATACTACCTCTATAATGAAGTCTCCCCAGGTCCCTCCAACAAGCTTTTCTCTCTATGTGTCTATCTGTCTCTCTCCAACCTCCTATATTCTTCCAGTGACATTACTGTCATGAGCTATATAGCTCCATAATGTCAAGAGAGAATTTGAGGATTGCCCAGATGACAATGGGAAGTATATGGTAGGTATGAGCAAGCTAGAACACTTTCCAAATAAGGAATTATGAAGTAGATTAAAAGATGCCATTAAAGAGAGATGGAGAAATATATGATCAAAAAGAAAATCGGTCAGTCATATGGTGAGAGTGAGACATAAACAATGGTTATCCCTTGTGTTCTATTGGATGAACTTCTGGTGGTGAACTGATGGGATGACAAAACCTGGAAGAAAACAAGTTAGGCAAGAAGAGCTGGATTATAATCTGCTTGGTTGGCAAGAGTACTCACATTGATGCAATCACGAATCCATGAGAAACTGGAAATAATCATTTCCCCTGTATCTATGTATTCTCTGTAGCTTTCATATGGCACATACCATAATAACATTATGCCTATTTTTAGAGGTGGCATGATTTAGTGGATAGAGTACTGAAGTTAGGAAGACCTGGACTTGAATACTGACAGGTGCTTTTGAATTGTGTAACCCTTGACCAGTCACTTAACCTCTTAGAGATGCAGGTTCCTTATCTGTAAAATAGGAGTATCCATAGCAGGTAGTTAGGTGGCACAATGGAGAGGGTGCTGGGTCAGGAAGACTCATCTTTCTGAGTTCAAATCTGGCCTCAGATACTTCTTAACTACGTAACCTTGAGTAAGTCACTTAACCATATTTGCGACAGTTTCCTCATCTGTAAAATGAGCTAGAGAAGGAAATGGCAAACCATTCCAGAAACTCTGCCAAGAAGACCCCAACTGGGTCAAGAAGAGTTGGACATGACTGAAAAATGCCTCAACAGCAACAATGTAACTCCTCACAGGATTGTTGTGGGGATCCGATGAGTTAATGTATGGAAAGTGCTTTGCAAATTTCAAAGTGTTCTATGTCATAAACTCTTTTTGTCATCATTATAACAATTATTTGTATGCTTGTCTTATTTCCATTATTATACTTCAATATCCTTTAGGACAAGGGCTGTGTCATTTTTCTTTTTCGCTCTCTCAGTATTTAGCACAATGATTATATGAATCTGGTATTTAACAAGAAGATTGTCATGGAATTCGGGAACAATCCCCACATCCCCCTCAGGGTGGTGGAGCACAGAACTATTCATGTTTGCATTTTAATGTATTTTTCTCTCCTTTCTCAAATTTTCTAGAACTTGCCCCATTACATAGCATATCCTCTCTATCTTCCCATATATTCTTTGCCCCTTGGTAGAATGTAAGCTCCTTGAGGGCAGAGATTGTAGCAATCTTTATGCAATTCAATAAACTTTTATTAAGCACCTAAGTGCAAGATAATGTACCAGGGCTGGGGATAGAAAGATAAAAATGTTATCCTCATGGGCTAACGCAGTTCCTAACACTTAATAGGGAATTGATAAATGTTTATTGACAAATTTGTGGGCAAAGGATGAAAATGAGAGGGTAAGGAGAAAGGGAAGGTGAACATTCTCCCTTCTCTTCATGAGCATAGTCTACAAATCCCATATTTAAAGAAGCTCCTTTTTTCCCCCTGAGTAGGGGAAAGACTCATCAAGACCCATTTGTAAACCAACAAAATATCACAAGGGAGAATACCATATTGAATTGAATCTTCCTTCAGAAATCATCCAATATTTGAAGTTTAGGGTCTTTGGGTATCTCCCACTATGTACTTCGTATTCAGGTCCAAATAATACCATTTTCTGTTGGTTCAAAGTTAAAGTGAAACATTTTATTAATGCCTAAAGTTTGGGACAAATACTGCTTAAGTTAATATCATCTGAATAACTTAGCTAATGTCAGAAGATCCATCAATAGTGACCGTGAAAGAACACAAAATTTAAGTGACGTTCAATCAGCTTTCACTCTTCCTTACTCCGTTCCCTCCTAATAGCAGAATATTTATTGGAGGAAACAGAGGAGGATTTGGAGTTTCCCCAGAAAGCATAATGTACAAATGATAAATCTCTAGTTTCTGTGGGTAAATGTGTGGTCTCACTGTAATCTTTATGAAAGACACATCAGCTCAAAATAGAGCTCAAATTTCAGATTTGGTTCAAACAAATTTGAGCTGACTTTCCAAAAATGAAAACCAACGTGAAGCATGCGTCCATAGCTTTGGCTTCGGAGCTTATATATTTTGGTTTGATAAGGGAAACAAATAATGCACCTGAATGAAACTTCTTTATATACAGAGACATTTTTATGACTGAAAGAGAGCTGCTTAAGACCCACATGGTCTGACCTTAGGATGGACATCTGTTTTTAACAGTTTCCAGGCATGCTAGTGGGAACATGGTCACAAATAGACTGAATGTTAATTGTATACAGAAAAGAGAAATCAGAAGACTCAATATGTTTGTTCAGTATATTTGACTATGGTTTCACTTTCATTAACACTTGTGGAAATGAGATGCTGAGTTCAGCAAACCAAATGGCCATGAATTACTTCATAAAAAAAAGAAAATCATGCAGAAACTTTTCTTTGGTTGACATTTGAGTCACACAAAGCACACTCATTTGCAAACATTTTCTCCTCCTACAGAGAATGTTCTCCATCTGTAAAACAGGCATATGGAGAGGGATGTTATACCTCTTTGCCATCTAACCAAGTACTTATCAACTGTCTCCCTCAATATTCCTTTTTAGGGTGCATAAAGCAGTAGTTCATAAGCCTAGTTCCTGGAAAGAAAGCTCTTATGCTTTGGAGTTGGTATGGTAAACTCCTAAAATCCCTCTCACACTACTTTCTGTAGCTTTTGGAGTCTGAAAGAAACTGTCATAGAATCTTGGTAATGAGGGAGAGACTCTCTTGGGGTCAAACTCAGATTCAGCTTGAGGAGAGGATGCAGGAGCAAAATCTTTTCCATCTCAAGAGGAAAATGTAGGTGAGGTCATATAGAGGAGAGAGAATTCAGAAAAAGAAACTGGTCATAAGTGCCAAATGCTGCAAAAAGATCAAGAAAGATAAGGACTAAGGAAAGCAGATTTGGCAATTAAAAGATCACTAATGATGCACTAAGTTCCTTTTTGAGTTGTCTCCATCACTCCTCCTCCCTCTCTCCTCCCCCAGCCCTAATACCTGAAAATCTAGTCTTCTCTGTAATATGTATCTCATATAATCTGAGACTGATATATAATCTCATATAAAAATGAGATTGTTGAAGTTACAGTTGACAAAAATTATGAGATCCAGAAAGATTTTAAGTCTTTAGTATTTATTCCATTGTCCAGTTAAAGGTATATTGAATATAATGTTCCATTTTTGATTGCCTTGGATATTATATCCAGTCTCTGATAAAGAAATAACCCTTCTCCTGTCCAAAGCCAACCTTTCTACACATACTTGTGATCCCACCCCCTCCTTTCTTCTCTAGTAGATTACCCCTCAGTCCCCCTCTTTAAATTTTTTTTTTTTTTGAGGAAGGCAGGGCAATTGGGGTTGTGACTTGCCCAAGGTCACATGGCTAGAAAGTGTTAAGTGTCTGAAGCCAGATTTGAACTCAGGTTCTCCTGACTCCAGGGCTGGTGCTCTATTCACTGTGTTACCTATCTGCCCACCCCCCTCTTTATTTTTTTATTTCTCCTTATTCCTTTCCTGCTGTCTACAAATGTATCCAAATATCTCCACTCCACCAATCCTTAAAATGAAATAAAACAAAATCCTCACTAGACTATCCCTTCAGATCATGCTTCTTTGTCTTTCCTCCCTTTCTCAGCCAAACTCCTGGGTAGGTGGGTTGGGGGAGGGGGATGAAAATCTATTTATCCCTATCACCCCCACTTCTTTCCTATTACTCACTTTTCAACCATTTATAATTTGTCTCTGGATTCTCATTAGTTAATTGAAATTTCCCTATCCAAAATCATTAGTGATCTTTTAATTGCCAAATCTGCTTTTCTTAGTCCTTATCTTTCTTGACCTTTTTGCAGCATTTCGCACTGATGACCATTTTCTTTTCCCAATTTCTCTCTCCTCTATATGCACTATCTTTTGATTCTCCTATGTGTCTGACAGATCCCTCTTAGTATCTTTTGCTGAATCATAATACATATTGTGTATGTTATTATGATTAGGGAATGTAATGTGAATATTTGAAGTAGGTGTATTTCACGTTCCCCAAACCTCTGTTCTAGGCCCTTTTCTCTTTTTCTCTCTGTTTTTTGAAGTAGTCCTTCTCATTGGTTTCATAATCTGCTCTACGCTGATAACCTCCAGATCTATATTTCCATCCCTGAGTTGCCTTGGGATCAATCCCTTATAACTCGCCTTTTATTGGACATTTCTAATTAGATATCCCATAGACATCTTGAACTTAACACATACAAAACAGCATTTATTATCTATTTCCTCAAACCCGCTACTCTTTTACACTTACTTCCCTTTATTGCTGAGTACACCCCTATTCTTCCTAGGTCACAAGAGACCTGATCTTGCTTCTCTGTTGTAATTCTTAATTTAATCAATCATTTTATCAACCAATATTAAGCACCTACTAAGGGCCAAGTGTTTTTATTGATATTACCTCTTATTCCTTACAATAATCCTATCCCTATTTTGTAGATGAGGAAAATGAATTAGCCCTAAATGCAGTTACAAAGAGTTGGACATGGCTGAAAACAGCTAAACATGAACATGAACACAAAATGAAATCAGAGATTAAGTGGTTTATGCAGATCACAGAGCTAGTGTCTGAGGCTAGATTTGAATTCAAGTCTTCCTGTCATCAGTCTCAATGCTTTATCATTGTTCCACCTAGCCTAGCTCAAACGTAAGTTCCTTATACAAAGGCATTTCTGATCACAGTCTTTTAGTTGTTAGGACTGTTCTTATAAGACTACTCCCATATTATATTGTATGAATTCTATAGTATTTCATTTTCTGTGAAAACATATTCTCTTTCCTCCTCTGCTCTTACCCCTTACCCCTAGGAGAACGTGTCTTGAAGGAGACTTTGTTTCTAATTTCGTCTTCTTTTGCCCAAAGTAGGGACTTGCAGAGAGTTGGAACTTAAATACTTGTTGAATCAATGAATAAATGAGATGATGACATTATAGGAGACCTTCAACCCTCTTATTTTACAGATGAGGCTCAGAGATGACAAAGACCTGGAGTGGGTGGAGGCAGTGGGAATGAATATGAAAAACATTAAAAAAAGAGACTACGTAAGATTTTGTGATTGGTTATGGGGGCAAAGTATGAACATTTTAGACTTCATTTACTTACTTTTTTTTTTAACATTGGTCACAGGCATCAGATAACCATTCAGTGAGTTAGAATTCATTTCCTGTGTGAATTCAGTCAGAAGCATTGCTCTAGGACTCCTCAAAGAGATATTTGCTGACTATAAACATATTTCAAGTGTTGTACACATTTATAGCAGTCCACATTTATTTTCCCTCCCCCACCCCCTTTTTTCAGAGAGAAAAAAGTTGTAAAATTCTCTTGAAAGCATGTTTTGGCTACATTCTACCCAATTAAACTGCCCAGAAAGAACTATTTCATTATGCCATCTTCCCCTCCTCATTCTTTGGGTATGACATGTTTACAGACATCTCTACACCCAGTTTCTTCATTCACATACTGGGGCCCTCTGAACTTCTTTGCTTATAAATTCTATGTTCTTTTAGAACCCATGATTTAGAAAAGATTGATAGCTGGTTTCATGTATCCTCCTTTCCTAGCCTACCCTTGGTGGGTTGTTCCATATGTAGTATATGATAGTGATGCATCAGAAACCACTGAGAGAACTGGGAAAGAGTTCTTAACCTCGTTAACAAAGAAATTACAGCTGCTGAACACAAATAATGATCTAAGACCTTGGAAACACATAGAGCCAGCTAGTCTTCAATATGAAATGTCCATTATCTGCTCCATTCTTATAGTTTCTTAGAATATAATTAATACTTTTTTGTCTGTTAATTTTGGGTCCCATATTTTGCATCTTAACACGTCAGGCTTCTAAAACATGCTAAGCTGGGATGAACTTTTAGCATCTCTTTAATATGTAAGCTTACTCACTCCTCTGATATTGCCTTGTCTCCCATGAAAAGTGAAAATCACCTCAGGTATTCAATGAGATATGTCTGGAGAAATGTTTTCTTAAATATGGAGAAGTTAAATAAAACATAAAAGGAAAAGGGGGCAGGGGAAGCCCTGGCATGCTCTTTGGTAAATCTTAATCAAATCCTTCATTTCCCCCAGAGCCAGTAGGCTTTAATTACTTTCAACAGACACAACAGTGAACCACAAGCTGGTCAAAACATCTGTGGGAAAGTTTCCATCTTGAAGTAAACATGGCCAGGGAGGAGAATTTGAGTGGCCAAGCAGCACATTTCCTTGGTTTCTATTAGACAAGCAACATGGTCTGTCCTCTCGGAGGCAGACTGGGGACGTGTCATCAGATGGGGCTTCCTTTTTCTCCAGAGCTTTATTTTTCTGCTGGTGTTCTTTTGCAATCAAATGTTTCAACTAGGCTTTCAGTGTTTTTTTTTTTTCCAGATCTGTCATCTCCCTCATTTTACTAAGAGCTGACCTGTGGAGAGATTGGCATTTCCGCTAGCTCCCTGCTCTGTTCGGTCCCCAAACCTGCTGAACTTGTCCCTAGTGATAGAGCAAGAGTTTCCTTTGGACCAGACCTGTTGCCTAACTATATATTTGTGAGGCAATGGGTGCTAGAACAAGAGAGGATGAATGGGAAGGGCTTTCTTTCTCTCTATGCATCAGCTCCTATCTCAGTAGCTAGGTAATACAGTGAGTTAGTGCAGTGGGTCTGGAGTCAGGAAGACTCTGAGTTCAAATCTACCCTCAGACCCTCACTAGCTACATAACCCTGAGCAGGTCACTTTTGCCTCAGTTTTTTCATCGCTAAAATGGGGACAATAATAGCACCTACTTCCCAAAGTTGTGAGGATGAAATGAGATGCTATGTAAAGCACCTAGTACACTGCCTGGAACATAGTAAGTACTTTAAAATATTTATTCCTCCCCTGCTCTCTCACATTTGCTTGATAGTCATTAGCTTTATAGATATTATCCTTCATATTGACTAAATATAAATTTATGTAAGAAAAGTCACTTTATAATGATGTTACAACAAAAACCTGTGTTTCCTGAGCTGGTGATTTTCTGCAAGAATGTTTTCTTTTCTTTTTTTTTTTAAGTTTGTAGTAAGTTATTTCCTATCTTTAATATCTAAGCACAACCAAATTGTGACATGGAAATCAATTAATCAATAAGTATGTATTTATTTATTAAAATTAATTATTTTATTTATTTTCTTGTTTACATCATTCATTTCCACCAGATTTTGAGTTACAGAATTTTCTCCCCGTCTTTCCCCCACCCCATCCCCAATACAGCGATCCCTCTGTAAAACCCCTCCCCTAATTTGCTCTCTTCTATGTCCTCCCCCAACACCCCTCATACTTTCTGGTAGGGCAGGGAGGGTCTCGCTACTACCATACCTGTATATCTTATTTCCCAGTTGAATGTAGTTAATGGTAATAATAATTATATATATCTATACATATATACACATATATACATATATAAATTTTTTTTCTTAGCATTTGATTGTAGAGCTTTAAATTGTAGATTCCCTTGGTTCCTCCCTTGTCACCCACCCCCACTAGAAGGATAAGCAATTCAATACAGGTTGTACGTGTGTAATTACGCAGGATATCTCCAGAGTGGACATATTATGAGAGGCTGATTATATGTCCCTCCTTCCTATCGCCCCCCCCCACCTTGTTCTATTCTCTACCCTGTCCCTGTCTCTTTACTAGAGTGTGTGCTTCCAGCATCCCTCCCCCAGACCCTGCCCTCCCCTCCGTCATTCCCCCTCTCATCCCCATGCCCCCTACTCTTCTGTGTGGCATGATACCCAGTTTAGAGTTTATGTCATTCCTTCCCTAAGCCAAATTCAATGAAAGTAAAGTTGTAACAGTTATCTCTTGCCTCTTCTATATGGGATGATTAACCCCATTTTGT
>CM053594.1:136345938-136360442 GCA_028646575.1 Pseudocheirus occidentalis | reverse complement strand
AATTTTTCCTCCCCTTCTCTTACTTGGTTTTCAAAGTCCTTTTTATGTTGATCTATGGCTTATATTCAATCTTCATGTATCTTGGAAGCATTTGGTGTGGGAGTTCTGACTGTACTGCCTTCCTCCTGCTCCATACCTCTATCCTTTTTGTCCCCCAAAAAAGGATTCTAGAGTTTGATTACTGTTCTTACTTTGCTTCCTTCCCCTCATATTGGCCAGTCAAATAATTGCTTGATTTTTTTTAGCTCTGTGGAACTCTGCTTCCAGGGGATAAGCTCTGTCCCAAATTGCTGGGGTTTTCACAGCTGCTGGAGCTATTAGGTAGGTGCTGCAGCCCCCACCAGCTTTGGCTCACTGAAAGCCCACCCCAGGACCACCATCCAAGACCATGATCCGGATCCAGGCCACTCAGTGCAAGAGCCCTTGGCCTTTGATCAATTGCTTTTGCCCCTCTGCTATGCGCAGGCCAGGAGCTCTGAGGCAGCCAGGTTGGGCTGCTTCCTTGCCCTGGGGGCAGTTCAGCCAGACTGCATTTTTCCCCCCAAATTTATCTTGAATTCCACTGACCTTTCTCTTAGCCTTATTATTCCTAGCTTGATAAATATGGAGATTGCACCAGGTACTGCCGATCCACTCTCTTGTAAACTCCAGCTGCAACTTTTCCTGACTGCCCTGGGGGCCATGGTTTCTGGCTGGCCTGGCCTGGGCTCCCAGCCTGTCATGATGAGCCCCTCCAGCCAGGCTGCCTTCAGCGAGAGATGTGTTTTCTGTATTTTTATGGATTTTAGAGCCCTAAAATTTGTTTAGAGTCGTATTTTATGGGTATTTAGGGTGACTGTGTGGGAGCTGTGAAAGCTTGCTGCTTCTATGCTGCCATCTTGGCTCCACCCCCATCAATAAGTATTTCTTAAGCATAACATAGTTGATAAATCCTTTACTTGGAGACACAAAGATCTGAGTTCAAATTCTGTGTCTGAAAATAATAGCATTTATATAACATTTTACAAATATGATCTCCTTTGATCTTCATAACAACCCATTTTACAGATGAGGAAACTGAGGATGAGAAAGAAACTGAGGATGAGGATGAGAAAAAAATGACTTGCTGCTTCAGATATTTACTAGCTGTGTGACCCTGGGCAAGTCATTTAACTTTTTTCACCCTCAGTTTCCTTATCTGTAATGTGAGATACTGGGTTACATAACTTCCAAGGTTCTTTCCAGTTCTAAATCTATGATTCTCCCATGTATCAGGCTCTGTATTTAGGTATTAGGCACACAAAGAAACAATCTCTGGTCTTATAACATAGGGAATAGAGTGGTGGACCTATGGGGGTTCAGATCTCACCTCTGACTGTGACTTAGCTGTGTGACCTCAGACAAATCATTTAATTTCTTTGGGTCTCAGTTTCCTTATCTCTCAAATGAGGTTATTAGACTAACTGGCTTCTGTGGTTCCTTCCAGCTCTAACTCTGTTGTTCTATGGAATATGTACTATAATTTTAATTTAATGAGCTGTTATTTTTTTTCATGTCTCTCATGAGAATTTTGGTACCTTGGGGGCAGGGTGGGGAACATCCCCACCCTAGAAGCCACATGTGGCCCTCTAGGTCCTCAAGTGTGACCCCATGGATTCAGTCAAGGGTTGCACTTGAAGACCTAGAGGGCCATATGTGGCCTCCAGATCACAGGTTCAGGGATATAAGCCATTTTCCAAAGTGAGCACAGTAAACACTCTTCTAATTTAAAATTTCATTTCATTTTATTTTAACATTTGTTTTTAAAACTTTGATTTCCAGATTCTTTCCCTTCTTCACTCCTCACCTACCCCCACTGGGAAGACAAGCAATTCAATAGAGGTTATACATGTGTAGTTACATAAAATGTTTCTATAGTAGTTATATTGTGAAAGGCTAACTTATTTTCCTCCATCCTATCCCATCCCCCACTTACTCTATTTTCTCCTTTAATCCTGTCCCTTTTCAAAAGTGTTTTCTTCTAACTACCCTCTCCCCAATCTGCCTTCCCTTTTACCCTCCTCCATCTTATTCCTTCCCCCTCCCACTTTCCTGTAGAGTAAGATACCCAATTGAGTGTGCATGTTATTCCCTCCTTAAGCCAAATCCAATGTGAGTGAGGTTGACCCATTCCCTTTCATCTTCTTGCTCTTTCCCTTGTAACAGTTTTCTCTTGCCTCTTTTATATGAGATAATTTACCCTATTCTATCTCTCCCTTTCTCCTTTTCCCAATATATTCCTCTTACCTCTTAATTTTATTTTTTAGATATCATCTCTTCATATTCAACTCATCCTGTGCCCTCTATGTGTACATGTACACACATATATACATACTCATATATATTTATATACACATACACCCTCCTATACATACACATATATGTATGTATACATACATATACATATATACATACATATATACATATACAATCTCTTCAACTATCCTCACACTGAGAAAAAGTCTCATGAGTTACAATGATCATTTTTCCATGTAGGAATGTAAATAGTTCAACTTTAATAAGTTCCTTATGATTTCTTTTTCTTGTTTACCTTCTCATGCTTCTTTTGCTTCTTGTATTTGAGAGTTAAATTTTCTGTTCAGCTTTTGTTTTTTCATCAAGAATGTTTTAAAATCCTCTATTCCATTGAATGAACATATTTTCCCTCGAATAATTACACTCAGTTTTGCTGATTTTCCCTGTTGTGTGAATGTTTTTATATTCCTTAATTTGTCACTGAATAAAATAGAATTACTATGCTGGTATTCCAAACCTTGAAAGTTGCCTTTGCTTGGCATTACCCCTTTCTATCCCTTAATGTAGAAGCTGCTAGATCTTGTTTTATCCTAATTCTATTTCCACAATACTCAAATTATTTCTTCTTGACTGCTTTTCATATTTTCTCCTTGACTGGGGAACTCTGGAATTTGGTTATGATATTCCTAGGAGTTTTCTTTTTGGGATCTTTTTCAAGAGGAGATCAGTGAATTCTTTTAATTTTTATTTTGCCCTCTGGTTTTACAATATCAGGGCAATTTTCCTTGAGAATTTCTTGAAGGATGATTTCTAGGCTCTTTTTTTGATCATGGCTTTCAGGTAGTCCAATAATTTTAAAATTATTTCTCCTGGATCTATTTTCCAGGTCAGTGGTTTTTTTCAATGAGCTATTTCACCTTGCCTTCTATTTTTTCATTTGTTTGGATCTGTTTTATGGTATCTTAATTTCTCATAAAGTCATTAGCTTCCATTTGCTCCAATCTCATTTTGAAGGAATTATTCTCTTCAGTGAACTTTTGAAATTCCTTTTCCATCTGGCCAATTTGATTTTTGTAAGCATTCATCTCATCATTGGCTTTTTGGGCTTCTTTTGACATTTGAGTTAGTCTATTTTTTAAGGTGTTATTTTCTTCAGTATTTTTTTGGGTCTCCTTTAGCAGGCTGTTGTCTCAGTTTTCATGATTTTCTTTCATCATTCTCATTTCTCTTCCCAATTTTTCCTCTACTTCTCTTATTTGATTTTCAAAATCCTTCTTTAGCTTCTCCATGGCCTATAACTGGTTCATATTTTTCTTGGAAGCTTTTGATGCAGAAGGTTTAACTTTGTTGTCTTCTTCTGGTGCCATGTTTTGATCCTTTTTGTCCCCCAAAAA
Source organism: Pseudocheirus occidentalis (assembly GCA_028646575.1). Classification (NCBI taxonomy): domain Eukaryota; kingdom Metazoa; phylum Chordata; class Mammalia; order Diprotodontia; family Pseudocheiridae; genus Pseudocheirus; species Pseudocheirus occidentalis. The sequence continues at coordinate 136,356,774 of CM053594.1, read as the reverse complement.
AGGATTCTATGATCTGTTTATGCTTTCTCTGCTTGCTCATCTTGCCAGCCAGTCACTTGACTTTAGAGCTCTTTGCCATGATAGAACTCTGCTTCAATAATGGAGACAGCTGTGCCCCAAATCACTGATGTTTTCAGAGTTGCCAGAGCTATGAGGAGGGTACCCTCTCTACAGTCACCACAAGCTCTGGCATACTGGTCACACATCCCAGAAATACCGCCTAAGACTGCGACCCAGATCTAAGCAGGTCAAAGCAAGAGTGATTACCCTTTGAATGGTCACTTGGTCCCTCTACAATCTGCAGGACAGGAACTCTGGAGGCAGCCATGTGGAAGCAGCAGCAGCCACTATGCCTCTGCCACCTCTCACCCCCAGGGCTGGAGCTAGATCATGCTCTTCTATTACTCAGTTCCAACAGAATTCCCCACTGACCTTTTACTTTCTCTTTGATGTTTATGGGTTGAGAAGTCTGGAAACAGCCACAGCTGCCAGTGATTCACTCTCATGAAGTCTGCTCTGGCTGGTCTGTGCAGCTGGTGGGGCTGCCCTGGGTGTGGGTCCATATGTGGCTCATGCAGGACTGTGCTTCAGCTCCCAGTCTGGTGTGATAGATCCTTTCTGTTGGCCTGCTGGGTTGCCTTTAGTGGGTGATTTGTTTCTCTCTGTCACTTCTGTAGCTCTAAAATTTGTTTAGTCATTTTTTTTATCCGTTTTGCAGGTGGTTGGAGCTGGTATTGAAGCAAGTTCCTGCTTTTCTACCACCACCTTGGCTCCACCCCCAAAATGCTTTTTTTTCTTTTGCTTTTTTTGGAGGGCAATTGGGGTTGAATGACTTGCCCAAAGTCACATGGCTAGTAAATGTGTCAAGTGTCTAAGGCTGGATTTGAACTCAGGTCCTTCTGACTCCAGGGCTGGTGCTCTATTCACTGCGCCACCTAGCCACCCCCAAAACACTCTTCTAATTCACCAAATTCCCTCATTTACTTTTGTCTCTGATAAAATTAGTCAATCAAGAGTTAAGCAGCATATATTAAGTTTGTTCTATGGGTCAAACTTTGTTACTGAGCCTTGGGGATACAAAGAAAGGCAAAATGAATAAATAACAACCCTCTCCCCCAAACAAAGCAAAACCCAAATAAACAAATTGGGCCTTGATCTAAAAGAGCTCATTGTCTGATGCAAAAGCTATATAAAACTTGGTTACATATAGGATAAGTTAGAGGTAATTTCCAAGGGACAACCACAAGATTAAAGAGGCATGGGAAGGTCTTTTTGTAACAAGATGGGACTTTAGTTGAGAGCTGGAGGAAACTAGGAGGCAGAAATGAAGAGGGAGAGAGTCCTAGACATTGGTAGACAGACAGTGAAATAGTCAGAAGATGGAGTATTTTAGACAAGGAAGACCAAGGGGACCAGTTCACTGGATCCCAGAGTATGTGGGGGGTTGTAAGATGTTAAGAAGACTGGAATGTATGAAAAAGCCAGGTTATGAAGGGCTGGGCTATAAAAGCCAAAAAGAGGGTTTTTTTATATAGAATTCTGGAGAAAATAGGGAGCCACTGGAGTTGATTGAATGGGGGGGGGAACATGGTCAGACTTACGCTTTAGGAATAAAAGTCTTATTGGCTTTCTTCCTTTTTCATCTTTCAAAATAGTAAAACTATTAAATGAATAATGAAAAATTAATTCACTGGGGTCAATTGTATCCTTGCTATTACGGAGGCATTTTCTCACATGTTAAAATTGTATTAAACTTTCCTTCCTGCTCTAATAACTCCTCTCGTAGTGTTATTGTGTTGAAGGAAGATAATTCTTCTGGGCTTTCAGTAGTGACTTTACTATGAAATCCATGCCTATTAATGACCTTAAAAAATACTACTTAGAACACCGCTCTCCTTTCACTGTTTTCTTGGATTACCAGTTATCCAAAGTTTTTTTTTTCATTTGTTGCTTATTAAAGATCCACTAAAAATGAATAATGAGAGACCTAGAAAATTTAGCTCTGAATATTTTCTTAATCTTTCAGTGAATTAACAGTGTGATGCACATAGAACAGTTTTATTAAAATGCTCTTTCAGAGCAATGAAAACCGGGTCCTATGAACAGTTAGGGTGACTGAGTCAACACCAGAGGCCTCAGGCTTGGTCCTCTAATCATGCTGTTGGTCTTTTGTCTGAGTGTACAGGAACTTGTTGGTATCCCATCTAAAATTTGATTTTAAGAATTAGATTCGGTGGTGTGTTGGTAAATATTTAATACCTGGCTCTCTGGAGGGGGGGGCGGGAGGAGAAGTATACATTGCACTTTTGTTTGCTTTTTTTTTTGGAGGGCATTTGAGGTTAAGCGACTTGCCCAAAGTTGCACAGCTAGTAAGTGGATCAAGTGTCAGAGGGTGTATTTGACCTCAGGTCCTCGTAACTCCAGGGCCAAGTGCTCTCTATTCACTGCACCACCTAGCTGCCTCTGTATGATACATTTTTAAGCAAGCATTATTAACATTTTTCTCCCACACTTTCATAAATCTAGAAATCCACAAAACAATAAATCAGTCCCTGATTTGTGGAGTCTGTGGGTTTCTGAAGTCTATATGAACACGCTGAAAATTTAACAACGGACTCCCATGCTGGTTTGGACACACCCTTGACCAGACAAAATAATCACACTACTACTACTATTATGTATGAGGCACTCTGCTAAGTGCTTTACAAATATTATTTTCTTTGACCCTCACAACAACTCTCAGAGGTAGTACTATTATTATCCTCATTTCACAGTTGAGGAAATGGAGACAAATAGGTGTTGAGTGACTTGCCCAAGATTACACAGCTAGTAAGTATTTGAAGCTGCATTTGAACTCAAGTCTTCTTCACTCTAGAACCAGAATGCTATTCACTGTTCCACCTAGTTCAGATCTTATCTGCATAGCAGGACTATGGTCTGCTTCCTTCTGGGTATAACATGGACTAAGATGGCATTAGCTTTTTTTCTTGCCTAGAGCTTTCAACTAGTGGTAATTTCACTGGGGCAGTGGATTGCGGAGGAAGGTCTTGGAGAAGTAGCCACTCTGGGCTAAGGGATAAGGTAGAAAAGTCATTTTATCACACCCTAAGATTTCTACCTTGTTGAAAGTTTAAATGGAATGGGAATTCTGCTGTGGGGGGTAGTGGAGCAGAGAGGGGGGAAGTGTGTGCAACTTCATATAATCAAGAAGAAAGAGTGAGGGTGTACAAATGCTTGTGGGTAGGAGAGGGCAGGATGAAATAAGGTAACAGTGAGTACACAAGTCTGCATGAATATAGAATTCATAAAGGGGAATAATGTGAAATAAACTGAAGAGGTAGCTTAGACTTAAATTGTGGAGAGCCCTGAATGCCAGGTTAAAGAGTTTATATTTAATTTGGGAGGAAATGGATGGGCAGCTAGGTGGTGCAGTGGATAGAGCCCTGGGCTTAGAGTCAGGAAGACTCTTCTTTCTCAGATATTTATTAGCTATTTGACCCTGGGCAAATTACTTAACCCTGTTTGCCTCAGTTTCCTCATCTGTAAAATGTGCTGGGGAAGGAAAAGGCAAATCTCTCCTGTTTCTTTGCTGAGAAAATCCCAAAAGGGGTCACAAAGAGTTGGACATGACTGAAACGATTGAATGATAATTAAATGGAGGACAATGGAGAGGTATTTTTGAGCAACAGATGACATGATCATATTCATCAGGTGTTGGATTTTGAATTAAATTTTGGTTATTGGGTGTTCAGAAACCTTTTACTATGGTCAAATCTTTCATGGCCCACAATTTAAAGAAGTCCTGTTCTAATGGAGAGAAGTGAGGAAATCTGGGTTCTAATCCTGAATCTATTAATCTGTAGCTGTGTGACATTGACTTGTGGCACTTGGATTAGACTCTCTGGAAGAGTAATATTTCTTACTCCTAACCACTACAGTTCTTTACATAATGAGGAATAGCATGAATGTCAGTGAGATAATTTGATCTCTAACAGTCTTTGAGCACTGCTAAACAGCAATGAATAGGTATAGATAATAATTAGTCAATGGTAAAATTTCAGAGGGAGAAGGCATCTCAGAGATTATCTACTTAACCTAACTTACACCTAAAGAAGAATCTTTTCTACAAGATCCTTGCCAAGCTGTCAGCCAATTTAATACTGCTTTTGATGAGAGACCTACTGCCTCCAATGGCAACTCATTGCACTTTGGACAGGTCTAATTGCTAGAAAAATATTCTTCTTTTTAGACAAAATCTTCCTTGCTGGAATGTCTACCCATTGCTTCCAATTATGTATTCTGGAGCAAATAAAACAAATATCATCTATTTTTTCCCCTCCCACAATGAATACATTTTATTCATGACTTTAAAAAAATCAAAATCATTTCACAATATATGTCTACCACTGTTTCAGCCCTTGGAACAAAGAAAAATGTAAACCAAAATCCAAATGAGAAAACATAACTGTCTGAAAGCATGTTATTCCACACTCGTAGTTCCCCATCTCTCTATAGAGATAAGGGAGGTACATTTCCTCCTCTTTTTTTTCCCAAGACAAAGATTTGCCATGGAAATGAATCTAATTCTCAAGGGATTTTAGTATTATTTTCATTTACACCATTTTAATCACTGTGTATATTATTCTTTTGGTTTTGGTCTACTTACTCTACAATCACTCAAGCAAGTCTTCCCATGTTTCTCTGAATTCTTCATAGTTTTTATTTCTTATGGCATAATAATAATCTATTATATTCACAAATTATAGCATACTGTTCATCCATTCCTCAATCAATGTACACCCTATTTGTTAACAGTTTTTCTAGCTACCACAAAAAGCGAATATGGATTTTTGGATATTGAGAAATATTTTATTTTATAGAGGGGAACTTTCTTTTTGTTATTGACTTCCTTGGGGTGTATGCCCAGTAGAGGATTGGCTGAGTCCAAGGGTATGAGTAGTTTGGTAACTTTTCTTGAATAATTCAAGATGATTTTCAAGAATGATTTGACTAATTCATAGCTCTATCAAATACATAAATATGTTTGTTTCCTTGTGATGTTTCCATGACTGATTGTTGCTATCTTTTACATGATCTCTTTTCCACATTTTCTTCATATACTTGCCGATGGCTATCATGTCCTCCATAACTTTTCTCTCTTCTAGGCTAAACATCCCTAGTTTCTTCACCAAATCCTTATATAATATATATTTTTTCAGTCTACTTACTGTACTGGTCAACCTCCCTTGCATGTGTTCCAATGCACCACTTTCCTTCCTAAAAAGTGGAACTCAGAACTTAATATCCAGAGCCATACATAACTTTCCTTTCATGGGGCATAGTTGTCTGTTAATGCTGCCTAAGACTGCAATGACTTTTTTTGGGTTACATCATCATAACATTGAAACATTTTGTGCACGTAGTCTCCTAAAATCCATAGTTTCTTTTCTCATAAACTATTGCCCAGTCATGTCTACTTCATCTTATATTTGTAAAGTTGTTTGAACTTGTTGTAATGAGGTAAATTTCAGTTCATGGAAAGGAAAAGGCTTCCCAATAATTTATTAGAAATTAAGTAGAATTGAAAGTAGTAGGTTTCTCTTGCCTTTATGTGTATAGAGAGTGAGGGGGATATTGGTATATTTATCTGCTCCCTTAAACATTGTTTATCTAGGGGATATGATCAGGTTTTATCTATTTGTCATTTCTGGGGGGACAGTGAGCCCAAGCTTTATGTTGAAGAGTTGACCACTTTCCCACCTAATACCAGTTCCACAATGAACACACATAGTAAAAGCAAAGAAACCCATTTGTCCAAATCATAGCAAAACAAATTAGAGAAGGTATACACAGGAGAACATATACCAGATAATACAGAGTAAAGGAGATCTCCTATCAGGAGTAAGATAACTCAGTTCAACCAAGAGTGTTCTTGATCTCATCCAAAAGGAAACTCCCTGAAGTTTCTAGAGTAGCAAGCTGAGAATATGGACAGAATGGAAACTCCAGCTCCTCTCCTGTCTTCCCAGAGGAAGTTAGCCTCTTCCATTTTCTCTTGAAAGTGGAAGCCACCTTGAGGCTCAAAGCAAACTTAAAGCTTGACCAGTCCCAAAGGGGGACAGTTCTAAAGGGGACTTGACTGAGAACTGAAACTCTCATTTCTTATCAGCTCTACCCAACCCTTCACACAAAGTAGGGCCTTCAGTTCCACTAATACAGAGAGTCCCATAGCAATGTGCTTTGGGGGCAGAGGGTGCATTCCAAAATCTTCATGTAGAGATTAGATGACCCTTTGTCAGTAATATTGAAGTCGTATAGTATGAGGTGGATTGATAACCTCTGCCAACTCTGAGATTTCATGATTTTGTCGTTGTGTAAATAGGCATGCAATGCAAAGAAAATCCATGAGGCATGGAATTCCACTCACCCATTATGTGAAGGTGGAAAAGTCATTTAACCTTCTGGATCTCTGCTTCTTCTTGTGATGAATAGGGAGTCAATTGAATGTACATTTGTTAATCACTTACTATGGTCAAGGCATTGAACTAGGTGCTAGTGATAAAAAAAATTTAAAACAGAAAACAGTCTCTACATTTAAACATCTTGCATTCTGCTGGGTTAATGATCTATGAACTAAAGTCACAGAATCACAAAGTCTGGAAGACACCTCAGAGATGGTGTCATCCAACTTGTAGAAAAAAACTCTTATTTACTTCTAATATCCTCCTTGAATTGTCATCCAGCTTTATGAAGATCTGAAATGATAGGGAAGTTACTGTCTCCAAATGTAAGCCTATTCTCTTTTTTGAAGTGTACTTGTTTTGCAAAATTTTGAGTATCAAATGAGATAAGTACAGGGGAGAATTGAAGCCAGCTTCTACTGGCCATGGAAAACTAATTGTTAAATTTTCAGTATAGAACTTTATAACTTGGAAATCAGCAAATGCAACAAATAATGGCTTGATTTGTTTTGTTGATTGTCTAGATTTAAGAAAACAATAGAGGAAATGTTAATAATGAAGATTAAAATTAAAAATACATCCTGAGTATATTTTTTGTGAATAATTTTAAAAACATTTCCCAGCATATCACTATATAGACAACATGTCAAAAGTGCTTTGTAAATGGTAAAGTACCGTATGAATATGAGATATTCATGAAATAAAATGACAAATAAGATCATTTAGAGAAAGATCTGTATCCACTCCATCAGTGTTGAGAGAAAATAGCAGTTTTACTGAAATAATAGAATGAACATGGCCATGACTGGCCTAGGTTTTAGCTGCCATACATCAAATTTGGTGAGTAAATTTGAGAGTCTATTAGGCAATGCCAACAGTCGTGATCACACGGTAGATGATTCGGTATAGGAAATGTCCTCTTGTCTTCACTTATTGCCTCCTGAGACACACGCTTCTGCCTCTCTGACAGTCCTATTGTAGACTACTTATTCACTCAGAGAAGCAGAGGTGAATGGAAGCTGACAGCATGCTTTAGCCTAAATTGCAAAGACATTGTCTGGCTATTCAAGGCAAAACCTGAGTTTACATAACTGCCCAGCATTACTTCTGGTTATGTAAAATGGGAATGAATATCTCAATCCTGGATCAAAAGCTTCCTCCACATGAATGGTTCAGTTAGAAGGAAAAAAACACAACAAGGCTGAACTGTGCCAATGAAAGCATGCCTCAGTTCACATTCTGCTTTGTGAAAGAGCAGAAAGACACATGGGGAGTGTGCATGGGGCACATTGGGACATCACATCAGTGGAAAAAATAAGCATGGAAAATGTGGGGGAGAGCAAAAGATGAGTCAAAAGCGAGATACTAAATCATAAGGACCTGGCAAGCTTTCAAGGTAAGCTTTACAAAAGGGGAAATGAAATTCTGGACCAAATGGTCTAAAAAATTAGGAAGCTAAAATTCAATTTCGGTCTGTTCAACCCAATTCAGGATAGCTTAAACAGTATTTGTTGAGAATCCACCCTGTGCCTAGGCCTGGGCTAAATGCTTTTGAGGACTTAAAAAAAACCTATGATCCAGTGATTGATTTCAAAGAATTTACAATTTTTTTAAAGGAGATAAAATTTTCACATGCAAGAAACAGAGAGTAATCCAAGGCAATATTTCATAAAGAGTCAGCTTGAATAGAAGTGCTGGCTGAACTGTGTGATATAGACAAGAAGTGCTGAGTTGTCTGGATGGGAAGAGATCAGTGTGGGCAACTCTCTGAAATGAGTTAAAATTGGTCTTGTGGGAATAATTTATAGTGAATGTGGCAGAATTGGGGTAGCTAGGTGGCACAGTGGATAGAGCACTGGGCTTGGAATCAGGAAGACTCATCTTCCTGAATTCAAATCAGACCTCAAATACTAACTGTGTGACCCTGGGCAAGTCACTTTACTCTGTTTGCTTCAGTTTTCTCATCTATAAAATGAGCTGGAGAAGGAAATGGCAAATCACTGCAGTATCTTTGCCTAGAAAACCTCAAATAAGGTCATGAAGAGTCAGATGCAACTGAACAACAACAACAAAATGGTAGAATTATTTTGGTAGGAAATTCAGTTGCAAGTTTCTAAAATGGTTCCTGTGAATCAGAATTTTCTAAATGTGTTTCTGTTCACAGTGAGGATTGGGAAGTTGGAAGAATGAATTCCATCTATGAAATTCCAATTACTTGAAAATGAATGTCATAGGGAACTGACTAGCAAATTGGAAAAAAAGGAAAGGCATGTCAACATATAAATTAGAGGCTAAAAAGTCATCAGGCACAAAGCCTGTAATGCAGCATAATGATAATAGGGCGGAAGGGAGGGCAATTGGCTTTGTGAATCCAACTGTAATATACATATCAGTAGTTTATTTAAATGAACAAGCTACATTATTGTGAAGTTACATTTCTTTTGCTAAAGCTAGTAAGCTTAAACCTGACCAATTTTCATAAAAGATTTGGGACTAGAATGTAAGCCCCATTATTTCAAAAGCCTTTCCAACAGGCAGTTGCAGGGGGGGGGGGGCTTGTGTCAGCATTTTTTGAGAAAATTGAGAGGAGTTAGTGGACTTAATTTAAGAACAAAACTCTCTAGAGGACAGAGAGAAAGGAGATGAGCAAAAAATTTTTTGGAGAAACTGTCTTGACTTCTTTTATGAAGAAACATTATAAAGAGAATTTTATGAAGAGTCAATCTGGAGGGACATTGTTCAGAATGAAGGCTTAAGAGACACTAAAGAATCTATTTACCTTTCCTTGCTAGAGAGAAGCCAGAAAGAAGATGGAGAGATTTTGTATCTTTAGGACATTATTATAACCTTTACCTTGAAGAGAATTGTTGAGAAGAGACTTTATTTGATGTCATAAGTGAATTGAATGAAGTCAGTCTGCATTTACAGAAGTGAAGTCATCTACTGTTACAGTGATAGTTTGAGGTGCTTTTGGCTGTCATTTTTATGATATAGCTAAGACTATATAGCTAAGACATTATCAACATTTATCTATTTTTATTGCCTTCATAATTAATTAATTATATGAGGGATGTTCCAAAAGTATTTGTGCAGTTTTAAATGATTAAAGCTTAAAACTGCTCAGTGTCTCAAATAGAGGGTGTCTTAGAAGTCTTTGTACAATTTTAGTTTTATGGATTAAAATGACACCAAGACTCTTGGGATGTCCTGTATATAGTCACTTTAGGATTTAATCTTTGGAGGTTAGTTATTGGTATATATACATATATAATATATTTTCATATAGATAGAGATATGGGCAATTACGAGCAAAGATTTTTCTTCAGTTCATTAAATTAATAATACTTGATGGCATTGGATAGGCTGTGAGTTCAGAACTTATTTGGATGATTGAGAGAGGCTGAAATTTAATATCTAATGTGAAAATGTCTAAACATGCCCCTAGATTATCCTAGAACTCTGGATTATAAGATTAAATATGGGAATGAATCAAGTAGCAGGTTGAGGGACCTACAAAGCAGAGTAGTAGACTATGTGTTCCTTGTTACCTTAAGTTATGATTGTTGTCTAGTCAGTCAGTCACATCTGACTCTTTTTGTGACCTCATTTGGGATTTTTTTGGCAAAAGACACTGGAGTGGTTTGCCATGTCCTTTTTCATGCCTTTTCCTGACTCCAGGCCCAGAATTCTATCCATTGTACCACCTAGCTGTCTGTATGCTATGATAACTGCTGCATTTTGTATCATACTTAGTGATTTGTACTGTAGTACCACCATAATCATGTGAAAGCCACAATTTTGCCATTATCAGTGATTTGTAAATATTGGGGAAGTTCCTGATCAATTTGCTGAATGTGCTTCTGCAACTATAGAGCATAAACGATCCCCTGGCCTCTTTTTAGGAGGATGAAGACAACACAAAAATGAATTCTAGTAAATAGATCTAGTCGTAAGATGATTGTCTGCCTGACACTCTTGAGAGATGGTCAGCCCACAACCATTCTTATTTTTCAGGCAGTTAGTCATCTTGAGGCAGCCCCTTCCCACTGAAAACCAAACTGTTGCCTTTGTTTCTTAACAAGGAATCACTGAACTGTTCCATATTCTATAGGAGAAGAGGGATACTCAGCAAACTGACCAGCTCCCTTAAGCTAGAAGGCATGCACATAAACCACTGAGAGTAAACTGGTAAGATTAGAAGACAGAGCTAATTTTTCTCTTATGAGTTATGACACAGGTGTCCTTGCTGTGCTCACACAAGACCCTTCTCCTGACTTCAGGCATTTTCCCTGGCAACAATCCCCCATGCCAAGAATTTCCTCTCTCTCTCTCTCTCTCTCTCTCTCTCTCTCTCTCTCTCTCTCTCTCTCTCTCT
>CM053594.1:136311688-136345838 GCA_028646575.1 Pseudocheirus occidentalis | reverse complement strand
GCATACGTAGTTACGACCTTGAGAACAGGAACTCTTGTTTTTTTTAATTTTTGTCTTTCTATGCATCCCCAGTGCCTGACCTGTCATAAGTGTTTAAATTCTTATTGACTTATTAACTCAGCCTTGGACACTCAATACCTACCCTCCTTCCTTGACCTCCTGTCCTCTTTAATTGGAGGGCTAAAGGGTATATAGCTTTCCTTTATAGAGGGGGAGGTAACTGGATTTCCAGCTCACTTTACTTTCCATCTGCAGCGCTGGTTGATTTCTCCACTTCTTTTTCTTATTTGTATCCCCAGAATTTAGCATAGTGCCTCACAGATGTAGGTGCTTAATAAATGTTTTTGAATTGATTCCTGTCCTCCTAATAGGTTTAATAGATTTGGACAAAAAAAATGAAGGTGCCTATATTTTCTGGGAGATTTCACTGCAAAAAATCAGAAAAGTTCGTGCCTTATTTCCATAATGCAGAGATCAGAGCAGCAAAATAGAAAAAAGGATGGAATTATTTTGATAGTGAAATCACAAGTTTACAGTGTGTGTATGTGTGTGTGTGCATGCATGTGTGCACATGTGCACGCATATTAGATTTTTCTTCTTAAGGGTATGGATTGCATTAGTAATGGACCCTGTAATGAAGAATTAGTGGCACTTTTTATATATAGGTAATTGCATGTACAGGTCTCTTTTTAAATGATGTAGTCTTCCAGTTATAAGTATTCACTGATCATATTTGACTTCATCCTTCAGTATTGCTGTAGTGATTTGTTTTTGGCAATATTAGACAATTTTTCTTTGAAATAACAATGACAGAGAAAGATTTTGGATCAGAGAAAAAAATCTCAACCTCATTTATTTTTCAAGAAAGTGGGATACTGAGGAATCAGAATGGATCTCATTGAAATCCCTGGATTATCCTATTAGGTTTAACCTAATCTCCTACCAAGTTTTTACCTTATTTAGAAATTGGAGTAATAAGTAGAAATGTTAACTCCTTGAGAAAAGAGGCAATTTGTTTTTTCCTTTGTATTTCCAGTTGCTTTGTTTTGGACTATTGTCTAAAATTGTGACTTGCACATAGTAGGTGCTTTTTTGGAGTTAGATCAATTTACATTTTTGTTTACTTTTCTCTGCACTCTGCATAGCCTTTGCTGCAGGGGATGACAAAGTGAAAGGAGGCATGAAGAACATTTTATGATTCTGAAGAGGACAAAGAAAGAGCAGGATACTGAAAGTCTCTTGATAATATACAAACTGGATAGTAAGCTCTGGAATAATCAAGAGATGTATTTGAAATGTATTGTTAATTCAGAAGAATGCCAGATGGTTCAACTCTTCTATGAAAACCCAATCTAATGGTATTTATACACAGAGTGAAGTGTGGTTTTTTTTTTAAACAATTGAGGGTTTTAATTCCAGCTTAGATAGATAGACTGTAATTTAAAGCTATTAAGAATGGCTCAGTCTTCAAAGCAAACTCCAGATTGTTTAATTAGTCATGCAAACCACTGACTGTTACCCATAATACAAAAAACTAAACTGTTTATTAGTTTTTTGAGCTAAATTAAGCCCCCCTTCATGTTTTCATAAAGGCTGAAGTCCATTTTATTTTTGTCTCTGCATTCACAGCAAATTGTGTTTACCAGTATCTGAGTTCTGCATGAAAAAATCTTTTTATATAAAATCAGAAAAAATCTGATTCATCAGGGATATAATTAACTTAGAAATCATTAATCACAGTCAACAAAAACTTTGTGGTGGGGGCTAGGTCAGAAAGAAGTTGTCAGTAAGGAGGTATCTTCTAGATGACACTGGCAAGAAAGTATCAGTAACCAGGGCTTAAAAGCCCATCTATTCAATACAGATTTCTCCTGATATTTAAGACTAAGATTGAGGGAATAATTTAGTGCTAGGGGAATAAAAATTGTAGATTACACAAAGAATCCAAATACTTCATTTCCAAGGTGTGTGTGTGTGTGTGTGTGTGTGTGTGTGTGTATGTGTATTGGAGGTGAGGGAAGGATCTTTGGTGGCTTAAGGGCTAGCTATCACTTTTAGCTCACATGTATCCTAATATAGCATTTATTTCTATTGAAAAATATTTTGGAGGGGGGAAAAAGTCTTTTTAGTGTCTCTGAAAGACATAATCTCTCAGGATATGAGATATTTTTTTGCCTTTCGTTGTAACCCTAGGACAGTGGTTCTCAACCTTCCTAATGCTGCGACCCTTTAATACAGTTCCTCATGTTGTGGTGACCCCCAAACATAAAATTATTTTCGTTGCTACTTCATAACTTTAATTTTGCTACTGTTATGAATCTTAATGTAAATATCTGACATTCAGGCTGTATTTTTATTGAACATAACCCACAGGTTGAGAACCACTGCCCTAGGACTTAGAAAAGGGCCTGGAGCATTGAAACATTGAAAAAAATACTTGTTAATAACTTAATAAATTCAGTCTTCCAACTCATTTTCCAGAGAATCTATCAAATATCATTTACCTGTATAAGAAAAAGGACTAAGACAGAGATAGGAGAGAGAATTTATTCTACCTAAATAATTTCTTAATCCTCACTGTGCTTACCTTGTTGAGAAAGTTTACCATAAGTCTAAAGTGATCTTTTAAAAAATGTTATCTTTAATATACCTTTGTTGTCATACAGATGATATCTTTGTGAGAATTTATGTGAGAGCTGTAGACCATTTTTCTTGTTAGGGATGTAATGTTTCCCCTTGGTGCCATTAATATGAATATTCCCCTCAAGAGATTACTTCCAAATTTGGAGATCCTGTTTTTGGACATAGAAATCAGATGGTGAACACAGGAATGTAAAGAATGACAAGAATCCCTTCAAACCCAGAAACCAAACATTGTCTTCCAATACAGAAACTGTCCTTGTCACTTGCTACTTATTTGGGGAACCCAAAGGAGGAAATGATGGGCTCTGACTTTTGGATTTGTATCTAGCAGAGCTCTGGGGACAGTGCATTTTGCATTGTAGATGGACTAATTTCTGCTCCACAACTCTTTCCCTGGTAAACCTGGTTAAGTATAATCAGGCAAGAACATTAGGCAAGAACATTTTTAATCTACCTGATTAAAAACTTGAACAAACTGGATGGGTATTAATGGCCAAATTCATAGCCTCAGTTGTACATTTTGAGTTTTCACGCACCATTCAAACTCAGATTAGTAAACACAAATTAGGTAATATCTAGAAACAAATCTAGAGACAGGGAAATAACATGTCTTGCTGGACTGTTTGAATTGCTCTGTATTAAAAGCAAAGAGAGATTTTTAAAAATGTTGGTCCTTGGTGTCCAACTTAACTAATGAAGTCTAACACCATCCAATTTAATACCTGACACATTTCAAATATACAGTTTGTGTATTTGAAAGAGTCCACCATCATATAATCATGATTCTGTTTCACAATCCTCTCACCTATCTATTGGTAGGACTGTTTGTTAGGAGACTTTTGAGAAGGACATTAGATGCAAATTTTTGCCAGATAAATTTGTCTAAGATGTAGCTCTCGTTTGACTTTGGACATTGGATTAACCAGAGGAACCTGTAAGAGTTCTGTTTATTTGTTTGTTTTTAAGGTAAATTAAGTATAAGATAGGGTAGAATGTGTAATTCATTTTGCCAATTCAACAGTTAATTCTTGTGTAACTCTCGACTTGAAGTTCAAAAAACCTGGGTTAGAATCTCACCCTCAAACACTTACTAGTTGCATGACCCTGGGCAAGTCATGTAGCCTGTCTGAAAATCAGTTTCCATAGCTATTATATATAAAATGAGAAAAAGAACAGCACCTATTTTACAAGATTGTTTTGAGGATTAAGTGTGGTATATGCATCTTACCTGCAAACCTTAAAATGCTACCTAAATGTCAAGCATAATTAATTATTATATTAATTATTATTATCATAGTCATTTGCAAGTTAAATGTTTATTGAAATACCTTAATATCTCTTGGCATTGTTTTATTACTTGTAAAATGTTAAGGCAAATCTGTGATATCCTTGGTTCAAAGATGCTATTTAGATACACAATACATGCTTCTGTAAGAATCTATACTCTATAGCATTTCACTTAGTTTAGTGATGTAGATTGTACCTACATCATCCCAAAACAAAACAAAACAAAGCAAAATAACTGCTTAATTATGTCACTTCAGTCGGTTAACAAATTCAGTTGTTGGGGAACTGAATCAAAATGGTTCTTTGACTGAACTGACTTCTTTTTCATTGGGTGAATGGTCAGACTAGTTGGGGGATTCTCATTTTGAAATTGAACATTTTCCCGCTAGACTAATTTTGAGATCACTACACAATTTTAAGAGAAGCTACTTTGAAATTCCCTGAATCCTTTGGATAACTGGGATGGCCTCTCAGTATATGTGTGGATTGATAGTATAGGAAGGTATATAGAAGTCATACACTCTTGGGGAAGTTAGAAGGTGAGGCTGGGGCCTGGTGTAGGTAGGAAAAGTTAAACTCTATGAGTCAGAGTTTGATGGAATTGAGGGTGGAGAGAATCTCAAACATGATGATGATGATGGTGATGGTGATGGTATAGGATGTTATTTATCCTCTCTTGGTTTTCTTAATTTTAAAATGACGAAGCTGAACTAGGTTATCTTTAAGGTTTTTTCTTAGGGTTATTGGGAGTAGCAGAGAAGAGATGGAAAGACAGGCCAGTGAATTCCCAGTCTTGAGAGTATTGGGGTCTGATGAAACTACTTCTGGAAGTAAGTGAGGATGTGGAATGGAAGGACCTTGTACTCTAATCCAGAGCAAGTACAGGTATTCTCTGTTTATCTGCTGTCTACTTACAGCATGGTGAAGAAAAACCTTTTAGCTGACTGCTAAGCATGAACTAAGAGTGCATATGAAAAGCCTCAACAGGGAGGTTCATCTTCTTTTCTTTTGGGGGCCCTGAGGCATAAGGATGATTATATGAACTCTGCAGAGATGGTGGGAGTGGGAGAGGAGGGAGTGGAGAATGTCTTTCACTCTAGCAGAGATGACCTATGAGCAGATGGCTTCCTTTGAAAGCCTGTGTCTGAAATGGAGCTTTCTCCGGTTTGTGGCTTCTTTCCTTTTGTAAAAGTCCTTGTGAACCTTGGAAAGGTTAGAGGAGCAGAGACTTAATGATGGGAGTCTATACAGTTTGGTGCAGGAAGGAAAGATAGTTTCTTCTAATTTCTCTTTTAATGGCCAATCAAAAGGTCATTTCATCACCCAAGCTTATAGTTTGCCAGTTTCAAAGGTCCAAAATTTATCAATTAGCCCTCCTGAGCTGGTATCTGATATCTTAGACAAGGTAATTGTTTTCCAACCTTGTTTTGTAGTCTCTTTGTTTTGGTACATTTTCATAGGCTATCCTCAGTTATTCCTACCTTATCTCTGCTTATAGAAATAATTCTTTTTCTTCATCCTCCATGGCTCCCTCCAATGGAACCCTTCTCACCCCTCCCTAAAGTAATCTCTCTCTGATTAAATTTTCCTTTCAATTTCTCCTTTCAATTCACCTGATATCTTATTAGGTCCTTATAGTGTGCCAAGGAGCTGTGTTAGACTTGAGGACGGAGAAACAGAAACTAAATAATTTCTACTCTTAAGGAAGTCATATTCTTCTTTGTCCCTCTCATATTCTGCCTTCTTATCTATGTACATGCCATATTCTCTTATTAGACTGGAAGCTCCTTGAGGGTAGGTTATCTTTAAGGTTTTAAAAATTTTCATTTTTAATCCATAGCTCTAAGGACAGTGCTTTAATAGGCACTTAATGTTTGTTGAATTGAATTCTCTCTTTTTAAATATAATTTTATTTTAAAAACATTCATTTATTTATTTTCTTGTTTACATCATTCATTTCCATGAGATTTTGAGTTACAAATTTTCTCCCCACCTTTCCCCCACCCACCATCCCAAAACAGCCAGTTGCATGTAGTTAATAATAATAATAATATAATAATAATACATAATAATATTATAATAATATCAATATAATTAATATTATATCATCATAATAGATACACATATATATTTAACATTTGATTATAGAACTTTAAATTCTAGGTTCTTTCCCTTCCTCCCTCATCACCCACCCCCATTGGAAAGACAAGCAATTCAATACAGGCTGTACATGTGTAGTTATGCAGAACATCTCCACAATGGACATATTGTGAGAGACTGATTATATGTCACTCCTTCCTATCCTGTCCCCCCTTGAATTCTCTTAAAAAAAGACTTACAATGCATGGCTAAGACAATCTTGCAAGATCCCCTACTTGGGGAGTAGAGAATAGACTCTACTCAGTGATTCCCTTGGTATGTACCATCACAGTTTTCAGGACAATTTCCAAATTAATTTGTAAAGTATAAAAATCTGAGGTGCTCTGAGAAGGAAAGCACATGAATACGTTTATAAGATTCTTATAGTTGATTAAATATAATAGGTTTTTGAAGCTCACTGTCCAAGTTTAATGAACCATGGTTGGTGCTTAGGAGTAGGCATAGCTCAATAATTTGAAAAAGGAAAAGGAATCAGTTAAAAAAATAATATGAGCAGTAGCTCTTGGCTTTGCCGTTGATTTATTTCCTTTACACTTGGGCAAGTCATTTAACTTCTATGCTCACATTTCCTTACCTTTAAAACAGGGATGATGAATTTACAGGTTTGTAGCAAAAATTAATAAATACCAAGAAATTACTGTGTAAGTGCTGGATTACATTTGGGAAGTTGTACAGGGCTTTCAGTGACCCCATGCTGTCCTCTGCAATAAAACATCTTCTTTTTAATATCAAAATTCTTCCAACGACTTTATGTGGTTGTGAATTATGGAATTCTACAAATCTGCAAAGTGGGTTGTACAAAACTGACCCATTGCTGAAAAGTCTTGGAATTTTACAATTAAGTGAAAAACCCTGAGTAGTCCTTTGCTTTATGATCCAGATTAGGGTGGGGAAAAGTTTATTTATTTAAATAACAAAAAGTTTCCATTTCTGGTGTCTTTAGTTATAACTCTAGGTGGCAAGATGTGACTTTAGTGAGGGGTAAGGAAGGATAGGGTCCTTCTCTAACCTGGTATCAAATAGGTGGCCCCATTCATATGGCAACTAGTGATGGGGGCTGAAACTAGGTGAATTTATGTCTGGGTCCCTGGAAACTCTTGCTTTTTTGTACTTCCTTTCCTTGAGTAAATGAACTAATGAGTGTGGAAAGTCCCACTATCTCTGAGTATGGTGGCAGCAGTGTTCACTGGTGCAGCATCTGGTTGCAGTTTTTGTAGTAGCAAGAGCAGTTTGGAAGAGAAGGAAGCATCTTCATTGGAAAGGACTACCACTCCAGAAAAGATTGACCCAAGCTTGGCTGTTTGATTGAGCAGTAGTCAGTTGAAGTGAAATACAAATTGCCTAATTTGTGTCATTGCAAAAACTATTTGTTTTTTTTTATATGGTTTAGCTATTACCCTCCAAACCAAATATAACCATAGTTGAAAGTATAACTGAATTCTGTTCTAGTAGTTCTGTTAATGTAGGCTGTGATTCTTTTATATTTAGCACACTTTTTTTTGTGAGTAGGAATAAGTTAACTGTTCCGAACCCAATTTATGTTTTACATTAAATAAATTTTTATTTCCCCCTTTCTGGTGATACCTAAGACTTGTGGGACATAGATTTTCTTATAATTAAAAGATGGTATGCAAGAAATATATACATGTGCATATATATATATATATATATAAGAATATACATATAAATATACATATGTGTATATATGGTGTAGATTTGTGATTTTATTGGTATTAGTAAATCCCAGTGAGATAACTTTCTCTATGATGAAGACAAGCACCTGTTCAGTAATTTATAGTTTTAGGAAATTATCTGTGGCACTGAGAGGTTAACTGTCTTGGCTAGAATCACACATTTAGTATGTTTCAGAGATAGGGTAAAAACCTAGGTCTTCTGTTTGCCATCTTTTCATTCATCTTGGAGAGGTCGCTTCTTTCAGGTTGTGTTAAAGGCTGAAAAAAACTGTAGTAGAGAAAAGGCTAATGCTTTACTGATCAGAAAGTTGGTGGTCCAGTCATATAGAGACTGTAAAAGATAAGAGTCAGTGATACCCACAGGATGTAAAAAGACCTAAAGGAAGGCCCCCAGTATATTGAGTAAGTGGTCTATGGAAAATTTTAGAGACAAAAAGGATAACAAATCATATAGATTGAGAAAACATTAATGGATTATAATACATACCACTGTGAGGGAAACCAACATTGAGAAGTATTTGTAAATATTATTTACATTCGGTGTGGCAAGAAGGTACTAGAATGCTCCAGATAATGTCCTCCCAAGTAATGTTTTTTTCACAATAACATGATAAATGAATTATTATCAAATACAACAGTAATGTCACAAAATATTGTGATAATGTTATTCAGTTGAGAGTTGGAGGCTTAAATTGAAGGTCCAGTTAGTAAATTAGCTGCCTCCTGCAATGTTTCTCTGTCTCATGCCATATGTTTGCAGAGCTAATCGATGATGTCAAGTGGGACAGTACAAATATTTACAAAAGCAGTTTTAAAGTGCTTATTTAAAAAAATAAAGCTTGAAAACATGTGTTTAGCATTTTATAGGACTTGGAACTGAAAAGATGGCCTTTTATTTAATCTTCTTTATTCTATTTGGATTTTACCCAGCTTGTTATACCCCTTGAAGCACTTTTTGAGAGTTGTAGCAAATACTGCAGAGCATTTATGTTATCAAGAGTGGATCTTGTAATCTAAGCGAAGCTTTGGTTAGAATAAATATTTTCAGATATTCTAGTAATCTTAAATAAATTATACAAGTCCACAGTGTTAATAAAAGGCAGTAAATCAGTCAAAAAACTCTGCTAACTTCTGAAACTTCTGAGAGACTGCAACCAGGCGTTTTTGAACATCACCAACATTTTAGCCACATTGAGCATATGGAATTGGTGGGGAAATACACTTTTAAGTGTGAACAGTGCCATGGACCAGAAATATGCCTTAGCCTTTCTGACATTACACAATCAATTTTAATCAAGAGGTAGAAAATTATGGGCATGTGAAATGGAGAGGGCAGGAAAATTATGAGCATTTGAAAGGGGCAGACACCTCTGTATCAACAACATTCACAAATAGTAAATAAGTATTTTGAGAGGTCAGACCCAGTCCCAATTGGTACATATACCATATATCATAGTCTTTAAAAAATTGTTTTCTTAAGTATTTTCCTACTACATTAAACTTTTAATATCTATTTTTTTAAAAAAAATTGAGTTCCAAATTCTCTCCCTGCAGCCTATCCCCACCCATTAAAAAAGGCAAGCAATATATTTATTATACATATGAAGTCATGTAAAACATTTCTATATTAGTCATGTTGCAAAAGAAAAAAACGCAAAAAATAAAGTGAAAAAAGTATGTTTCAGATTGCTCTCAGAATTTATTAGTTGTCTCTCTGGGGGGTGGATAACATTTTTCGTCATTATTCTTTGGAATTGTCTTGGATCATTGTATTGATCAGAGTAGCTAAGTCTTCCACAGTTGCTCATCGTTCCAATAGTGCTTTTACCATGTATAGTGATCTCCTGGTTCTGCCCACTTCATTCTGCACCAGTTGATACACATCTTCCCAGGTTTTTCTGAAACCATCTTGCTCATCATTTCTTATAGCAAAATAGTATTCTATCATAATTGTATAACACAATTTGTTTAGCCATTTCCCAAATTAAAGGGCATCTCTTCAGTTTCCAAATTTTTGCCACATCAAAAAGAACTGCTATAAATATTTTTGTACAAATAGGCTCTTTCCCTTTTTCTTTGATCTCTTTAGGATATAGACCTAGTAGTGGTATTGCTGGGTCAAAGGTTATGCACAGGTGAAAGGCCTTTGGCCATAGTTTCAAATTGTTCTCCAGAATGGTTGACAACTCTACCAATAGTGCATTAGTGTTTTTTCCCCATCTCCTCTAGCATTTGCTATTTTCATATTCTGTCATGCTACCCAATATGAGAGGTGTGAAGTGATACCTCAGAGTTGTTTTAATTTGCACTTCTCTAATCACTAGTGAGTTACATTTTTTCATGTGACAATCGATAGTTTTTTTTTTTCCTGAAAACTGCCTGTTCATATCCTTCAACTTAATCAACTGGGGAATGGCTTTTATTTTATTTTTTAAATTTGTCTCAGTTCCCTTTAAATTTGAGAAATGAGGCCTTATAAGAGAAATTTGCTGTAGAATTTTCTCCCATTTTTCCTGCTTTCTTTCTGATTCTGATTACATTAGTTTTTTGGTGCAAAACCTTTCTAATTTTATGTAGTTAAAAATATCCATTTTGCTTCCTGTGATTCTTTATATCTCTTGTTTGGTCATAAACTTTCCCCTTGCCATAGATCTGACAGGTAAATTTTTTAATGCTCCTCTAGTTTACTTAGCTATCACCCTTTATGTCTAAATCATTTATTTGTTTTGACTTTATCTTTGCATACAGTATGAGATGTTGGTCTTTGCCTACTTTCTATCAAACTACTTACCAGTTTTCTCAGAAATTTTTGCCAAATTGTGAATTCTTGCCCCTAACACTTGGATCTTTGGATTTATCAAACACTATATTTCTGTGGTCATTTACTGTTTATTGTGTACTAATCTATTCCAATGATCTTCTACTCTATTTCTTAGCCAGAACCAGATTGTTTTTCCTGATTATTGCTTTGAAATCTGGTACTGTCTTTCTTAACAATTTTTTCCCATTGAGTCGCTTGATATTCTCAACATTTTGTTCTTCCATATGAATTTTGTTATTTTTTTCTAGTTCTGTAAAATAATTCTTTGGAAGTTTGATTGGTAAGGCATTAAATAAACAAATTAATTTAGGTAGCATTGTCATTTTTATTTTATTGGCTCAGTATCCTCATGAGTAATTAATATTTCTCCAGTTGTTTACATCTGCCACTGTTTGTACAGAATTTTGTTCATACAATTTTTTTTTGTCTTGGCAAGTAGACTCCCAAGTATTTTATGTTGTTTTTATTTTAAATGAAATTTCTTTTCTCTTTCTGTTGGGTTTTGTTGGTAGTATATTTGCTAATGATTTGTGTGGGTTTACTTTATATTCTATAACTTTGTTAAAATTGTTAGTTATTTCAACTATTTTTTTTGGCTGATTCTCTAGGATTCTCTAAGTATGCCATCACGTCATCTTGCAAAGATAGTTTTGCTTCTTCATTACCCTTTTTTATTCCTTTGATTTTTCCTTGTTTTTTTTCTTGACTTATTGTTACAACTAGCATTACTAGTACAACACTGAATATAGTGGTGATAATGTTTCACTCCTAATTTTATTGGGAGAAGACTTCGAGTTTATCCTTGTTATAATGTTGCTTTTGGTTTTCAGATAGGTATTGCCTATAATTTTAAGAAAGGGGAATGAATGTTGTAGTTTGTCAAAAGTTTTTTTTTTTCTGCATTGGTTGACATTATATGATTTTTATTGGTTTTGTTATTGATACAGTAGATTATGCTTATAGTTTTCCTAATATTGAAACATCCCTGCATTCCTGGTATAAATCCTACCTGATCATAGCATGATCTTTGCGATATATTGCTATAATTTCTTGGTGAGTATTGTATTTAAAAATTTTTAAACAATATTCATTGGGAAAGGTGGCCTATAATTTTCTTTCTCTCTTTTTATTTACCTGGTTTAGATGTGAAACCCATATTTGTGTCATAAAATAATTTAGTAGGATTCTTTTACCTAATTTTTCAAATACTTTATATAGTATTGGGATTGATCGTTCCTTAAATGTTTGGTAGTATTCACTTATAAATGCAACTGGTCCTGAGTATTTTTTCTGAGAGATCTCATTTATGGCTTGTTTAATTTCTTTTTCTAAGATAGGGCTATTTAACTATTCTATTTCCTCTTCCATAATTTGGGGGTGATGGCAGTTGCATTTTTGTAAATATTCATCCATTTCATTTTGATTGTCAGTCTTTGGGCAAAATAACTTCTAATAATTGTTTTAATTTCTTCTCCATTGGTAGTGTATATACATACCCTTTTCATTTTTGATACTGGTAATTTGGTTTTCTTTTATAAAATCAAATTAACCAATGGTTTATTTAATTTATTTTTGTTATTTTTTTTACATTAAAGTCAGACCCTACTTTTATTGACTAATTCCATGGTTTTTTTTTTACTTTAAATTTTCTTAATCTTTCCTTTGATTTTCAGGATTTCCATTTTGGAGTCTAATTGGGAATTTTAAATTTGTTCTTTTTCTAGTTTCCTTTTTTTGTTCTCATGTCTAATTATTGATTTGCTGTTTCTCTTTTATTAATGCATACATTTAGATATAAATTCCCCCCTAAGTACTGCTTTGGTTGGATCTCACAAATTTTGGTGTGTTGTCTTATTGTTGTCATTCTCTTCAACAATGCTGGTCTTGGAGTCCTCTTTCTGAGTTGAAATCTGACCCCAGATACTTATTACCTGTGTGACCCTGGGAAAATCACTTAACCCTCTTTACCTCACTTCTTTATTTGTAAAATGAGCTGGAGAAGGAAGTGTTAAACCACTCTAGTGTCTTTGCTAAATAGGATCACAAAAAATCAGACACAATTGAAAAATGTTGGAACATCACCACTATGAGTTATTTTTTAATCTTTGCTCCCACGGGCCTTTATTAAATTGAAATTTTCTTTTTCTTTTTTTTTTGCATTATAGCCCCAAAAGGGTACATTTAATATTTCTGCATTTGGTTGTGAGGTTTTTATGCCACAGTCAACTTTTGTGAAGGTGCCCTGTGCTGCTGTGAAGGTATACTCCTTTCTGTTCCCATTTATTTTTTTTCCTAAGGTCTAACATAGTTAACTTTTCTAGGATCCTATTCATCTCCTTAGAAGCAGCTATCCATTACTTCCATTTTATGTGTGAATTTATCCCATTCACATTCATAGTTATGATTACTAACTGCATTTTGTCCATCCTATTTTCTTCTGTTTATCCTTCTCTCTTTCTTTTAATTGTATCCCTCCTTTAAAGTTTGCTTTGCTTCAGATCACTGCCTTCCTTTGTCCATCCTCTCTTTTATCTCCCTCCCCTTACCCCCTCCCATTTTCTTCTATCCAGGGCAGATAGGTGGTAAAATGGGTGAAGTGCTGGGCCTGGAGTCAGGGAGACTCATCTTCTAGAGTTCAAATCTGACCGCAGATACTTACTAATTATGTGACCCTAGGCAAGTCACTTAACCCTGTTTACCTCACTTTCCTAATCCTCAAAATGAATTGGAGAAGAAAATGGCCAATCACTCCAGTATCTTTGCCAAGAATATCCCAAATAGAGTCATAAAAAGTTGGACACAACTGAAAATGACTTAATAACAACTTTTTCTTATCTCCTTCCCGTCCTACTTCCCTGTTGGGTAAGATAGATTGTATTACAGCACCCAACTGAGCATATTTATGAATGCATATGTATTTATCTACATATTTAGCAATTATATTTATATATACATATGTGTCATATATACATGTCACATGTGTATATGTAAATATGTGTATGTATTATGTGTGTATTCTCTCTTTGAAACAATTTAGATGAATGATGTTCAAGCATTCCTACTCTACCCTATTTTCCCTTCCATTGTAAAAACTCTTTCTTGAATATCTCTTTTATGTGAGATAATTTTCCCTATTCTTCCTTTCCTTTATCCTTTTTCCCAGTGCATCCTTGTTTCTTAGTCATCTATTTATTTTTAAAAGATCACTTCAACATAATCAACTCACTTCCATGCCCTCTGTCTATGTAGAATCTGTCTAACCACTCTAATAATGATAAAGTTCTTTGGAATTACATGTATCACCTTCCCATATAGGGATATAAATTGTTGAATCTTATTGAGTCCCTTATGATTTCTTTTTCATTTAGCTTTTTATGCCTCTCTTAAGTCTCGTATTTGAAAGTCAGATTTTTCTATTAAGCTCTGGTATTTTTATTAGGAATGCTTGAAAATCCTCTATTTCATTAAATAACCATTTTCCTCCTCAAGGATTATTTTCAGTTTGTATAACTGAGAAGGTTTTTCTTGATTGGAATCCTAGCTCTTTTGCCTTCCAGAATATCCTAGTTTAAGCCCTCAGCTTTTATGATATGATAGCTTCTAAATCTTGTGTGATCCTGATTATTGTTCCATGATATTTGAATGATTTCTTTCTGGTTACTTGAAGTATTTTCTCTTTCACCTGGGAACTTTTAAATCTGGGTATAATATTCCTGGGAGTTTTCATTTTGGGATCCCTTTCAGGTGATGATCATTGGTTTCTTTCAGTTTTTATTTTATTCTTTTACTCTAGGCCTAGGATATTGGGAAAGTTTTCCTTGATAATTTCTTGAAATATATAATATTTAGCTCTTTCTTTAATCATAGTTTTCAAGTAGTCTGATAATTCTTAAATTATCTTTTCTCAATCTATTTTCTAGGTCAGTTGTTTTTCCAAAGAAATATTTCATATTTCCTTCTATTTTTTTCATTCTCTTGTCTTATGGATTCATTAGCTTCCACTTATCCAATTCTAATTTTTAAGGAATTTTTTTCAGTAAGATTTTTGTATCCTTTTTTCCCCCAATTTGGTCTATGCTACTTTTTAAGGTGTTATTTTCTTCAGTAATTTTATTCCTTTTTTAAAAACCAGATTGTTATTTGTCTTCTCATAATTTTCTTCCCTTGCTTTCTTTTTTTTTACCCAATTTTTCCTTTACTAGCCTTACCTTGATTTTGAAAAGCATTTTTTTGCTCTTTCAGGAATTCTTGTTGGTCTTGTGTCTGATTCACATTTTTTTTCCCTTTGAGGCTTTGCTTATAGCTATTTTGACATCACTGTATTCTTCTGAGTTTGTTTCTTGAGCTTCCCTGTCACCAAAATAGATTTTTATGGTCAGGTCCTTTTTGTTGTTGTTGTTGTTGTTGTTGTTGTTGTTGTTGTTGTTGTTGTTGTTGTTGTTGTTTGCTCATTTTCACATCTCATTTCTTGGTAAGTTTGTGTTAAAGTTGTACTCTGTTACTTGCATGGGGGAAAGAACAATACTGTCCCCAGCTTCCAGCTTTTTCTCTCTGCTGTTTTCAGAACTAATTTTGGGCATTTGAAAGAATTTAGTGCTTTTAAGGTAGTGTGATTAAGGAAGAGGTATGGTCACTGTTATCTTTGTTTGTGCTCTGGTCCTTACCCAGAAAGGTCTTCTTTTTCTTTAGGATTCCAGTCAATGCTATTCGTCAGAGTCCCTGTTCCTTTGGAAACAGAAGTGATACTGCTTCTCAGGGCCCCTTCTTCCTTGGGACCAGAAGTGATACTGCTCCTTGGAGCCCCTAGTCCCTTAGCATCCCAAGGGATGTGTTCTTTAGGGTCTTTGATCCCTTGTGACTGAAAGTGCTCCTCTCTACCCTTAACTGTGACCTAGAAGTAGATATAGTGAATGGAATTGTTAAGCAGTATTTGGTCCTGTGCTCAGTGCTAACACAAGGGTCCCCTGTAATCTTTTTTCTGATCAGGTAATGGATCCACTGACTGTCTCTGGTTTGAAAGCTCTAGCTGCATCTTTTGCTACCACTACATCCTACATCTGGTGCTCCATCCACATGGATTCTATCCAGACCCTTCCAACCTCTTCAGATCTCCCTTTTTGACCTCCTAAGTTGTCTTGGGCTGGAAAAATATCTCATGCTGATCTTTTGTTGGCTCTGTGGCTCCAGAATTTTATTTGAGGCATTATTTTAAAGTCTTTTTGGAGGGAAATGTTGGTAGAACTCAGCTGAGTGCTTCTTTTACTTTACTATCCCGGCTCTGCCCCCAGAAACTCATGGCATAACTTTTAATGATGTTCATTTCTTTTTCTCGTAGTGTTTAAATTCTGTAGGTGGGTATAAGGAATAATTTACATACCATACTCTACTAACACAATAATTTGTAGTGGTTATAATAGGATGATAAAGAATTGCCCAATTCATGAATGATTGGCTTTGCAAACCTCAGCAGAGCATTTTAGTGACCTGGACCTTTAAGACAGATTTCATCCATCTTTCCTTCTTCTTTTTGGAGAACTTGGTAGTATAAGCTATGTATAAAAATATGGATGGAGTTGGACAATGCATCTTGGGAGGGTATTCCTATTGGCCCTTTCCCTTCTTTACAATGTCCAGTATATGTAATCAATAAAGACTTATTAAGTGTTTATTATGTGTCTAGTACTATGCTAAGCACTGGGGATGCAAATACAAAAAAGGAATTCTCTGCTCTCAAGGAACTTGCTATCTAAGGTGGGAAGAACATACATACAAGGAAGCTAAAAAGGGGGATGGTGGATGGCAAAGTCAGAGAAGTCCCAAAGTAGTTACAGCCAGGGTGATGCATGAGATGCTCTGAGCTGAGCTTCCTCCTTGAATGGGGATTTTGAAGTTCATGGCTCTACCCTTCAATACGTGGGAAAGATGATGACAAATAGATGGAGTAAGAAGTTTAGAGGGATCTTGCAAGATGATGATGTCTTTCCAAATAATAAGCTTCCTTGGGGAATGGTGCTAAAGTCAGAAAAATCTCAAAGTTCAGTCAGATGGAGAAGTGAGAAATGAAACGTTCTAACCTCCTTAATGGACTCATCCTTAAATGGATGCTTAGAGTTGATTGGAAGGATAGAGCATGGTGATGGGTTGGATTACCATGGTTACTGGGATCTTACAAGTTGATGAGTTTATCTTCATAATGAATTTCTTGTGGCATAATGGAAAAATCTGAGAAGTATTAAAGTAGTGCAGCCAGGTGAAAAGTGAGGAGCAAACACTTAATCAATAGATATGGAAAACATTTATAAAATGCTTTAAAATTAATTAATTCACTCATTTATTCATTCCCTTCAAGCCATGGGCCATTGGAAATACTCCCACCAGATGTGCCATTCAATTGGGTTCAGCCTCTATACATGTATGTTTAGTACATATGGCCATTAGGTTAGTTTTATAGAAGCAATTATATCTTTTGTAATACAAGTTCATGTGTGTGTGTGTGTGTGTGTGTGTGTGTGTGTATAGCTATGGTATAACTAGGTTTTTGGAACACCCTCTTGAATTTCGGTTTCACTCAATGAGTATTTAGTAAGTACCTATGATCTCTAAGTACATCAGTCTAGTTACAAAATCACAAAGAACATTATTA
Source organism: Pseudocheirus occidentalis (assembly GCA_028646575.1). NCBI lineage: Eukaryota > Metazoa > Chordata > Mammalia > Diprotodontia > Pseudocheiridae > Pseudocheirus > Pseudocheirus occidentalis. The sequence continues at coordinate 136,328,590 of CM053594.1, read as the reverse complement.
ATAGTATTTTTCAAATTACATATATAGTTTTTGACATTCATTTTTGTAAAATTTTGTGAAATTTTGAGTTCTAAAATTTTCTTCCTCCCTCCTTTATCTCCCCTCTCCCCAAGACAGTAAGCAATATTATACATGACACACAAAGAATATTGAAAGGCAGTCCTTGCCTTCAGGAAGTTTACATTTTTTCGGAGGGGAATACAACATTCAAATATAAATAAATTCAAGATAAATTAAATATCATGAATAAATTAGAGAATCAGGAATGATTTCCTAGAAGGATGGTATATAGCAGTTGCTTAGTAAATACATATTGATTGAATGATTGAAGCGTTCTTATTGATTCATTGAATGATTGAGACATTCTTCTATCCTTCTGTTACTTCTGAGTTGTCTTGTTATTTGTGTATGACTTATGGTCTTATTGGATTGTAAGCTCCCTAAGGGCAAGGTTTATGGGACTTTAAATCTTTACATTTCCAGGCGGTGAAATAGGCTAAGTGAGGTTTTTGGTATCCTTCCAACTTTTCTGTTGGCATTTTTCATCCATCACCCAGTCTTCCTGGGTGAAGCCTTATTATTTCTAATCTGGCATCAATACCTTATGTTTCCAGTAAACTCATTATCTGGAAACTCGGTTCCCAGACCATATCAGTATCCTCTGATTGTCTGACTGGAGGACAGAGCAAAAAGCTCCTTCTTAAATCTCTATTTAAAGAGGGCTCCCAAGTCATCTATCTCTATCTCTTCATTTCCCAAGTACCTGCACTTAGGACTCCATCACCCTCCAGTGTTGAATACTTTCTCTCCCTTTCTTTTCAACTTCCTTTTGCTGTCGTTTTCCCCCATTAGACTTTAAGCTCCTCGAAGGCAGAGAGTGTCTTTCTTTCTTTTGTATTTGTATTCCCAGCTTTTAGCATGGTGTTTACACCTAGTAGATACTTGATAATGCATATTGACTAACTGACTTTCCATTTTGCTCTCTGCCTCTTTAGAGCCTCTTAAGATGATTCCCCATTTAGGTCCTCCATTCTCGATCAGGATCTTAATTTCCAGACCTTTCCTTCCCTCTAGAAAGACTTTCCTTTGTGTCTTTTTTTCTGTCTTGGCACAGCTGGTACTTACGAATTATTGTATCTGGGGCAAGTATCATAAACTATGCCTTAGGCAAATGGCATGAAACATGTTCTCTCTTGGGGGTGAGGTGAGAAGTGGAACATTGCCTAGGGTAGAGGAAATTGAATAGAGACCATAGAACACCCATGAGGAGGTTGTTGCTGGGAATGCTGCCTTAGGAGTTGTATAAGAAAGAGGTGAGAAGCTTACCTGGCCTTCCATGCAGGCTTTCTTTATTAATGAATTATTCTTGCAAATGTAGTGCTAAGCCTTGTTGTTTCTATGCTCCTATAGGAGTGCAAAATGCACAAATACCCTCAAAATTTGGCACTGTGGAGCAAAGCTCTAGTCACCCTGCCCTTATTATGGCTTTTCACTTTGGGAAATAGTTTTTTCAAGTGTCTGAATCTCTTTTCATATGAATGGACTTGATGTCACCTCTAGTTATGAGCATCTTTGGTGAATGGGAAGGTGTCAGGTTCAAAGAAACAGAAGCTTCCAATTTCCATACTCCTTGGGCATTTTGCTGCAGGATATTTCCCCTTTAACCACCTTCTTCTCTTACTCAAGTTTTATACATCAGGTCATCTGTTCCCTTTTGCCTACCATCATCTTGACTAGGGTAGATCTGAAAATGTGTGACATTAGATGAAGAAATGTTGTAGGAGGTTGCCAATTTGTGACTTGGCAGGGAGATAGCAATTGGAAGAGGAAGGCGAGGGGCTTACATATTGACAGTTATCACAGGTGTGATCAACATAGGTTTTCCATATCCTAGAAACAGCTCTACATCCACTTATATTTGCACTTTAACAGAAAGGTCTTACACAAAGCCTTCACTTATTCCTACCTGCAACTTCCCTCCTCTCAGTGGCTTCCTTGTCATTGTATTTCCTATAGCACTTTGTATAGACCTTCTTTTTGCTCTGAACACCATCTACTTTCCATTATATTTATTTTTCAACACCTCTTTTCAACCGCATTTGATTGTAAGCTCTTTGAAAATAAGTATTGAATTTTTGTTTTGAGATACCCAGCACAGAGAATGACACTTTCCACATAGTAGTTACTTTATAAATATTTATTGAACTTAATTGAACCTAGAGAAGTAATTTTTAAATTTGTGATGGTAAGCACTGTGGCAGTGGCTAAGAAAGGACATAATTTTAAATGGTGGAGGGATTTTTAAAAGTCTCACCCCCTCCCCACTGCAGTCCTAATGTATAGAACCACCTGTTCTGCCTCTCATGTGGAGATGGGGGCTGTCAGTTTTTGTGGTAAGTGAGGCCCACAGGATCCATTTGGAAAAGCATAAAGAAACTCTGATATTCATTCCAAATGCTTTTGCCTCCCCAAACATTACTGTTTTAATGAATGTTGGCCAGAAATCTTGTCACAACAAGCTTCCTTCTGGAGTCTATGGTGTTTATTTTCTTCTCCTTATCTGTCTGGAAACTTGACAGGCACAGTTCATTCATGTTCTAACCTAGTACTTTATCCTTGGTCACTGGCCAGAAAGGTGAGCACCATGGATGATGCCATCCACTGAACTGTAGCAAACCTTAAAGAAACCTTTGCCTTACTCCTCTGTTCTCACCCCTACCCCAGGATCCCAGTCTTGGGTAAGAATCAAGAATGAGGGATGGTAGTTCCAGAGGATCACGATGAAATATGCAACCCACCTCCAGTTAGAGAGGTGAAGGACTCAGTGAAGACAAGCATTTTTTTAAAACAGGGCTAATGTGCAGTTTATTTTGCTTGACTATACATATTTGTAAAGATTTTTGTTTTTCTTGGTTCCATTTTTGGAGGGAAAATGGGGAAGGAAAGTATTTAGAATAGAAAAATAAAATTGAATTTAAAAAAAACAGCAAAGGAAGGACAATACACATTTTCCCTATTGGTATATTTTCTTTTCTATCAGCTCCCCAAGTTTTCAAATTCCTAACGTTTCTGTCTTTGGTGAGATACAGTTTTTTATGAGGGAAACCAAGTTGTGAAGGACCTGGATGTATATCATGGATTGAAAGAAGTGAGAATGTTAAATTGGGAGAAGGGAATATTTAGGAGGGTAGTTGTTTTCAAGTATTGGAATGGCTGTCTTATGTTAAAGGAGGTGGCATGGTACAGGGAATGAGCATCGCGGTACCCCAGTTTGAAGATCTGGCTTCAAGTCCTGCCTTCCAATGCTTGTGGGCATAACAGCCTTCTAGAATCTTTGGTTCCTCATCTGTAAAACAAGAGGAGTTGAACCAGATGGCCTCCGAAGTCCCTTTCCAGCTCTAGGGCTAGGATTCTATGACTTGTTCTCTTTGGTCCCAGAAGGCAGAAGAAGGATTAAGAGGTTGAAGCTGCAAAGAGGAAGATTTCAGCTTGAGGTGAGTATTACCCCAGACTGGTCTAGGCATGCCCAGTTTTAACATGGAAGCAGCCTTGAGGGCCTGCTTTTGAACATTCTTAGTTTGTCTAACATGGAGCTTGACTCCATGTACTGGGCACCTGAAGGTCCCCTTCCTGTTAGAACTGGGCATGCCTAAACCAGCCCGGGATTACATTAAGGAAAAACATACTGATATTTAAGAGCTATCTAAAGATAGAGCTATTTAATTATTTAGAGCTATCTCAAATTATCTGGAGAGGCAATGGACACCCACTCACTGGTGTTTTTCAGGCAATGGCTGAATGGCACTTTGTCAGTAATGTTGTAAAGGAGATTATTGCTCAGATAATGGTTGGACTAGAAGGCTTCCAAGGTCCCATCTGACCCAAAGATGCTTGGATTTGGTGGCTCTAGATCCTCTGGATAATTTGAAAAGAGAAGCTATAGTATTAAAATTTTTTTTTGCTTTTATTTTTATAGGCATTAAGAGAACTTAACAGAGTGTATCCCAAGGTAGTACTTAATAAAGATGATTATTAACAGGATTTAATATATTATTATGAAGTAGCAGGGACTAAGCATATATCTGATTCTTGTTTGAAGTATAGTCACCATATTTTCAGGTTTGTCTCACATTTCTTTCCTTCACATACACTTAATTGTCTGACTCTCTCTTCCCCAACCCAACCTTTCATTCCCCACCTTTGTACCTTTTGTATAAATTGCTTTCCATGACTGCCATGCACTCCCTTCTCATCTCTACCTCTAGGAACATTTCCTACAATAAATCTTTCCTGATACCTCTAGCTGTCAGGACTTTCTCTTCTTAAATTATCTTGTATTTACTGATTATTTCCTTGCTTGCATTCCTTCTCCCCATTTCCTCTGTGCAATTTGAGGTCCTTGAAGATAAGGACCTTAAAATAATTTTCTGTCTTTGTATCCCAAGAAACTGGCTCACTGTCTTGCACAAAATGGGAACACCTTAAATAAATGATTGCTGAAATGAACTGAGTGGCACAGTGAGAAAACAAACAAAAAACCAACAATTTACAGCATCTTATTTCTTTCTAGATTATCAGACTATCCTCTAAAATAGGAAAGAAAATGATAACATGAAAAATTCTTAGTGTTTGCTGAAAACAGGAAATAAGGTTCATCATTGTGGATTTTTCAATGACTACTTCTATTTTGTTTAGTAAATATTATTCTTATAAGCATTTTGCCAAATATTTGTTCTCTATTCCATCTTCTTAACCAGGAGGCACGAAAGATTTCATTCTTATTATATTTGGCATCACATTTTCCCTTTTGCTGTCTCCCAGACACTTTTATTAGGGGTAAGCAATCCCTGGGACATACCCAACAATGCATGGGTAAGTGCAAATGGGAGAATGTTGCACGTTTATGGAAAGAAATTACACTCAGGAAAAATCAGTCTCTGGGTTCTTAAAAAAAGTTGGCTATTAAAAAAAGTACAGGCTATGCATTACCAAAAAAAAAGTTACCTTATAAATGAGTTTTCTAGAATCTTTGCAAAGTGCTAAAGCAATTCAGTGTCAGGATACACTGATTCTAATAAAAATAAATTAATAAATTTAAAATGTTCAGGCACCTATGCCCAAGGGCCACTAGGCATTTTAATAGAAGATAAGTAAAAACCATTAATCATGGTTTCCACAAGCTCTTTCACATTACCCTGGGCAACCTTGGTCAGGCAAAGGGGCAGGGCTGCAATGGAGCTGCTGAAATGGATAAAATAGGGATGCTACAAGCAGGCTGGCAACCTTGCCAGGAAGTATCAAATACTGACCAACCAACAACTTTTGCCTTTATTTTTTCATCTGCCTACCTTTATATTTCTTTTCTATTTATTTAATTACGATGTCCTTTGAAATTTGCAAGCTCAAATTCTGAGTTTATTTTGCATTGAATTTTGTGAGCTTTTCAGAGACTTTCTTAGGTTTGAATTTTCAAAGAATCAATCAATCAAGCTTTATTAAATGTCTATTATATGACATGCAAGATACTGGGAAAACAGTAACAAAGAATGAAATAATGCCTAATTTTTAATGAGCTTGCATTCGTTCTAATCCAGTGGCTCTCAGTCTTCCTAATGCTGCGACCCTTTAATACTCGGATGTAGGTGTATCTGCATATGGTCAGACCCAACTGTAGACAGATAGAGGACTGGGTATCTCGGTTCCTAAGACCGTCGGAACTATATGCTTTTTGATGGCTGTAGGCCACCCCTGTGACCCTTGTGAAAGGAGTCATTTGACTCCCAGGTTGAGAACCACTGTTCTAATGGGAGAGATAACAAGTACACACATACACACACACATGCACACCTATAATATAAAGTTAATAAGCAAACACATATAAATCTGTATACAAAATAGTTAAATATGAGATGGTTTGGGAGGGAAGGTACTAGCAGTTGAGGGTGGGGAAACCAGGAAAGGTTTCATGCAAAAGATGGTGCCTGAGCTCAGTCTTAAGAAATGGAGGTATTCTGTGAGGTAAAAGGTAAGGAGAGAAATCTTTTCAAAGTAGTCTCTCTAGGACACTAAGCATGAAGTTTATGCAAGTAAGTGGATGGTGATACTTGTTTGAATATGTAGTGCCACTAATCAGTTTAGCTATAGAGTTGGATTCTGAGATTAAACCCATGATTTAGACAGTATTGCTTCTCTCTCTCTCTCTCTCTCTCTTTGAAATATCTAGATAGATAGATAGATAGATAGATAGATAGATAGATAGATACAGTTCCTCACTGAAATAATAGGCTGTTTTCTTAATAAACTAAACCAGGGGTGGGAAATCTGCATTCTCAAGGCCACATGTGGTCCTCTAGGTCCTCAAGTACAGCCCTTTTTAGTTTGAATCCTGTTTAGTTTGAATCCAAACTTCATAGAACAAATCCCTTTAATAGAAAGTTTTGTTCTGTAAAATTTGGATTCAGTCAAAAGGCCTGATCCCAAAACCTAGAAGGCCACACGTGGCCTTGAGGCTACAGGTTCCCTACCGCTGAACTAAACTATAAGAGACCTGCTATAGAGCATAAGGGAATATAGCAACTAGACACAAACTGGGGCATTACCTCTAGTCTAAGCTACTGCCAATAACTATTAAACTAAATTTCTGAGATTTTCTTAGACCAAAATCCTACAGTCCTTGAATTTTCTAGAATGTCAGGTTCCCTATTGCAGCCTGAAAAGAAAACTTCTCTGTCATCCATCGGCTTAAATTGATTAGAGAAAAACCGAAAGATGTCATCATTTACTACATTTCACAGATATGGCTGAATTGGATGTAAGTTTACTAGAGTCTCAGTCACACAGGAGAGGTGAGGTGAGACCTGTGTCAACTAAGCTAATCTGTTAGGATTGTTAATTACAATTGATCTGAGGAAGGAATTCAGATTCACAATTTGCTTGATCAAGGCTTTTTATTAGCAATGATATTCAATAAAAGCATATGCCTATCATACACAGTCACTTTTGTCCCAAAACATTCTTGAACACAACGAAGTGATAGGTGTAGTATCTGCTTCTGATTGGGAAGTTGTCTTCCAAACAGTGGCAGAATCCTCACCCGGGTGGCTGGCCTCCATTGTGTTATAGTCCTAGGCATTGTTACACACCAGATGATAGTTTGCTGCCCATGGAGATTCTTTTCTGTCCTTGATACCCTGTTTAGGAACTTTCTTCTCTCCAAGCTGAGCTGACACAAGGATTGTGCTGAATGTGCAGGGTTTTATACAGTTTCTAGAAGCATTGACCAGCAGAAGCTGGTCCTACACCTGTCAGCCATTCGTCTCATATGGTGAAGAGCTTTACTGCTATAAAGTAAAATTATAGCACGTCCTGATCACAAGCAAGCAGTATAGAATTTTTAATGTGATCTCTCAAATAAGAATATTTACTCGTAGTTATGTTACAAATAAGCTGATTAGAATATAACGTATTGTTGTTTGTCCTTACTTCTCAAAGAGAATCAGTGATGTCAGAAGGGTGATGACTTGCAAATGAATTGGATTTCTTGTTGTTGTTGTTGTTGGGTTAGGTAAGAAATGAGTAAAAAAAATGGGCTCTTTTACCTACTTAAAAAAATCGATTTGGGAGGGGGAGACCCTCAGATAAAATAGAAACAATTGCTATTTACCCTCAGTCTGAGGCATGGGGTGGGCGTTGGGGCAGAAAGGGGCAAAACAATGACCAAGTGAGACTTGGGCTGTGTCCTGATTGTTGACCAATCAAAGAGAGCCAGGGTGATTTGGGTTTAAGGTGTGGTCCTTAAAAAAGAAATCTAGCCCTTAACCCCCAAGATATCTTGGGTGTGACACTATTATATGGTCTCTTCAGACTGTTCTTAATTTGTCAGCATCCTTCCTAATCTCTGTGATTCAGTCTCCTCTTATCTGACAATCAAGTCAGAGAGAGCTTTGGATGGTCCCTGAAAGTTCTCTGAGAAGCTCTTTTCCTGGGCTGGTGCTGCTTCAGGAATGAGATGGATCTTGGAGCTTCCAGATCCAAAGACCAGATGACTATCAGGATCCATGAAAAAATATTCCCCACCCTTGAGTTGGGCATTTTAGTCACCTTATTTACTTAATTCCAACTCGATTTCCAAAATGGATTTCCATATCATAGCTCCACCAACTGCCAATGCAATCTTTACAGCACCAACCATGACTATAAAAAGTGACTATAAAAAGTACCGTACAATGCTCGATGGCAAAATATAACAGATTCTCCAGGTGGAGGACAGAACCAAAGCATTTATTTAGACACCAGAAAATTGAATCCCCAAACCAATCCCCAGTAAGCTTATTCCATCATAGTACCAAATATGTTAAGAAACCATAATAATACTGAGAGCCTCAGTTTTCTGTAGCCTTCCCACAAACCAATATTAGATCAATATCTACCCAGGAGCTTATCTGACTCCTTGCCTAAACCTCCTCTCTCTCCTACTTTCTCTCTGGCTCTATCAGCTTCTTGTGTCTCTGCTTCACTCTTCAGCAAATTCCTCCCATCACAGATTCTATGTGATTACATTTAGTCTATTGGGGGGCAGAGTTTATTTTCAAAGCAAGGAAAGTCTTCAGATTCCTTCCCTAGGTCTGTTAAGGGGCAGGGAAGATCTTTAAATTCCCATTCCCATTACAGGCTCATCAGACCAATATGAGCCCTGAAGGCTCTACCACAGGTCAGGCACAAGTAGTCCATGTGAACATTTGGGGTGGACACTCCAAATTTGTGCCTCCTGTATTTTCTTTGAGCTGTTTAAATTCTTCTTTGCTCATGGAACACAGCACCTTCTCTGATGTGGGCACATGCTGAATGGTCCTGTGTGCCAGTGTCTCCCGTGTCACACAGTCAATTCTAAAGTTCTTAAGACAGACCTTGATGTTTTCAGCCATGTTGTCAAATGCTCAGTGCTAGGGATATAAAGAAAGGCAGAAGGCAGTCTCTGCTCTCAAGGAGTTCACAGTCTAATGGGGGAGACAACATGCCCATCCTTATTAACAAACAAGATACATGCAAGATAAATTTGGAGATAAGCAACAAAGGGAAGGCACTAGTACTAAAGTGGATTTGGTAAGGCTTTTTGAGGAAAGTGAGATTTGCCTTTGAAGGAAATCAGGGATGCTAGGACATTGAGATGAGGAGGGAGAGAATTACAGGTATGAGGAATAGCCAATGATAATGTCCAGGAATGGAGCATCATGTGTGAGAAACAGCAAGGAGGATGATACCACTGGATTGCAGAACATGTGGAGGGAAATAATGTATGAGAAGCCTAAAAAAGGAAGGAGGAAGAAAGTTTTTTTTAATGGGTTAAATCTTTTTTTTAAATTTATTTTGTCTTTATTAGTTTGTTTACTTTTTAGTTTACAAGATTCAGTTCCATAATCCCTTGAGTTTCAAATTTTATCCCCCTATCTCTCCCCCCTCCTCACTATGGCAGCATGCAATCAAGCATAGGATCTGCAAATACTTTCACATTAGACATTAGTTGCATTATAAAGAAGGATTGTAACTGATGGAGTGAACAATGGGAAAGAGGAAATAGAACCAAACAAGAAAAAGAAAGAGAGCAGGTAGTTTGCTTCAATTTGCATTCAAACTCTGCTCTTTTTAGTTCTTTCTCTGAATGTAGACATCTCCTTTCATCCTGAGACTTGTAGAGTTGTCTTATAACCCTGCATTGCTGAGAAGAGTCTAGTCTGTCAAAGTTGGTCATCACATATATGTTGTGTCTGTAACTGTATACAAATTTCTCCTGGTTCTGCTCTTCTCACTCAGCATCAGTTTGTATAAGCCTCACCAGGTAAATATGAAGCCAGTCTGCTCCTCATTTCTTATAGCACAATAGTATTCCATTACATTCATATACCACAACTTGTTCAGCCATTCCCCTATTAATGGGCAATTTCCTTAATTTCCAATTCTTTACCACAAAAAAAGCTGCTATAAATATTTTTGTACATATGGGTTGAGGAAGACAGTTTTTAAAGGGCTTTAGAAGCTAGACAGAGGATTTTATATTTGATCTGGGAGGTGATGGGGAGCCACTGGTGTTTACTGAATGTGTGTGTGTGTGTGTGTGTGTGTGTGTGTGTGTGTGACACAGTCAGACTTGTACTTTAGGAAGATCAGTTTGATAGCTAAATGAAGGATGGACTGGCATGGTGAGAAACTTGGGACAGACAGACCAATCAGCAGTCTGTTGTGATAATTGAGGGGTGATGTGATGAGGGGACTGTCTATTACTTTTCCTTGTATTCCTCTACACTGAGCACAGTGCTTGACACATAGTAGGCAAAGATGCTAATTGATTGACTGATGGTGAACATTAATGCAAATCATTAATATTAGTAAGGCATGATAATTCAGATGTCACTTATGTTACCTTTTTTTCCATTCATGAATTTTTTGTTGAATTAAATTTTTTTTTCCTTCCCTATCATTTCTCTTTGCTCTGATCTTCAGGTTTTTAGGGATAAATACAGAAGATATAATTTTTATGGTATATTCACAGTAATACAGGCAGCTTTAAAAATGTCACCTTTGGTGTAGAGAAGCATCTTCAGGGAAAAGAAAAGAATTCTGGGCTTTTTAGTCTGGGTCTGACAACCTTCGTTCTAATTCTGGCTTTGCATGTTGGATTGTGGGCAAGTCTGCTGAAGTAATTTCTCCTCTCTAAACCTGTAGTTTCCTCATCTGCAAAATCAGAATACTAATCACATTATTAACCTCACTTTAAAAAAATGAAATAATTTATATAAAATGCATTGTAAATCATGAAGCATTAAAATGGTAATTTATTATTAAAAGTATACATAAACTCCAGAAACCATTAGCTTATATCCTACATACTTTTGAAATGAAATAAAAACATTTCTTTGTTAATAGTTGGAACTGAAACTCCAACAAGCAAAAAGGTGCTATCTTTGCAGCAAGTTTCTCTGCTAAAGATTTCATATCCAAGTTATCTAAGGAATGCACTAAAATTGATAACACCAAAGCCATTCTCAAATAAATAAATAGTCAAAGTATATGAACAGGCAATTCTCAAAGGAAGAAATCTATACTATCAACAAGTATATGAGAAAATGTTCCAAATAATTAATAAATTAGAGAAATGCAGATTAAAGCAAATCTGTGGTTCTACCCATCAGATTGGCAAAGATGACAAAAAAAGAAATGACAATTGTTGGAGAGACTGAGAAAAAATAAGTGCATTAATACACCATTGATGGAGCTATGAGTTTGTCTGTTTTGGAAAGCAATTTGGAACTGTGCTCCCAAAGGCACCAGACTGTGCATGCCCTTTTACATAGCAATATTGCTACTGGGTCTATACCTTAGAGATCAAAGAAAACAAGAAAAGAACTCATATGTTAAAAAAATATTTTTAACTAAGTGTTTTGGTAGTGTCAGTCCTACTGATGTAGCCACTTACATTGCCTAGAGGGCACCAGCTTTGCCTTAGCTACAGAAGGAAGAGATTCTCTGTTCAGAGCCTGGCCCTGATTAGAAGCAGCCAGACACCCTAGTCACAATCTTGATCAGCACTCATAGGTCTAAAATTAGGAGTTCCTAAATGCTGAGGTATGAAGTTGAGATCCCCAACCTTTGCTTTAGAGACCTGAATACAATGTCACACTCATAAGGATATCCTGGAGGCTGTTGAGGGTACTGGACCCATCCTTGGTCAGCAATTTATGGATCCAGTGGGATGAGTAAGGTTCTTCCTTTGACCTTTAAGGTCCATCCCTTAGTTTTGTATCCTACATGACAGTGCCATGCTCATCAGGATGGCAGCAGGATTTGCTACCCAGCTGAATAATCTCGATTTGGAAGGAGGAGATATGGGGATCCCTATCATTGTACATTGCAGTTCCATGACCTGACTCTTGTCCTCTTCTGGATAGATGGGAGGTAGTAGCAACACTGCCTGTCCTTCCCTGTGCAGCAATCAGGGCAGTTAGTCACAGCTCTGGTCAATGGTTCATGGACTTAAAGAAGGGACCCATGACCCTGGCCAAGACCTGTTGCCCATTCAGCTGGTTAACTTAAATTCTGGCAAGAAGGATGACTCCCAAAGATACCATAGGAGACTTTATGGGTAGCTCATGGACACTTTCTAGCACCAGCAGTTGGTGGGTAGGCAGCAGTGGTTCCAGACACAGTTGGCATAACAACAGTGAAACCTAATTGGGTAAAAGGAAGAGGAAGAAGGACAGAGTTTGGGGAAGTCTCAAACGTGTTTAAGTGATCGTTGAGGGATGGGGAGAAAGATTTCTGGGCATCAGCCAAGAACGGGAGATAATTAAGCAGCTGAGGGACTATCGGTGATTGCTCTGATGATTGGGGGTCTCAGTGTGGTTTGTAGAGCTTTTCCGGGACACTCCTCTCTTTAGCCCTCTGGATAGGAGTAGGGTGTTCTCCTTTACCTCAAAGCAAGGTCTCTGACCTCAGAGAGAGGATGGGAGATTTCTCTCTCAACATCTGAGCCAATTGAGGCCTTATCTCCAGGTGCAGGGTCCCAAAGGGCTGCCCAATGTCTAAGCTTCAAGGCTACTTTGACAGTACTTGCTCTGTGCTCATGATAGTATCCTATCAGGCTACATTGTCAGGGAAGGCCAAGGAATTTATTTATTCATTCATTTATTTTTTAGCAAATACAGCTAATAAATTTGCACAGCAAATTAAAATTGAGTCATAAAACTAAACTTAGAAGCTAGGCTTCAAATACCGAGATAAGGTCTAGGAGAAGTTAGAGAATTACGTAATTTAAGAATCAAAGGATACTCCAAAAAAACATTTTCATTACACAAAGCATTAGAATAGTAAGAGGATGCTCATCAGTTGGGGAATTGCTATATAAATTATGAAATGTGGTTATAATGGAATATTATTGTACTGTGAGACATGAAAGGGACAGTTTCAGGGAAACCTGGAAAGACTTGTATGAAGTGATGCAAAGTGAAACAAACAGAACCAGACAAACCATTTATATAGCAAAATTAGAAAGAAAAATGACTTTTTAAAGAAAAAATATATCTATTTAATGTAATAACTTCCTTGAAGTGGAATTTATTATTTATTCAAAAAGTAAAGCAAATTGTACATAATAGAGATCTACAGATTAATTTACAATTCTTTTTTTCTGTTCTAGAACATATATGGAACTTACCTTTTAATTTCGTATTTAGATTCAGAATAAAAAAACAACAACTGACAAGTATGTGGAGTTTTGTTGTGAAAATGCAATAAAAAGGGTGCTTTCTGTACTCATCCAGAGTACTCAAAGATCAAAGAAGTAAAGGAAAGACAAGATAGAAAGGAGAATAGAAACTGCTTACCTAGAAGATGCTAAAAGAGAAAAGATGGAGATTAGAACTTTGTTGCAGCAGAAACCAAGCAAATAAAAATTTCTGGAGAAAAAGATAAAAAAAGAAGACAAAACATAGAAATATAGAGACTTCTTCCCAGAGGAAGCTGGGAATCTTCAAAAGATGAAAAACCTCTGAAATTTTTTAATAGCCCCATGACAGTGCCATGAGGAAATTAGAAATATGGGAAAATATAATTTGGATTTTGTGGGCAAATATCCACTCAAACAACTATAAATCCACTTAGTTTCTATGTCTTTGAATTTTCATAATTTTTGCATCTTTATTGATGAGCCTAGAGAAGTTGCTTTGAGGATGCTATTAAACCAACTCCTTAATAGCTCCTATGAGTAGCATAGTTTGGAAAGCAAATTAACAGAATCAGTTAAGCAAATGTCTTGCTTTGGCAAAAGTTGCATCATTATGCACTGGAAATTTAGTATATCTCAGAACAAGGGGAATGAGAGTTTATCTTAGACAAAAAACCCAAGCCTCAAATGTCCCTCTAAGCTGCTTCAATTCGATGGCTAGACATGATACTATGCTTCTAGTAACTGTTAAGAGAGGTGGAAGGAATTTACATTTTTTTGTTTAGTTGTTTCCAATTAACACAATCAGGAAGGGATGAATGCCCCATTTTGTGGTATTTTAGCAGAAGCTGCAGTCAGATATGCTTGATGAATTTGCATAACCTAGGGCCCAGTGCAAAGCATATCCTCACCCTTGGACTTTAGAATACTTGGGAACATAGATAGTCCTTTGTGAGGAGCAACCAAAATTGTACATCGGGTAATGGGCCAACTGAAGTTGGCCCTGCCATCCCAGATAAATAGTCAGATGTCATTTCTAGCTCTTCTTTTTCTAGAGCACACCAGGGTCATTTTTCAGACTTCTTAGGGTCAGGCCTCCATCTTACTCATGATATTTATTCCTTCCATCGTCTTCAGGCTGTTATCCATCATCTACCATATGCACTGGTCTAGGGCTGGGGTAGAGTTTTTCTGAGTAGCATTTAGCTGATGTTTTATAAGAAATTCTTCCTTTTAAGTATTCTAAGTAGTATTCTACAAAGAATGCTATTTTTTGATAGCATTGATATTGAACAGGATATGTTTTATGAAATTTTAAAGAAAGTGATTGACTAACATTTTCATTTGATAAAAGGAGTACTTTATTTTTTTTAAAAAAGACTTCATTCTACCCTTCTAAAATAGGCAGATAAATAATTCTAAGCCAAATAGGGTGCTATTGACTACTTTTCATAATTACTTGAGAAATGATTTTTTTTTAGGAATTGGTACTTGGCACGCATTTCTTTTTTCCATAATATTTTAATCTGTTGAATTTTTGCTTATATTATGCATTTGTTTTGATCCAGATTTCATGTAATAAAGTTCCACAAAGAAAAAAAAGACTTTAATGATTCTATTCACTTTCTTTTAGAAATAGTTACAGCCAGTTAAGTATAGTTTACACAACAAATACTATATAGGTATGGCTAAGAAAGTTTGAAGAATACTGAGCTCAGACACTGATGAAAAACTTGTTTTGGGCATTTCTCAATTTCTTTATTTAAAACTGGAACAATAGAGGAAGAGTGAAAATGAAAGTGCTTCAGAACTAGCTTATCAGTTATTTCCAGACTGGGTAATCATATTATTATCATGTGTAGATGTCATTATAGCTTCTGTGTCAGTCCTGAAGCCTGGATCATCACTTTGTCTCTTGTCTTTTCCTCCAGTTCTGAGCCATAGGATACTGATGGGAAAAAAAGATAAATGCATACTCTACTGGCCTACTGAAAACTTACTTATGCATTTGATTCTGTCCTTGTTGCTCCTTGAAAATTCTTTGATTTGCATCTCATTGACTCTTTTAAAAAGTTGTATGTATTTTTTTAACCAACAAAAATATTGCTTCTCTCTCCCTTCATGCTTCCCTGCCCCTACTGAGAATGGAAGAAAAATAAAAACCCTTTTATAAATATCTGTAGTAAAATGAAATGAATTTCCACATTGTCCCTATCCAAAAAAAAGTTTCATTTTACACTCTCAGTATTTTACCTCTATATCAGGAGGTGGGGAGCATATTTTATTATTAGTTCTCTGGAACCATGTTTTGTCATTAGGTTGATAAGAGACCTTTATTCTTTTAAAATTGCTTGTCTTTACCATATTGTTGTTATTGTATAAATTGTTTCCCTAGTTTTGTTCACTTCATTCTGCATCAGTTCATATAAGTCTTCTCAGGTTTTCCTGAAACTATTCCTTTCATAATTCCTTACTGCAAAAAAAGTTTGTTTCTATATTTTTTATTTATCTGTTCATTCATTCATGCATTTACTTTATTTGATTATTTTAAAATTTCTCATTCCTACTTTTCATCCTGCTGGGAAAAAAGAGAAAAATCAAAACCCCTGTATCAATCCTTAATAGTTAAGCAAAGCAAATTCTTCCAAACGTCACGTCTTAAAATATGTGCTTCATGTTATTCCATCACCTCTCTACTGGTCATCAGGAATTATAATTGACCATCAAATTGATCAGTTCCAAATTGCTTCCCAGAATGACCGGAAAAATTCACAGCTCCACCAATAGTGCTTATGTGACTGTTTTCCCACAGCTCCTTTAACATTTGTTATTTAGCCTTTTTTAAAATTAGTGTTGCCAATCTGATGGTTGTGATGTAGAACCCTAGAGTTGCTTTAATTTGAATTTTTCTAATTATAAGTAATTTGAAGCATTTTTCATATAGTTTTCACTAGCTTGGATTTCTTTTCTTGAGAACTGCCTACTCATATTCTTTAACCATTTGTCTATTGGGGAATGACTCATGGAGCAATTCCTTATATATCTTAGAAATGAAACTTTTATCAGATAAACTTGCTGCAAAGATTTCCCACCTCACCCCATTTACCTACTTCTATCCAAATTATAGCTGCATTAGTTTTGTTTGCGCAAAACCTTTTTAATTTTATGTAATCAGAATTGTCCATTAAAAAAAATTTACGTTCCATTGGTTACAACCCTTCTATACAACTAGACTAATGTCCAATGTGAAAGTATTTGCATAATCTATACTTGATTGTATGCTGCCATGGAGGGGAGGGGAGAAGGAGGGGAGAAAATTTGAAATTCAAGTCATTATGGAACAGAATCTTGTAAACTAAAAGTAAATAAACAAATCAATTAATAAAAAAAGTTACTATCATCCTTTTTGTCCTTTGTTTGGTCACTAATTCTTCCCCTATGCACAAATATGAAAGGTAATTTCCTCTTTGTTCTTTTAATTTGTTTATATTTATGTCATATTCCATTGGAGTTAATTTTGACATATCATATGTGGTGTATCATTTTCTCTTAAGTTTTCACTTATCCAGTAAAAATTCTCCAATTCCATCAATCTACCTCATATGACATAATCTTTATCATCCTGATAATCTGCCACTGGATACACTCCAATTTTTCAATATCTTTACATTAATTCCTACTAAATT
>CM053594.1:136277202-136304189 GCA_028646575.1 Pseudocheirus occidentalis | reverse complement strand
ACATTTGTATTCCCTTCACCTATCCTCATACTGAGAAAAATTTCATAAGTTACAATGATCATTTTTCCATGTTGGCATGTAAATAGTGCAACTTTGATAAGTTCCCTATGATTTCTTTTCCATGTTTACCTTCTCATGCTTCTTGTATTTTAATGTCAAATTTTCTATTCAGTTCTGGTTTTTTTCAGCAAGAATGCTTGAAAGTCCTCCATCTCATTGAATGACCATATTTGCCCCTGAAACATTATACTCAGTTTTGCTGGGTAGGTGATTCTTAGTTTTAATCCTAGCTCCCTTGATCTCCAGAATATCATATTCCAGGTCCTTAGATCCCTTAATGTAGAAGCTGCTAGATTCTGGGTTATTCTGATTGTGTTTCCACAGTTCAAATTGTTTCTTCTTGGCAGCTTGTAATTTTTTCTCCTTGATCTAGAAACTCCAGAAACTGGCTATAACATTCCTATGAGTTTTCTTTTGGGGAATCTTTTCCGAGAGGTGACTGGTGAATTCTTTCAAGGTCTATTTTGCCCTCTGGTTCTAAAACATGAGGGCAGTTTTCCTTGAGCATTTCTTGAAGGATGCTTTCTAAGTTCTTTTTTCAATCATGGCTCTCAGGTAGTCCAATACTTTTTAAATTGTCTCTCCTGGACCTATTTTCCAGGTCAGTGGCTTTTTCAAGGAGATATTTCACATTGCCTTCTATTTTTTCATTTGTTTGGATCTGCTTAATAGTTTCTTTATTTCTCATAAAGTCATTAGCTTCCATTTGCTCCACTCTAATTCTGAAGGAATTATTCTCTTCAGTGAGCTTTTGAGATTCTTTTTCCATCTGGCAAATTTGACTTTTTAAGGCATTTTTATCCTCATTGGCTTTTTGGGCCTCTTTTGCCATTTGTGCTAATCGATTTTTTTAAGGCATTATTTTCTTCAGTCAGGTTGTTGACTCTGTTTTCATGATCTTCTTGCATCATTCTCGTTTCTCTTCCTAATTTTTCTTCCACTTCTCTTATTTGGTTTTCAAAATCCTTCTTAAGCTCATCTATGGCTTGTAGGGAGTCTACATGTTTTTTGGGAAGCTTTTGATGTGGGAGTTCTGACTGTGTTGTCTTCTTTCCATTCCATGCTTTGATCTTTTTTGTTCCCCAAAAATGATTCTAGATTTTGATTGCTGTTCTTCCTTTGCTTTCTTTGCCTGCTCATGTTGCCAGTGAATTACTTTATTTTTTAGCTCTGTGGAACTCTGCTTCCAGAGGGGAAAGCTCTGTTCCAAATCGCTGGGGTTTTTGCAGCTGCCGGAGCCATTATGGGCTGCTGCAGCCCCCACCAGCTTTGGCTCACTGAAAACGCACTCCAGGACCACTACCCAAGACCATGATCCAGATCCAGGTCGCTCAACACAAGAGCACTTAGCCTCTGAACTTTTGTTTGGCCCCCCTGCAGTCTGCAGGCTGGGAGCTCTGAAGCATCTATGAGGAGGCGGCTGCAGGGCCGCTACTTCTGCTGCTTCCTTGCCCTGGAGGCAGTTAGCTAGACTGCTTTTCTGCCCCAGATTTAGCTGACTTCCACTGACCTTTCACTTAATCCTTTTTTCTTATGGCTTGCTAATTCTGAAAACTGCTACAGCTGCTACTGATCCACTATCCTGGAGGCTCCAGCTGCAGCTCATCCTGGCCGCGCCTGGGTGGTTTCAGGCTGGGCTGGTTTCTACTCCTAGCCTGCTGAGCTGAGCCCTTCCTGCTGAGCTGCGTTCAGTGGGAGATGTGTTTTTCTGTTGTGAGTTTTGGAGCCCTAAAATTTGTTTAGAGTTGTAATTTATGAGTATTTAAGGTGGCTATGTGGGAGCTGCAGAAACTTGTTGCTTCTATGCCACCATCTTGGCTCCTCTTATAATTTTCTTATGGCATCTCCCTTCATGTGTCCATTTTGACCGTATCATGGTAAATGGGATAAGATGCTGATCTATATCCACTTTCTGCTAGACTGCTTTCCAGTCTCTCTCCTTATTATTATTATTATTATTATTTTGACCAAACAGGGTATTCTTATCCTAAAAGTTTTATCTTTACATTTGTAGAACTCAAGATTACTATAATAATTTGCTTCTGTGTATTATGTATCTACTCTCTTCCACTGATCCACCTTTCTATTTCTTAGTCAGTGCCAGATAGTTTTAATAATTATTGCCTTATAATATTACAGCATCTGGTACTATTAAACCTCCTTTCTTTATGTTTTTTTCCCATGAATTCCTTTGATATTCTTGACCTTTTGTTCTTCTAAATGAATTTTTATCATTTTTCTAGCTCAATAAAATAATTTCTGGTAATTTAATTGGCAGGGCATTAAATAAGTAAGTAGATTAGTTAGAACTGTCATTTTTATTGTATTGGCCCTGCCCACCCATGAATAATGAACACTTCTCCAATTATTCAAATCTGTCTTTATTTATATAAGATGTTTTATAATTATGTTCATGTAATTCCTGGGTTTTTATTGGCAGATATACTCCTAGGTATTTTATACAGTCTACAGTTATTTTAAATGGGGTATCTCTTACTATCTCTTCTTGCAGGGTTTTTTGGTGATATATCAAAATTCTGATAATTTATACGGCCTAATTTTGTATCTTACAACTTTGCTAAATTTGATGCATATGGATTTAGTATTGATGTTGTTTCATTATCTATGGTACCTCTTATCATGATGTAGTTTTCCTGTTTATCTCTTTTAATTAAATTTATTTTAGCTTTAAATTTGCCTGAGATCATGATTTCTATACCTGACCTTTTTTTTTGCACCAGCTGAAGCATAATAAATTCTACTCCAACCCTTTATTTTTACTCTATGTGTATTTCACATTTTTAAATATGTTTCTTGTAAACAACATACTGTCAGATTCTGGTTTTTTTAATCCATTCTGTTTTATGGATGAGTCCATCCCATTCACATTCAATGTTATAATTACTAGTTGTGAATTTCCCTCCTTTCTATTTTCATCATTTTTATCCTTCTCTCCTTTTATTTTTACACTATCACTCCTCCAACATACAACTGACTTCTAACTACTGCTTCACAAAACTGTATCCCTTCTAAGAACCCTCTACCTTTACTCTCCTATTCCTTCATCTTTTCCCCCTTTTAAGAGTCCCTCCCTTATCCTATCCCATCACCCTCCTATTTCTCTCCAAGTTAAGAAGACTTTTCTAGATGTATATATTATTCCTATTTAAGCTAGTTCTGATCCTAAGAAGCTTCTAGTACTCCTCTGCTCCCTTTTGTCTCTACTCTAGCCATTCTTCCATTCTCTCCTTATTTGTATAAGATAATTGCTCCATTTTACCTCTCCCTACCTAAATTTATTTTTTAAGATCATCCCATCATACACAACTTAATACCAAGCCTTCTATGTATATATGTTCTTTGAAACTACCCAAGTAAAGATAATATTTTTAAGAGTTACAGATCACATTTTCTCATATAAGAAGTAAAGATTTTGACCCTTTAAAATCTTTTGTAATAGGTCTTTAATATTTACTTTCCTATTTCTTCTGAGTCTTTTAGATAAAGTTTTTCATTTGATGGTGGTCTTTTCTTCACAAACATCTGAAAGTCCTTTAAATATCCTTCCCCCCTACACTCCCCTCTCCCCATTTAGGATAACACAACTTTACTGGGTAAATTATTCTTGGTTGCAAGCCCAGTTCATTTGCTCTTCAGCATATATTGTTATATGACCTTTGGTCTTTTAATGTAGAAGCTGCTAAATCTTATGTTATTTAATTTTTTTTAGTTGCTTGTAGTATTTTTTTCCTTCATCTGGGAGCTTCAAAATTTAGCTATGACATTTCTCTGAGTTTTCACCTTGGATCTCTTTCAGGTGTTGATCAGTGGATTTTTCCTATTTATATTTTACCCTCTAATTCCAAAATTTCCGGGCAATTTCCCTTGATAATCTCTTTAAGTATAGAACTAGACTCTTATTTTGATCATAACTTTCAGGTAGTCTAACAGTTCTCATATAGTCTTTCCTTGATCTGTTCTCCAGGTCAGTTGTTTTTCTACTGATCTATTTTGCATTCTCTTCTATTTTTTCATTCTTTTGATTTTGTTTTATTATTTCTTGGTGTCTTATGAAGTCATTAACTTCCCTTTGCCCAATTCTAATTTTTAAGGACTTATTTTCTTCTATAAGTTTTTGGGACTCTTTTTCTGATTGTTTGACTCTTTTCAATTAATTTTCTTGATTTTCTTACATTATTTTTTCCCTAATTTTTCTTCAACCTTTCTGATTTGATTTTTAAAGTCCTTTTAAAGCACTTCTAGGAACTCTTTTTGGGCTTGTGATCATTTTGCTTTTTTCTTTGAGATAACTGTTTTAATGTCACTATTTTCTGAGTTTGAACATAGATGTATGTTCACCATAGTAACTATCTTTTTCCTTACTCATCTATCTATCTCTCTATCTATCTATCTGTCTGTCTGTCTGTGTCTATTTAAGACAACTTATTTCTGGTCTGTTAACTTCGTGTTGAAGTTGGGTTCTGATCTTGAGGTGTGGGTGATATCTCAGGCTTCAGGTTTTTTGCATTGTTTTCTGAGCTCTATCAGGTGGCCTGACTTCAGGTGTTCCTCTCTTTTCCTGAGCCATGACTGGAGCCCTGGAGAATGCTGTCACATCAAACACTCTTGCTTCCTGCAGTCCCTCCTGAAGCTACAAGCTTCAGCTGACCCTCCTGCCCTGGAACCAAAACCGGGGAGACTCCACAAGTACCCACAGCCAAGTCAACAAGGTCCCTGCCCTCTGCAACTGCACTCATTATATGTGTATGCTCATTCCTGGTCACCCACAGCCACAGCCTGGGATTGTGTCTGGTAAGTGCATCTGGGTCTGGCCTCCAGAAGCAGCAAAGGACCCTGTCATTTTCCCTTGATCAGTTCTCTGAACCCCAATGTCTCTGAGGTTAAAGTTCTTGAAGTTGATTCTGCCACCCAAAGCAGCTACCCCAGGGCTTGTTAGTTGATTTAACATTATCTGCCCAGAGGTTTTTGCACTCAATCAGGTCAAACCACCACCCTGGGAGGGAGGACAGGTCTTTCCTAATGTTCTCCCAAGTTGTCTTAGGTGGAAAGCTGCTTTACCCTGACTTTTAATTATTTCTGCTGTTCAAAGTTTGCTTTGGGGTATTATTTTGTCTTGTTTGTGGGGAAATTTAGAAGAGACAGATAATTTCCTGCCTTTTTGTGCCACCTTCCCAGAACCCTCCCTTGTTTATAGCTATATAGCTTTATCTATATTTGTACAGTGTGTCCCAAAAGCCTTTGCATGGTTTGAAGCTTTAAAAGCTTTTTTTTTAAAGCATTTAAAAGCTTGAAACTATACTAATATTTTTGGGACGTTTTCTATGCTTGTGGGGTTATGGGTGTGTATAAATACACAGAAACACTACATACACACAGGCATACATAGACAACACACCTGTGTATATCTATGTATACAATACATAGATATACACACATACATAAACACATGTATACATACTAGATAATTCATATTTACATGATGCTTTGAGGTTTACAAAGAGATTTATTCAAAATCTCTCTGAGAGGCAGCATGGGCTATAGTACGTATTGAATTTAGAATGAATTGCTTTGGTTTGTGCCTCTTTGGGCCTCAGGCTTCTCATATGTGTGAACAGGTTATACCAGGTGACTTCTGTGGCCCCTCCCAAGTCTTAACTATGATCTTAAGTTTTCTTGGTACAGTTATAGGTTTTGCAAAAAAAAAAATGTCCTTTCTCTGATAGAGTAAATATTTTTGTATGTTGGTGAAGGGGGACTGACTACAAGGTGCTATTTCTAAGTGCTTGAATATCTTCATTTTCATGTGCTTGCATTCATTTAGATGAAAATAATAAAAGATAATTTTTTTTATAACTATCTTACTACTGAATGCCATGGGCAGTTTTCTCCAGGAAATCTATTCATTAAAAACTCTTAACAGATAAACAATTGACTGTCTCTTTTCCTCTAACCTCTTAAAAGCATATCAGAAACATACAATCCGTGTGAGGAAAAAAACCACCAACAAAAACCACCACCAAACGAAACAAAAACCCCAAAACCTGACAGATGAAGTTGTTAAAAGTGGAGATACTGATTTTTAAAGAGTAGTTACCAAGGATGCAAAAGCTCCTCCTCAGTCAGGGGAGGGGTGGGAAGCTTTTCTTCTTTTACTCAACCAAGGAAACTTCAATTGTTTACATTCCTTTGACTGAAAATTAACCATGGCTCTTGAATATAGAAACTGTCCCTACTAATTTTCCCCAAGAAATCACTACAGTAAGTGTTATAAAAGCCACATTGAAAATAATACACAAAACTCTGCTAATCCTTAATATGCCCTCTGCCACCATAGCAAACTTTAAGCATATTTGGAGCCCAGTGCTAGGCAACTGGACTTTCTACAGCAACCACGCTAAAAATTCCATTATGACAAAACAAAATTAAAACACAAAAAATATTGTTGAAAGTTTTTTTTCTTGTCTTTAAATCTAAAAGAAGTAATATGATATTTTTCTTGATGACTGAAAATCTCAAATTATGCAGCATTCATTCATGGCATAATTGTTTATATTCTCTAAGAAATTGAGATGTAGCTTTGAGATCTAACTCTAACATGTCATTGAGTTTGAGCCACTTAATCTGGAGATATGGTAGGGTGGAAAGGATACTGCCATAGATTTAGAAAACCTGGGCTCCAATCCCACCTCTGACACTGACTACTTGTGGGGACCTTGGTATGTCCCTTCACCTTTTCATAATTCAATTTCCTTCATCGATAAAATAAAGGTGTTGGACCACAGAGCCTCTAAGACCTTGTCTACATCTATGAAACAATAGATTTTTTTTTCTGGGTTTGAATCTTGTCTTTAAAGCTATTTAAACGGGTACTTAATACTTTATTCTATGGCCATGTATTTGATGAGCAACAAAGCAGCTAAGCCCTGCATGAATTTAATTTCTCTCAATGTGCATGTATTTATAAATACATGATAGCTGTTATGTACACTGTCACTCTTGGGCACATGAACTCATGTACTCCTGGTATAACAGACATTTGTAGAAAGGGGTGTGAAATTCAGAGCAAGCTCCCGGAAAAACAGTTGGCTTTTACCTCAAGGCATAAAAAATTGGCCTCTTACCATGCCTTTGGACACTTCATTCTTAGCAAAGTGAACTCCTCTCTTCAATCAGCAACCTTCTTCCCCTCCCCCTTCTCCCCCCCCAGCTTTATTCTGGGAAAGGGGAGACACAACACAGCAGACACTGTGAAAAGAGCAAGTCATTAACTTTTAAACATGA
The DNA here is from genome assembly GCA_028646575.1 of Pseudocheirus occidentalis. Lineage (NCBI taxonomy): Eukaryota > Metazoa > Chordata > Mammalia > Diprotodontia > Pseudocheiridae > Pseudocheirus > Pseudocheirus occidentalis. Next base: position 136,296,827 of record CM053594.1, on the reverse strand, counting down.
AGATGGCAGAACGTTACCTGTGACCTATTTAGGCTGTAAACATTATGAAGCCACTTCACACAGAAAGTTAGTAAAGGCTGCCTGATGTGTCTTGAAGATTTCCCTGCCGTATTGGATGTGTAGGCATTTTGAAAAAGGCAGGTTAGGGCGTGTGTGGAAGCTTCTCTCCTCTGTTTATGAGCTGAAAAGCTGTCATTTTTCCCCTGGGTGTGTAAAACCAGTTTCTCTGGTACATCTTGCCATGAAGCTGAGGCCCATCCAAAAGGAGGGGCTGGTGAGCGGGGTGGAGAAGGCCATGGACATCAATGCTTGCTCATGTTTTGAGTATGGAGAACGGGTGTGGATGAAAAGAAAAAAAATCACTCTTTAACATGTTACTTTAGTTATGTTAGAAGTCAAGCTACTCATTTTTTTTTGGGGGTAAATTAATAAAAAAAATGAATAAGTATTTATTAAGCATCTTTTATCCAGACATGGTGCTGGGGATAAAATAAAAATAATAATAAATAATGATGATTATAATAGCTAACATTTACATAGAGCTTACTGTATGCCAGGCATTGTGCTAAATTCATTACAATTATTCTCTCATTTAATCCTTTAGACAAACCTGTGAGATAAGTGCTATTATTATCTCCATTTTACATATGAGGAAACCAAGACACAAATAGGTAAAGTGACTTACCAAAGGTCACACAGCCAGTTAAGTGTCTGAAGTGAGCTACGAACAGGTAAAATGAATAATTAACAGGACCAAAGATGAGTCAGATGGGGCCAAGGTAAATATTAAGTCAGGCCTAGTATGGAATTTGCCTTTATTATCATTGTCTGATTTAGAACTTAAGATGCTGGATTTCTCTGGCAGATTTCCAAATTATTAAAGTGTGGAATATTACCTTCCCCTTTTGCTTGAAAGTCATCTGGACAACAGAAGTTTAAGGTGTAGATTTTGGAGTTGAACTCAAAGTTGATAGATACTGCTGTGCCCTGAGAACAATATCTAGGCCGTCAACTTAAGGCCCCTCAAATAAAATGGAGACCGAGTCTAAAAATAAATGTAATAAAACTACCTGCTCACTTGCCTGCAAAGTACAGTCAGTCAGAGTTCCTTTGCATGTCTGCTTCTAGCAAATGCTAATGCTGGGGCGACTTTTCATGATGTTGTATAAATGCAAGATAGGCTGGGCATTGATCATGAAATGAGTTTGCAAATTACAGCATTTGCTGGTATAAATCAGTGCCACCTAGTAAAGCAAGGGCACTGGATCTGAATGCCGGCCTTGCTTTTCTTGAATTCTTTTTCAATATATCTGTTTTTTAAAAAAATGATTCCAGCTGTCAGCTGGGATTATTAGACTGCCTAATGATATTTTTTATGTCCCAACATATGAATAAAATTATTTACTCACCATGTATATTATAGTTATACATGCCTTCTGAAAGTAAATTAAACATAGAAATAAAAGACTGTAATGTCAAAAATGTGCATTAACCTGTTTGGGCTTTATAAATATGAAAAAAAAACCAAAACAAAACTCCAGCATCTATTTCTTTGTTTCCATAAAGTCAGACTTGATACTAAAGTGAACCTGGAAGTTCAAGAGGTTATTTGGCCCTAGTGTAAGGGATTACTAGTGAGTGTGTAATATTATTTGTTCAATTCAATTCATTTCAATTCAATTCATTTCATTTCAATTCACCCACCAACCAGTTTGCTGAGAACCTGTCCTCTTCTGAGCATTGTTCAAGGTACAGTGGGAGATTTAAAAATAATTATTACAGCCTCAGACACTGTGTGACACTAGGCAAGTTACTTAATCCTAATTGTCTCCCCCCAAATCCCCCCCAAACCAAATCAAACCTCCAGAGAAAAAAAATACCACATAGTAGCTGCTTTCAAGGAGATAGCTATTATTGCAAGTTACTTTTTCCGCGTTTATCTTTTTAAACTCTCCAAACAGACTAAGTTCTCTCCTGATTCCACTAGTTAATTCTCTCTGTCTCTGTCTGTGGTCTTTCTGTCTCTAACTCTCTCCTTCTGTCGTTCTCTTTCTCCTCTTTGAATCACTTTGTGTGTACTTTATTTGACTTAGTTGAGTATATGTTTTCTCATTTCAGAAGAACCTCAGCTCCTTGAGTGTAGGAACCATTTCATTTTGGGTTCTGTACTCTAGTACCTTGCTTGCATGGGGTCTGCCATGCATATTGTAGGTGCCTAATAACTGTTCATAGAATTGAGCTGAGGAAGTGTGTCTCACACTCTGTGTTCCACCCTGTCTTCCACAGTCCCTAGTCTAGGACCTTGCAAGTTGTAATTGTAAAAAAAAAATTAATTGATTGTTGGGAAAACCTTAGATGCATGGAAAAAAAATAGAGAGCAGCATTAGAACATATCAAACACAGCTACAGTGAATAAAACTAATTATACAAATGGATTATAGGATGTCTATAAACAATAAATACCACAGGGAGATTTGGAAGGAGAATCAGTTTGCTGGAGCTTCAATATTCTTAAGGAAATGGAAGTTTAGGTCCGGATCATTTTGACACTTTATACTTGTGCTGGTACAGTGTCCCCAATTCATCTCCAGGCTTCTAGTTTCCCTTGTTACAGTCTTTCCTGCACAGAGCTAAAAACTGGGCTGTAATAGAGCCAGCTCCTGCTGGAAGATTGTTGAGAGACAATAGGAACATTTATTCCTTAGAAATTGATGGCAACTATGGATCAGGGCTTGATTTATTTTATTTTTTTATTGTTAGATTTAAGAAAGTAATGGAGAAAATGTTTATAATGCAGATTAAACTTGAAAGCATGTTGTGTGTACATTTTTTTTTCTAGGAAAGCACACAAGCACACTGTAAAGTTTAGTTTAATTCAAATATACCCAAATTTCATCACTTCACTGCTCAAAAACATGTAACAGCATCCTAATATCTACTTTTCTTACCGTTGTGGAGGCCGTCACAATCTTCCTAGCACCTCAGGCTCACAGTTCTAGTCATCCTCAACTCTTCATTCTCAGTCCCCTGCACCCCATAACCAATTTGTTGCTAAAGTGTTTTGATTTCACCTTTAAGACGTCTCCCTAATACATTCCGTTCTCTCTTCTGACGCTGCTACCACTGTAACACAAACCCTTATCATCTTGACGTCTGGATTATAGTCTACTGGTGGGTCCATGCTTTAAGTCTCTCCCTTCCAACCAATCCTTTATTCAACCATTAAAGTGATTTTCCTAAAGTGCAAATATGACCATGTTACACCTTCTGTCCCACCCCCACTCAATAAACTTCAGTGGCTCCCTATCCCCTTTAGGATCAAATATAAAACTCTCCAATTGGCATTCAAAGGCCTTCATAACCTAGCTCCCTCTTACTTTTCCAGTCTTCTCACATCTTATTTCTGGCCGCCTACTTTCTTCTAGTGACACTGGTCTCCTGGCTGTTCCAAGAATAATATTCTCCATATCTTTGCTCTGGACATTTTCCCTGGCTATCCCACATTCCTGGAATGTTCCTCCTGTTAACTTCCCTGGCTTCCTTTAAGTTCCAGTCCTTCATAATTTTAGTGCCTTTACCCTCTTAATTATTTCCTATTTATCCTGTACATAGTTTGTTTCTCCCATTGTCTCCCCCCTTAGATTGTAAGCTCCTTGAGGGCAGGGACTGTCTTTTGCTTCCTTTTGTATCCCCAGACCTCAGCACAACACCTGGAACATAGTAGGTACTTAATGAATATTTATTGAATTGATTATGATATCACAGCTAACTCCCTCAGTCTTTCATCTAACTCCATAAAGTGCCCTTCCCCATTCTCACATGTCCAATTTTATCTCCTGAGAGTTCCAATACAGAACATATCTAGCTAATTATTCTACTTGTTTCCTTCCCTCTCCCTCTGGCCAAAATAAAAATTCGTAACTACAGCCTTCATTTATTTAGTAATATCATTTTTGTTATCAGAGCTGCCATATCTGCCTTCTGTATCAATCTACGATCATCTCTTTCAGCACTTGCAGCTGAAAACTCACTTTCTGCTAGAAGTGAAGTCTGGAGGCTGTATGGCTGATACAACTTTCTAGCTTCCTTTCTGTGGGCTGTCTTGGGTACCTCTTAACCTGAGATCTTAAATATAATAACTGGGCAACTAATACTTGTGAAGATTTGAAAGAGGGTTCTTAATCTAGGAGTTTAGATTAAATGGTCCCTCCCAGCCCTAAGATTCTGTTATATTCAGGGTTGAGCAGGGATTTTTTTTCACTCCCTCACTACCATTTGAAGGTAATTGCAATCATACAGACTGAACTTAAATGGGCCTTTGCTGCTAACATTGGCCAATAAAACTCTCATATGACTGTAACTAACAATAGATTGGATTTGGATAAGACAAAGTAAATCAAAGCCCCTTAGAGAAGGAAAGGATGTCATAGGGAATCTCTGTTGTTTTACTCTCATATCTACGGAGTTTGTGGAGAATTAAATGAGGTTCTTAAAATGAATGAATTTGCCAGATTTGTGCATGTGTGTGTGTGTGTGTGTGTGTGTGTGTGTGCATGCATCCACACACACAAACGCACGTGTGCTCTTTCCACAGAGGCTATATGCGACATGCACAGTAAACATGGTTTAGCTTTGTTTCCAAATGTCAGTGAACACCTGTCTACCTTTGGGATTCAGTAGCATGTTTATATCCTAGTGCATTACACCAGGTGTCCAACTCTTATTAATGACAATTCTGCTTGGTAGGTTTTAAGCCTTTTTAATGATTCTGCTTTATTCTGTAACCCTGAATAACTTCTTTGGAAGAAGACACAAAAATAGAGGGAAGTAGAGAAGCTAGACGATGAAGCTGCTTTTCAGTGATCTTATAATTACCCAGACCCTCTGTTGTGGACCTCTGTTCTGATCTGATGTTAGAAGATGTTAATTAGTCTCATCCAATAATTGTTTTTGTTTGTTTACTGTGTACGTCACTTTGTTAGACATGAGGGGAGATAAAGTTTAGATGATACATGATACTGACTGTATCCAGCTTACAAGTGTGGATTGAATCTATCATTATTGGCATGGTTATTTGAATCTTAACTGAGTTCAAACAGAATTTTGAAAAACTCTCAGGCCTATTTCTTCCAATAATGAACAATTAAATACCATAAAAACTGTTGAACACTGATATTTCTAATGTAGAACCACAAAGATAGAGAAGCTTGAACCAACACACAGCACAATCAACCAGCAAGTATTTATTATATGCAAATTATATGTCAGCAGCTACACTAAGTACTAGGGAGACAAGCACAAAGAGTGAAACAATCCCTGCTTACAAGTGCTTACATTATAATGGTAGAGACAAGTACATTTAAAAATGCATAAATATAAAATTTATAAATCCAAATATATACAAAGTTAAATACATGGTAGTTTGAGGGGAAGGACACTATCAGTTGGGAATGGTGGGAGAAATCCCCAAAGGATTCCTGCCGAAGCTAGTGTTTGAGTGGCTTCCTAAAATCAGGTAGGAGCTCTGTGAGGCAGAGTTAAAGAGAGAGAACATTCAAGGTGTGGGGGATGCCTAGTGCCAAGGTACACAGAGACTAGAAATTTGAGGCTTATGTGTGTGAAGAACAGTATTTTATATGTAGCAAACACTTAATAATTGTGGACCATCTGATTGAGTGTAGGAATGCTGAGTGTAGGAAGGGGACTGATGGCCAAAGAGCCTGGAAAGATAGACTGTGGTTAAGCTTTAAAAGCACAAGAGAGTTTTTCTTTTATCCTTGAGGCAATATGAAGGCACTGGAGTTGACTGAGTAGGGGAGTCATATCTGTGAGTAAGGAAAAATGCTTTGGTAGCAATGTGTAGGGTGGATTGGAAGTGTGGAGACACTTTAAGCAATAAGCATAACTAATAATCTAGGTAGGAGGTGATGAAGACCTGAATAAAGGTACTAGTTATGAGTGGAGAAAAGGGGTCAGATACAAGAGATGTTGGAGAGATGGAAATGGCAAGATTTGGCAACTGATTGGCTAATGTGGATTGAGAGAATGTGCTCAGATGCCCAAATGTTTATTTATATGTATTTAACTCAAACTCACTAGAGTAATATGAAAGGTCTTCATTGTACAGATTTAGACCTCACATAAATGAAACCAGTACATGTCAAGTGAATGTTCATAAAAGACAAATCCCTTCAAGAGAATGGACCATATCTTCTTGCAAAAAAGGGAGGGATAGGAAGGTCATTCATTTGAGGGAGAAAATGATTCCCTACAATTGTAGATCTATGGTCACGTAAATGTGGGTATCATTTCTAGGAATTTAGATCGCAATCAATTCTTGATTTCTCATCCTGAGTGACTCTTATCCCTGTCTTCCCATGTGTTCTCTACAGGAGGTTCATCCAATGTGCTGGTGACCTTCCTCCAAGTCTCTTGATATATGTATATCAATTACCTCCAGAGCCAGTTTGTGGCTCCCCTGGAGAAACTATCACCATTACATCATAATCAATCCTCTTTCTAGACAAATAGCAATAGTAAAAATAGCTTAGTCAGGGACTGCACCTGTTGTTTATCCATCAATTGTCCCAACTGCTGTCTGAAGTTGGCAATCAATTTTCTGAAAGAAGATATGCCAGGGAAAATGGTATTTTTAGGAGCTAGGCCAGTAAATGAGTGATGGGAAAACTGACTTTGATGGACAAATTTGATCCCAGAGAAGCTGTTTCTCCTGAGGTGAAACAGACAAAATGGGACTTGCTTGTCTACTAGCTTGTAGCTTGTTTAATAGGTTTTAGTGTTTTGCTATTTAATATGGAGTCACCAAAAAAGTAGGTGACAGTGTGATTGAGAGATTCAAAGGATGTTAAGACATTGAGGGTATCCTTTAGTCTAATACATTACCTTGTGTTATATCTTGGTTTCACTGAAGCCTAAGGAATATGTGACAAACTCAAGGACACATACAGCTAGTTAGTGGCAGAGCAAGAGCTAAGATACTGATCTTTGCTCTCCTATATTAGGGCTACTTTTCAAAGAAAAGAGCATTCAATACTGTTTGCCTTTTTAAAAAAAGATATGGAACTTCTATGTGAGGTATCATGAAGAAATAAGATCCCATTGTCTTTACTAAAGAATTATTGGAAACTGATTAATCAATCAATCAATCAATAAACATTTATTTAGCACCTTCTGTGCGCCAGAGGTAACACAGAGTTTGACAAAACGGAATGACTCAAAGACAATGACGACAACAACTTGCCGAGCACTGTTCTAAGTGCTGATTAAGCAGCATTTGGGGTATGAGTTTTAGAACGGGGAGGAGACATCAAAGAATATAATTTGGGCTCTTGCTGATCTAAAACTTTGTCTTTCAAGATTCTCAGGATAAATCATCTCTCAGCAGTGAGACTAAGAGATGGTCACATTATTTTGTAGAATATTTTATTTCTTTTTTCTTCTAAATGCAATAGAAACTAGCAACTTGTTTTTGTCTACAAAGGCATATGTAGACAAATATATTTTCTATATGTATCTGTTCTTCTCATTATGTCTTCACAGAGTGAAGGAAAAAAATCCATTTTTTGTCTAACAATTAAAAGGGGTGAAGTTAGACAAGTATTTCAAATTTCTTCTCATTTTTATTCATTTTTCCCCATTGAATGAGCTAGTCACATTACTAAGATGATTAAAAAAAATCAGTTGCTTGTTGTCTTTGGAAAAATATTCCAAAGTATTATCACGTTTTGGCATCATAGACAAGTAGGCTTTTATTTTTTTGTGAATTTCCCTCCCTTCCCTTCTCTGCTTATCTAAAATCTTTCTTATCCTTTGAAGCCAAGTCCAAGTGCTACCTTCTTAGTGAAACTTTCATCAATTCCTCCAATCTATATGTGCTTCTTTCTTCTCTGATGTCCTTTAATAATAATAATAATAATAATTAATAAGAAAAATAATGAATTACATTTATATAATGCTTACTATGTGACAGCTACTGTGCTACTATATAGGCTCTCTATACTATATAATTTATCACTTGATTATGTGCTAGCTTCCATTGGTCCTATTGACCTTATGTGGTTATCAATGTAGCATGTAGGCTTGTCCATTTTTAATCTGTTATGTCTAATAGGTATGGTTTATCAAATTATGAATTCATTACATGAGTGTGTATTAAATATGTAAATATTTTTACCTCCATTAGATTATAATTTCCTTGTGGGCAAGTACTTTGTCTCATACTTTTCTGTGGTATCTGACATGGTGCCAAGCATTGAACTGGACACATGAACTATACACTTGTTAGCTCTCTGATCTCAAATAAGTCACAATATCTTTGGCCAAAGAGGTTGGAAAGATAGATTGTGGCTAGTTTTTTCACCTAAAATGGTATAATGCAATAAAGGGCTATTGTAAAGTTCAAATGAGATTATAGATAAATGTATATGTAGATATACACACATACATGTGTATGTCTATATCTGTATCTATTTCTCTTTCTATTCACCTGTCTATATCTCCCAAAGTCATGAGAATCAGTTGAGATATTTGCAAAGTCCTTAGCATAGTGCCTAGCAAATAGCAGAAACTATATAAATGCTAGCTATTTATTATTATTATTACATATTATAACTAGCTATAGGTATGATCCATTATACTTCTTCAGAATACAAACATACACACACAGTGCTAACTTGTTGGGCAGACAAAAAAATGAAGCCATGTAGGCCCTCAAGACATTTACATTCTTTATCCTTTACCTATATAAAATTGATGGGACATAATAACAGAAACCCAAAGCGCTAGAGTGTTGGAGCAGATTCTCTCAGGGCCCTTTCTCTCAAAAAGTGAATTTTATGGATTTCATGTAGATAGTCTGCCTCTTTTTAGGCCACTTAGCATATTATTTGATATCACCCAATCTTGAATCTCAAGTATTACAAGGGACCCTAGTGACTAAAACAAATGGATAACATTGGTTTGTGGTACTCTGGTTGGAGTAAATATCCAGCTTTAATGCCAAATTTCAACCACAGTATGACATTTCTAATTGATGGTGTGCTGACCAGCTGTTATGGGCCCAAAGCCCCATTGACCACAGCTTAGCTGGATGATTGGATGCCCTTATGTTCAGGGGAGAAATCATGCACTGGAAAAATTCAGGTCAATATTATTAACTAATAAATAATTCTAAATAGAATTTTAAAATATGAATGAAGATGAGGATAAACAAAGATAAAGTCATATAATACAATTATAATGCTAAGACTTTCTTAGTGAATGGTTTCAAGTAGCTCTAACATCACTACTTGGAAATGATTTAAAAACATGTGAAAGTGTTAGTTTTCCTTAAGGCTATAGAGATGCCAAATGTACAGTGTTAACAAAAAAAGAAATAAAAATGCATGTGGAGAGATAAAATATTTCTTTTTCTTTTAAAAAATAATCTACAAAGTGCAGAAAAAATAGAGCTGGTATTATGTTTTTAAGTGTACCTAAAAATTCCAAAGAAGTTTAATGGCTCATACTGATTGCCAGATTTTTAAAAACATAGTTATTGTATATATAATAACAATAATAAGAATAGCTAGCATTTATATAGCTACTGTTGTTTATAAATATTGTCTCTCAGATGATCCTCACAACTCTGAGATAGATGCTGTTATCACCTCCATTTTACAGATGAGAAAACTGATGTTAAGAGCCTTACCCAATTCCACATAGCTAGTAAGGGTCTAAAAGAGAATTTGAACTCAGGTCTTCCTGACTCCAGGCCTACTGCTCTATCTGCTGTACCACAGAGATGTTACTATATATTTAATAAAGACAGCATAGCCTAATGGATAGAGTGGATGGAGGAAGAGGTTTTGCTTCTGTGACACATTAGCTTCATGACAATGATGAAGACGCTGAATCTCTTATTGCCCCCAGGCAACTCTCTTCATGCTAACAAGTTATAAAGGAGTTGCTGATCTGCATCAGTGGTTGGCCTGTCTGCATGGGGAGTTCCCCCTACAATGGTGAAATTCTAGGTCAGGGGAAAAAAATTCTTGATAGTTAAGGACTGTATATAGACAGATTGCACCTTAGTCTCAGTGAAAGGATGCATATATTCTACATCACAACAAAAGAAAAAGAAAACAGGCACATAATACCTCCCCAATCCACTTGGAAGCAGATATCCTGGTGTATTCAACTTTCTAGATATACTTAATTCTAGATAAAATTTGCTTTCTTCCCATTTCCTCATTGTTGTTATTTCTAAAAGAATAGCCTAATTAGGGGTGGCTAGGTAGCACAGTGAATAGAGCACTGGTCCTGAAGTCAGGAGGACCTGAGTTCAAATCCGGCCTCAGACACAACACAAAACTAGTCGTGTGACCTTGGGCAAGTCACTTAACCCCAACTGCCCTACCTTCTCCCTCCAAAAAAAAGCAAAAAAAAAAGAATAGCCTAATTATGGTGACACCTCATGTGGAAACACTTCTATTTGGCTCAATCATGCCACAAACATAGTTGGTATCTAATAAAATGTTTTCTAAGATGTCTAGAACTTTTCCTCAAGGCATCTTGACAAAATACGATACTATCATCTCTACAAAAGAATGCTTGAAAGTTGGAGATTAGGTAGCAGTTGGAAAATGGAATGGGGGAGACATAGGACTGTTTCACTAACCTGAACTGTTTCTGAACTCTGGAGTTCGCCTTACCATCCCATTCAAGTCTACCTTTTGAATATTATTCTGTCATTCACATACATTGGGAAACCAGCTTCTACTAATCCCACGTCATTTTCCAAAGCAACCCTTCCAGGGAAAGCACAACTGAGGTAGTAACTATGACCTGGATGAAAAAAAGAATCGTATTCACCTCTGAGAAGTAGTGTGATATAGGAGGAAATACAGTAGATTTGGAGTCAGAAGAAATGGGTTTAATCTTGATTCTATCATATGCTGATAGTGTGATTTTGAAGAAGTAAGAACCTTTTTGAGCCTCAGAGTTTGAACCTTTGTTTTCACTTCTATGTGACAGAGAAATGAATACTTTACTTATCTCATAAAGTTGTTTTGAAGATCAAATGCCATAATGGATGCAAAATGTTTTATGACTTTCGTGTGTAATATTAGTCAGTCAGTAAACATTATATATAGGTATATGGATGTTCAGGAAGGATTAGAACATCTGGTGTGAAGTCTTGCTGAGCCCTTTTCAGGGCAACTCAGCCACCTTTGGTGCTGGCACTAAACTCTCACTTGTGTCTCCAGAAAGCTGTAGCATGTGTAATGGCCACACCTCATAAACCGTCTCAGCAGATTGCCTAAGCTAGGTTGAGGGTAATCAATGGGCCACAAATCTCTCAATGAATTATGGGGGTGTCTACCTCAAACATGTGAAAACTTCCTAACAGAATGGGTAGATTAGAACGATTTGTTCCAACAGTCATGAAAGCAGCTGGAACAGGTGATGTGGAACACTTAGAGCTTGGTCACACATCAAAGGTACCCAAATCATCCACTACATCCCAAAGCATCACAAGTTGGCCTAACTTTTATCTTGCTAGTGGACTTCAATGACCATAGAATGAGGACAATGACTTTGGGCATTTTTGCTTCATATCCAATCACATACAAATTAGGATCTGTGATGTCACGGGTCTTGAAAAAAAGGACAAACCACCACCACCACCACCACCACCACCACCACCACCGCAACCACCATTATTTAAGACACTATATACTAGGCACTAGACAAAGATAGAAATGAATAGTTCCTGTTTTCAAGGAGTTTGCATTCTATCCTTATGATACAAATGATGACTATTTTATAAAAGCCGAGTTTCTATATAGTATTTAAAGGACAGAACGCTTAAAAGGCAGTAATGGAATGAAGAATGATCTAGAAGTCAATTCCTTTTTTGTTCGTTGCTTTGTTTTATAGTTTTTTGTTAGCCAGGCTAGAGGTTGAAAAGCCTCTAGTCTGGTTGGCCTTGTTGACATATTTGGGGGGAGAGGCAAGAAGGAGAGAGAAAGTGAAAAGGATATATTTGAAGTCAGAGAACCCTTTTGGTAGGGTTTGCTATGGTACCAGATTTCTGTCTTTATTCTAGATCAGTGGTTCTCCACCTTCCTAATGCAAAGACCCTTTAATATGCATATGCTGGCATATCTGCATGTGGGCACGGACCTGCCTGGAGACAGATAGAGGACTGGTGTCTTAGTTCCTAAGACCATAGAAAATATGTGTTTTCTGATGGTCTTAGGCGACCCCTGTGACCCCTGTGAAAAGGTCGTTTGGCCCCCAAAGGGGTCGCGATCCACAGGTTGAGAAGTGCTGTGATGGACTCTATCCACTGAAATATTCTGAAAATTTGTTTGGTGATACTTAAAATGATTTTTTAAAAAGTTCTTAGGAAAAAGCTAAGATACAATGTTCCACAATTAATTCATTTTCTACGTATAATAATGTTCAGTCTTTAAAATAAGCAAGATTTTATCATGTAATAATACCCCTTTCATAAAACAAAATGGATGGAGAAGCAAAATGAAACCATTTGTAAAACTGAGGAAATATTGACTCGCTTTCTCAGAAGATTGGCTATAGAGCTGGTCATGGGAGGTAGTTATTATTGTAAGACTATAATGATGATGAAGTGGGGGAGGGGGAGAGTACAGAAAGTTTACCACATTCGAATGATAGTGCCCGTGGGCAGGAGTCCAGCAAATCTTCCACAAGAGAGATAATTATGAGACAGTTGTACAGAAATGTATGTTGTAGCATGCAGGAATGCTCTGGTGTGCTGACCTCTGCTCCAAGCAGCTTGGAGATTGCCCTGGTACTCCAAATTACATTTCCTCCTGACTTATAGAGGGAGCTACAGATAAAGTGTCCCACATTTTACCCCATTTGGGGCAAGCAGAGAACTCACTCTAAGAAAGCATTTTACAGCCTTTGTCTATCTGTTTGGGTCCTGGGATTTCTGATGCTTCCAAATGCAGGTCAGTTGTTTGGCAGCTGCCAAATGAGGAATCCCTTGAATCACCCAGAGATTTGTCAAGGGGGGGTTGGGGTGGGGAGGGAGTAGAGAAATGACACAGGAAGCCCCCTGATTGGGAGATATGTATTTCATACTGTTAGCAGACTTAATTGACCGTTTCACTGTGACTGTGTTTCCAGAATGCTTGGCAGGCATGGATGTGGTACACTTTTGAGATGTTTCTCGAGAGGTTAAAAAAAGTAGGAGGAGGGAGCAGAAGAATGTGCCAGGCAACATTCAAAATGCCCAAGAGGAGGGGGTGGTGCTGGGCCTGGTGTCAAGAAGCTCTCAGTTATATTGTTAAGGGATACTGCTTCTTCAAAAAAAAAAAAACCTAGATTATTTTTTATTAAAGGAAGAGGTAATTAAAGAGGACTATTACCCAATTAATGAAATAATTTATTGTCAAATAATTATACTGAATAGCAACAGTGTATACCTGATATAAATTATCAACAAAAAGTTGCTGGTCTTGATTTAAGAGGACCTGTGTTCAAATAATGACTGATCAATAACGGTCTTTGTGACCTTGGCCAAGCCCCTTAACCTCACTGAATTTACTTGTGTTTAAAATGAGGAGGTTGGACTAGTTTCATAAATCTGGAGCTGATAGAGACTTCAGAGGTCATCTCATCCAAAGTTCTCATTTTATATATGAGGAAACTGAGGTGAAGAGGGGTTAGGTGATTTGCCTAAGAACATACAGATAGTATTATGATAAAGCCTGGACTTGAGCTAAGTTCTCTTCATTCTAATTTCCATCTCTAAAGTCCTTTATGTTTCTGAATGTGTGTGTGTGTGTGCGTGTGTGTGTGCATGTGTGTGTATGTGTATTAATGAATAAGCAACATCTGGCATTGCGCACATAGAGTTATGAAGGAATCTCATCTCAACCAGTCTGCTTTACTATGGAAATGATTGTGGTATCACTTAAATGAAAACAAATAATCTTTCATGTATAGAACTTCAGCCTGGTTGCTTCCCCCATTTTAAAAAATTGATCTCCTTTTATTCCATTCAAAAGGGAAGCCTGTGAGGACTAGAAAGAGGAGGGCACTGTCTCTTTATGAATACTAATAAGGAAATCAAGGGGGACAATGGCACTTCAAGTTTCATCTTTCCATTTCCTAGAGGCGCAAACTCTGCAAGTTGTCACCTTGGTGTATTCAGTGCCTTTTGAAGCACTAGACTCCTCCAGAGAGAATGTCAGCCCCAGCCCTGGGCAGTTTTGACAAACAGAGTATATATTGATACATGATAAAGTATGCTAGAAATCACCCCAGCGCTAAAGGCTACTATAGTTTTAATATCATCATTTGAATTAACAAGCATTCTGTGGAGAAATAATGAGCTTTCATTATTCAGGACATCATCCTTACCCGGGGAACTCAGAAACCATTAGCTCTTGGAACTTAATGAAAAGATGATAAAGAATGTTTTAGATAAAAGTTTGAACGGGCGCACTTGGTAACTGAGGTAAAATATTAATGTTTCCTTGGATGATAAGTTAGTGTTGCTAAACTCGTGCTTGCTGATGAAGGGTGTGCCATGCAGGTGTGTGGTCAGGTCACACCTGGGTTTGGGCTGGAGCAGTAAGATGGAGTGTGTTAGCCTTCAAGGCCCTGTCAAAAATGTTTTCTCCTGGGGAGGGTGATGGGGGAAAGGTGACTGCAGCTCTGTGAGTTCCAAGGTCTCCTTTCCTTCAGTAGACAAATTATTATAGTATAAAGGAAAAAGAAAAAAAAAGAAGGGAAAAATCTACAGTGAAAAGTGTCATCAACAAGTTTGCTCTACCTTCTCTCTCCTAGAAACACACACACACACACACACACACACACACACACACGGTATATTTTTATTTTCTCAGCATTGCCAAGCAACTGGAAATCCTATGCATAGTAGGGGTTTTAGAAATACTTGTCTGATTTAAATTTGTTTGTTGAAATGGAAATTTTCTGAAATATTTTAGTTTTCAAATTATCATATATAGTAGGAACAGAAACTGAAAGAAAAAGGGAGCAAGGAAGTAAAAAAAGAACTTGGGAGGAATAAAAAAGGAAAAAAGGTTATGCACCATTAAGTCCCATATGCAGAAATGGGTACATTTTCAATTGGCATAAAGGACCTGATCAATAGCAGACAAAAGCTTTGTTCCAGTTTTCACATATCATGGAACAAGTTTAAAATCTTTTTTTTAGTACAAAACCAATTAATTTGATTTATCTTTATAATAACAAAGCTAAATAAAAATAAATTAATAAAATTTTTATTGGATTAATCACCTCCCAGATTTTCATATGTCAATTATTACTAAATTCTGAGTTTCAGCTTAATAAATAGTGTTTTTTACATTGCTCCCTTTTCTTAAGCCTCACACCAAGTTATTTTCTATACTTGAACAGCATACCTTTACCAATTGACAGGAAAGCAGGTGATTGGGTAGAATTATATTTGGGAGCTTTTATAGATTTTTTAAGATATAGATTAAAAATGAACTTTTGGCAAAAACCGATCTGCGTGAGTCATATTTCTTACATGAATAACATTACTAAGTAGGTCGTATTTACACTTAACTGTAGTACTTTTGCATAAATTGATCTTCTTGATTCTTAGACCCCTTTAATAGGAAATATGCTTGAATTGAATCTGTCTTAGATTTCTCTCATGGTGGCCACTGGCCTCATTCAATTTTTCTACATGGTAACAATTCCATTTCAAGTCATAGTCTGATTTCAGCTAACAAATGATTGTCTTTCACAAAAGAATTATTAACAGGACCCTAATTAGTCACTTTAATGGATTACACTATTAATTAATTTAATTATTTTGGGTTTAGGCACATTAGTATGAATTGGAGTTTTAGTTAGGCCTCTAAATATAGAAAACTGTGTATGCAGAAACTGGTTTATTAGCAAACGGGCCATTAAGTCCGAAAATAGTCTTGTAAGACTGCCCAGATGCTGAGGAAGTCTGAATTCAGAGTATCAATAATAATGAAATTGATAGCAATAACTGGAAGAATAAGAATAAAAATCTACTTTCATTGAATTAAAAAAACTAAAGAGTAAGAACTCCAGTTAATTGAAAAAAAATAGCATCACTTGAAAAAAATTTAAATTATTTTATTTTTAATGCTTTCTATCCAGTTACATATACAAAAAAAAAAGACTACATAAGGGAACATGGAAGTAAACTGTGTTGTTATGACTAATATATTACAATGAATGTATAGTTTAAGAAAAGAATAAGTAATAAATGTATAGTCTTATTTGTTAATTTTTTTGTTCTTGCTATATATTCGAATGCTTATTTTTTTGCTGATTGTTAGAAAGTTTAAAATGAAAAAGCTTGAGTGAGATCTAACAAGAAATAGAGGGTGTTTATTTCTTTTTAATAATTATTTTTGACCTCCAAGTTCAAGAAAGTTAAAAAATTAAATTTATGTCTCTAGTACATCAATATTTTCTTTGAATTTTTGCATGCCATGGGTGCATATCTGTCATGAACTCCAAGACAGCATAACCACTTCTTCCAAAGGTTCACTTCATTTTTACTTTTGCAGCTAGTTCCTCCTTAAAATTTTGGAATAATTATTAATAGTAAAGTTATTACAGGATTGGAGGTGGAAAAATATCTAAATTTTAAAAATAATTAAGAGATGGAAGGGAACTTGGAAGTAATATAATTCAGGTCCCTGAGAGACTTGTCCAGGAGCATACAATCAATAAGAGTATAAAGTAGGATTTGAACCCAGGCCTCCCTGTCTTCAAATAGAGCACTCAATTCACTGCCTCTATTTGCCAGTAATCTTCCTGTTAAAATTCTATAATGCATTATTAAATCTTGTTGGTGCTTACAAAGGAAAAAAAAAGATTGCCATGAGTGAGCATTGGTTCATCAACAACAATTTATGTGAGAGTAGTCTCGTTTCCTTTTTTTACTTGGTTGCTAGTGAGGGAATGTCACATACATGGTAAATGAAGATTTTGATAAATCATTGGGCTAAATCCTTCAAGATATTCTTTTGCACAAGATGGAGGATGTAGGTTATAAAACATAGTCAAGTAGACTAATGAACTGACCCTGCCCAAAGAACAGCAATTATGGAGTGATGTCAATATCTTTGTCAGTGACTTGGATGAAAGGAGAGATAGTATATGTGTTAAATTTACAAATGACATGAAACTAGAAAGAATTATCAATCCATTACATGAAAGAGTAATGCTCCAAAAAGATTTCTATAATCTAGAAGATGGACATCAAACTCAAATAGAGGATCCCCAGGGGCCACATACCGACTTAGAAAACTACACATTAACATTATCCATTTTTGTTAATTTTTGTAAATATTTTGGAATAACATTTTAATCTTTCTCTGTGCACTAGGGAGCCTTATGGGTCACATGTAGCACTGGGTGACATTTTTGACACCTTTGGTCTAATACAATGGGCCAATATTAGTAAAATGATTTTTTTCTTTCCAACCAAATCTGTGTTTTTATTATAGGGAAAGGAACTCCTAGCAGGGAAAATCCTTTTACTAATGTATACTGGAACCTGTTCTTCAATTCAGACCCTTACAAGTGTGGTCTGGGGACACAGAGAGGTTTAGTGACTGGCTTACATAGAAAACATGTTCCAAAGCATCTGGATTTGATAGTGCTCCCCATTAAGTCATGCTTCCTAAAATGAATATTAATAGAATAAATCTGAAGGACTATACTTGAATTAAAAAAATCCAACTGTCTACAGTTATAGAACAGGAGGAAAATTGATAAAAAAAATTGGGGTCTTAGTGGACTGCAGGATCATTGGAGTCTTCTGAATGACTTTGGTATAAAGAATCCTGAGCTTAATGGAACCTTAGGAATCAGCTAGTTCAGTCACCTACTAATAAGGAAACTGAGATGTTAAAATATTGACTGATTTGCCAAAAATTACACAGATAAGTAGACATTTAATGGTGGGTCTTAGATTTAAGCCCAGATCTTTTAACCTCCCAAACTAATGCAATGTCCATTATAGCACACATCCAAAAAGCATATTATAATTTTAACCTTATCATGGTGTGATGTGTAGAAATCAGGCTTTGCAGTTAGATAGACCTGGACTCAAAATCTACTCTGATATATATTGACTGTGTGACCCGAAAAAAGCATTTAACCTCAGAGTTCTGCAGAAAATACTCTAATATTATAAATCACAAAGTAGTTGCCGATCTTCATAGATAGAAGCAGTTTCTTTGTCAAGAATTTCCTACACCAGTAAAATCATAGGTCCATCTATATATGTACATATATGTATATACACACACACACATATATTTATATATGTGTGTGTGTGTGTGTGTGTGTGTGTGTGTGTATAAAATAAAGTGGATGGTAGTCTTAATGTACTAGTACTGGTCCCAGATGGACTACTTATAGAATATTGAATTCAACTGAAGTGCCATATTTTAGGGAGAATAAATTTAGGAAGCATATTTTCAGAAGATAATTTTGATCATATCTAGTGAAGAGTGAGCAGGAATGATGAGAACAGAACTCATACCATACAGAGATATGGTGAAGGAGCTGGGTATAATTAACTTAGGGAAGATTTGAGGTAGGAAAGTGGGATATTAAAGTTACTTTCAACTATTTAAAGGCTGATGAGCAGGATTAGATTTGTTTACTTCAATTCTAGGGTACAGAACTCTAAGCCATGGGTGGGAGTTGTAGAGAGGCAGCTTTATGCAAACAAACCTAATGATTAGAACTGTCCAAAATTGTAATGGATTGATTCTGGGGGATAGGCTTGTTATTGCAGGTATTGAAACAGACATTGGTTGATTGCTTAGTGGGAATGCTATAGAGAGACTGAGTGTTTGGGCATAGGTCAGACTAAATCAATGACTTCTGAGATCTCTTGCAACTCCAAGATGCTTTGACTTTATGGTCTACCATTCTTTGACGAGGTAGTTAATAATCCTGCTACAGTCTGCTTTGGGAGCCACATTTTAGGAAGGACCTTGATAAGTTCTAGAATGTCCAGAGAATACCAATCAGCATGATGAGGTAAACTGGAAATTTTTCTTTTTTATTAATATAGAATATGAGGATGGTTAAAGGAATTGGAGAGAATACTCAAATGAATACTAAAGTTGTTTATTTATGAGATCTGTTCCAACTCTTAGAGTCTACCATTCTACTCCATAATTTGCAAATGGAATGACTTCTATGTATAGGACTAAACATCTATCTATTGTATGTGGGGTGCTCAAGAGGACTAGCACCTCTGGTGTGAAAGTTGCTGAGCCTCTTTTAAAGGCTGTTTATTTAAATTTGGTGTCCACCTTTCACCCAACTCTTAGCTATGGCTCCAAGAAGCTGTTGTATGCACAGCAGCTATATCTCAGTAAACTGTCTTGGACAGGAAAGCTAAGCCAGGTTCAAGGACCTGAAAATCATTTGGTGATTAGCAGGATGCCTACCCCCAAGCATATGAAGACTTTCCCCAATGGAATGGGTAAATAAGAAAAAAATTATCCTAATGGCCATGAAGGCAACAGAAGCAGGCATTGTGGAGTGAGCTCAGTCAGACCTCCAAAACA
>CM053594.1:136238413-136276702 GCA_028646575.1 Pseudocheirus occidentalis | reverse complement strand
ACAGGATCAGTTGAATAGGAAGGGATGATATTTTAAAAGGTAAAATTGAGAGGTGGGAGGGGAATAGAATGAGAAGAGACAGGGAGAGACAGAATGGGGTTAATCATCTCATATAGAAGAGGCAAGGGATAACTGTTAAAATGGAGGGAAAGAATAGGGAGGCAAAAGGAATGGGTCAACCTTACTGTCATTGAATTTGGTTTAGGGAAGTAATGACTTATACTCTAAATTGAGTATCTTGCACTACAGGAGAGTAGGGGGGATGGGGATGAGAGGGAGGATGATGGAGGTGGGGACAGAGTGGGGCGGAGGGCTGTTAGAAGCACACACTTCTGTAAAGGGGCAGGGACAATGTAGAGAATGGAGGGGGGGGCTGTGATAGGAAGGAGGGAAATATAGTCAGTCTTTCACAATATGTCCATTGTGGAGATGTTCTGCGTAACTACACATGTACAGCATGTATTGAATTGCTTATCTTTCCAGTGGGGGTGACTGAAGGGAAAGAATCTAGAATTTAAAGTTCTATAATCAAATGTTATATACATATATATACATATATAATAATTATTATTAATTACATGCAACTGGGAATTAAGATATACAGGCACTAGGGTAGGGAGATACATCTTGCCCTACCAAAAAGTCAGAGGGGTGATGGGGGAGGACATAAGAGAGAGCAGATTAGGGGAGGGGTATAAAGTGGGATCACTGTTTTGGGGTGATAGGTAGGGGAAAGATGGGGAGAAGATTTGTAACTCAAAGTCTTGTGGAACTGAATGATGCAAACTAAAAATAAACAAAAGTAAAAAAAAAAGAATCTCAGGCAAACAAGTTTAAGTGATTTGTATAAGGTCATGTAGCTATTAAGTGTCTGAGGCCAAATTTGAGCTCAGAAAAATAAGTTCATGACTTTAGGCCCTGTTCTCTATCCACTATGCCTATATAAATATAAATAAATAAATTCATGTATGTGTGTCTATGTATATACACATATATATGTACACATACACACATACTTGTGTATAAAAACATAGGCTATATCAAGGCTTCTTAAACTTTTCCCACTTGAGATTCCTTTTTTGTGTTTCTGCAGCATTTGTTGGTGTTAGTTGCATGACCAGAGGTCACATATGGTGCAAAGTGCTCATGCTTTGTGTTCAGTAGTAAGGCTTCAGTGAAGTTGTTGGATGCCAACATGGGCAAGCACTGCCAGAAACACCTTGGATTCATTGCTTTGATTTTGAATTAACTTTTGATCTTTGTGTGTTCAGAAACCTTTTCAGTTACCAAATTTTTAGTGACTCTGTATGGGGTCATGACCCACAGTTTAAGAAGTGCCAGGTTGTATTGTTATGTTTGGCACAAGTGCCAAGTGGTTCCCCATATATCTGCCGTATTTTTGGTGGCTCTCACTAGAAGAGAGTTTCCAATGGTAACATGGGCTAACTTTCGTCACCTTGGACCCATCTTGACGTCATTCAACTTTATCTTTATGTTCCTAAGCAATCATACTTTATTGAGCTCTGAGCACCATATTTTAGGAAGGACATTGCTTAAGTAGAGAGCATCCAAAGGAAGGCAAGCAGGATGACGGAGGACCTTGAATTCATGTCATAGGATATTTGGTTGAACGATAAAGTCAGGAAGACTCCAAAGTTAGAGTGTCAATTTCACTCCCAAAACTTGTTAGCTGTGTGACCTTGGGCAATCACCGAGACACTCTGGGCTTCTGTTTCCTTCTCTGTAAAATGAGGGAGCCAGACTTGTTCACCCTAAGGTCTCTTCTAGTTTGAAGTCTGTGATGATCTGCCCCTGTGACCTGGGGTTATTTAGACTGGAGAAGAGATTTACTGAGGACATGATCACCACCTTCAAGTATCAGAAGGGCTTTCTTAGGGAAGACTCATCCTGTTTGCTCTCACAGGGCAAAACTAGTGGCTCTTGAAATGTTGAAAAGAGGAATATTTGAACCTGATATAAGTAAAAACACCCTAACACAGCTATCCAAAGGTGGAAAAGAACTGATTGAGGAGATTATATTCTCTTCTGACTTCAGAGGCAGCTGGTGGCACATTGGATAGAATGCTGGGTCTCAGGAAAACCAGACCTGTAACTTGGCCTCAGACCCTTGCTAGTTGTGTGACTCTGGGCAAGTCACCTAACTGCTGCCTGCCTCAGTTTTCCTAACTGTAAAATTCAGATAACAATGTCACATAACTCCCAGGCTTGCTGTGAGGATCAAATGAGATACTATTCGTAAAGCTCTTGGTGTAGCACCTGGTGTGTAATAGCTGCTTAAAAAGTGCTTATTTCCTTTCTTTCTCCTTGGAGGTCTTCAAACAAAAATTGGACGACTATCTGTGAGGTATAGAGAGGACTTTTGCAGATCTGGGTTGGATTATATAACTACTAATTTCCCTCTTAACTCTGAAATATCTGATTTTAAGAAGATGAAATTTGATAGGATAAATATAAAGTTCTATAGATATATTTCTAAAAATTACTTTCACAAATAAGTGTTGAGGAAGGTCTAACTAAAACAGTGGTTCTCAGCCTGTGGGTCACAACTCCCTTGGGGGTTGAACGACCCTTTCACGGGGGTCACGGGGGTCGACTAAGACCATCAGAAAACACATATTTCTGATGGTCTTAGGAACTGAGACATGGCTCCTCTATTGGTCTCCAGGCAAGTCTGCCCACATGCTGATATGCCCACATAGAGTATTAAAGGGTCATGGCATTAGGAAGGTTGAGAACCACTGAACCAAAAGATCTTGTGTAAAAGATCTGGGGATTATAGTAGACTGCAAGCTGAAGTTGTCAATAACGTGACTTGGCAGCCTAAAAGCTAAATGTTATCTTTGACTTCATTAAGAGAGACATAGTGTCCAGAATAGCCAGAATGGTAATTTGGGTAGAATGATTTGAATTTTGCCCTGGGGCATCAAAATTTAGAGGGCATTTATAGCACTTGTATTCCTTCTGCTGTAACTAAGCTTCATAACTAGTTGGCAAATTAGTTAAAGTAGAGTCTTCTGTCTTTTTGCTCCCCCACGCCACTCTCCCCTCCCACACCAATAACTCTATCCTTGTTTAGCTCCTCTCTAGAAGGGTCTCAATTTATCTCTTCCCCTAGCAATCATTTCACTGTATCAAACGGTCTCCTCCAATAGGAGCCATCATCTGGGGTCTTTGTTTTCCATCTCATGTGACTGTTTCTCAGGCTCTCTTCCCACCACGGGGGTTTGCTGTCTTGAGCACTTTGATTTCTTCCCAAGGTTTTCTCTACTTAATTGAATTTGTATTAGAAAGTAGACTTGAGGAATCTTCTTTTAGTGAGAATACAACAATGACCAATTATGCACTTGAGAACAAGGGCTACCTCCTCCTCCTCTTCTTCCTAATAGCCTGCATTAATATAGTGCTCCAAGGTTTACAAAGCACTTTACATATGTTATGTCATTTAGTCTTCACAATGACCTTGGGAGTTAGGCTCTATTATGACTAGTTTCACTACATTATGCTTGGGTTAGATCTTGAGCTATAACTAGCACAGGGTAAATTGAACTTTGCCTCAGGGCACTGGATTTAGAGCATGCCCGATTTAAAGTATGGCAAATTTAGAGGGTGCTGACAGCACTTTCCATCCTTCAGCAGCATAGAAATATTGATAATAAATAGTTAAAATAGTAAGTTACCAGATAGTGGGCCATGAAGGGCTACTATCTCTCCCTGTTGGCCTCTCTTTCCCCAACCTCATATCTGTACTTGGTGCAGGACCTCTGTCCCCTACAGGATATCTTCCTCTTGTCCACTCCTTCTCCTTTCCTCATTTAATGAAACCTTACTCCCAGTTGCTGGTTTTTAGCAGAGTTTGGGGTAATTATCTCAGACATAAAAGGTTCCTAGTTAAGATTCTGGTTATGCCATATCAAGAGCATCGTGTTAAATTGTAGAGATCATCTTTTAGAAAAGATACAAACTAGAGTATGTTCAGAAGATGGCCTTCATTAAAAAAGGGCTACACAGAATGCCAAAGGAAGAGTAGAATGGAGATAAGGGTAGGGTGATCAGACAGTAGGAGGGAAGACTTAGAGGGGGAATGATGGCTGTCTTCAAGCATTGGAAGGGCTGCCAATGTGAAAAGAGGGATTACATCTGGGCTTGGTTTCCAGAGGGCAGAACTTGGAGCAATGGCAGAATTGACAATGAGGTAGACTTTTACCTTGACTTATGGACAAACCACCCCAAATAGAATAATTTTAAAATAGTACAGTTATCCCTTCCACATTGTGACTTTCCCCATTGTGGTTTTGATATATTATGAGTTGGCATAATAAACCAAATGGGAATTTTTAGGGAGTTTTGCTGAAGCCGCAAACAACATGGGAAGACCACCAGACAACACAGGAAAAGTTTGGAAACTAAGAAATACATAAAATATATGTATAATATTGTATAATTGCAACATCTTTTATCTTTTTTTTTTTTTGCTTTCTGGAGTGGGGAGAGCAGGGCAATTGGGGTTAAGTGACTTGCCCAAGGTCATACAGCTAGTGTTATGTGTCTGAGGCTGGATTTGAACTCAGGGCCTTCCAACTCCAGGGCTGGTGCTCTATTCACTACACCACCTAGCTGCCCCATATTTTATCTTTTAATGCCATAATAATTTCAGACTTATTCTCTGATGTGAAGGAAGGGTCAAAAATTTTATGCGGGTGCCATGCCCCTAAACCCAGCAATATAGAAGGAATAACTGTAGAGGGAGAGACCTATAAGCAAAAATTTAAGAAACATTGTTAGAGATGGTAGAATTGGTTAATTTGATGTTAGGTTAGATGATCTTTTGGGTTTCTTTTAGCTCTTAAAACACTAATTTCTTAGATTCCTTGTAGCTCTAAATTAAATGGGCTATTGAATATAAAAGTGCTTATTACCTGTGAAGCATTACATAAATAAGATCTATTATTATTTTTCTTCATCTCTGATTGGCCAGGGTCTCTAGACTCATAGAAAGGGGAATTCTTCCATGCACTCTTTCATTCACCTAATTTTGGTGCTGTTCTTTATCTGATATCTGCACCTGGATGAGTTCATTCCTTATATACATGTATATCCCCTTCTTCACTCCCAGTTTCTTGTTCTTAGGCTCATTGTCTTTCCCCATCCCATACCCTTTGAATTTCCCTTACCTCAAGACTAATGAGGCATAAATGATCATGTAGACTACAGACAAGTGTTCGATGGGGAAAGAGGATATTAGAGAGTGGGAAGAAGAGAGATGTTAGTGACCAGGAGTAGGTGGGGATTCTGGGAGTGGGATTGGTCAGGAGATTAGAACCAGCAACACTGATGTGATCTATCAAAGATTCTGGGACGGTATCATAAATGGGACTTTCAGGGATTATGTTGCCCCACTCTTAGAGCTTTTGTGTGAGAAATACTTAAACTATGAAGTGCCCTATAAACGGAACTCGCTAGATGACCTAGCGGATAGAGTGCCTAACCTGGAGTTAAAATTCAGCCTCAGGCATTTACTAGCTGTGTGACCCTAGGCAAGTCTTAATCCTGTTTGCCTCAGTTTCCTCATCTGTAAAATGACCTGGAGAAGGAAATGGCAAACCACTCCAGGATCTTTGCTAAGAAAACCCCAAATAGGGTCATAAAGAGTGGGAAATGTCTGAACAACAACTTAAATGGAACTTATTATTATGAATTAGACTAGATTGCCACTTAGATTCCTTCCATCTCTGAATTTCTGTAATTCTAAAATAAACTATTTTAGCCTAAAAGATAAGGCTGTCCTTTAAGTGACTCTCTTAATTATTCTAATCTGTACAAAGAAGTTTTGAAGAAAAAAACAACAACAGAATCTAGTTGTAAATTTTTAAACTTAATTAATACATTGAGAGTCAAGAAGTCATAGGAAGGGCAGCTAGAAAGCCGAGAGGAGTTTTTGACCAGCGCTGGGAAACCAGGTGCCTATGGCTCTCTCTAGCTGGTGTTAATCTGTGATGCCTACGGTGTTGTCAGACGTATTTCATTAGTGTTTTTCCCCTTATTAAATATGAAAATCATGTCAAAGGTAAATGTCAAGGGGCTATAAAATTACCCTTCTTATCTTCCATACATTTATCAGTTGATAAATGGAAAGACACTGCTGCCAAAATAACTGAATGAATAATTTATGGATGACTGATGCATCTTGTGTGTTGTTTCAGGCACAAAACAGTAGGACATCAATAATCAAAAGAAGTTGGATTAATTTAGCAGTATTTTGTAGTTGATAGTTTTATCTAAATGTTGCAGTCTGGCCCTCCATTGTCAGGAAAGCCGCCTTTCTGTTATTTAGGACTTGCCTATCCTTGGGGGTCCCCCTCACACCTCACCCCAGAGATTCTCCCCCTCCCCTTTCCTTGTGAGTGAAATTCATTAACTTCCTGCTTGCTATGTTATGATCTGTTTCTAACCTCGCCCACCAGCCTCCCTCCCCCTTGACACTGATACCTCACTAAATAGTTTAGAGGAGGCATTTGGAAAACACAGCTTTTAAAGGGGAGGGGGATGATGCCCATCAACACAGATTTTGATCTTCCATATAAGCTCTCTCTCTTTTTCTCTGCAAGGAAAATTGCAACAGAGAATCCCCAGTTCTTTAGCAGGAAAATTGATACCTTTACACCACCACTCTCTGTAGCCACCTTCTGGGTTTTCTCAAAATGTATTTAAAGTTTTATAGTCTCTCAGCTGTGGTCATCCCAGGTAAGATATGCTCACAGGCATAGCTAGAAAAGCAGACTGAGCAGCGCCACTGCTTCTACTCTGTAGGATTTAAATACAGGTGCATTTACCCATCTGCACAAGAGAGACCAGACAAACGTGACTCCAGGTGACTTTGAGCTTAAAGCACAAGTCTTTGTGAGGAGGATCACACAGGAGAAGGCAAAAGAAGACAAACAAATAAATAAACAGAAGGGTTTTGGGGAGGAAATTCACAGTGGGAGGTAGATTTTGTTTTCTAAAAAACCAAAAAACCCAAAAAACTATTAGTGTCTCATTTCCTGATCTATGCAAATGAAGACCATAGTGGTTTACTCCAAAGTTCCTCTTGAAGGGTAGCCACTTGATTCAAAATTATTACTATTTATTTATTTATTTTTTATCCTGTGGTTTTATCCACTCAGCCAAAAAATCTGTTTTTGTGCCACTCTTGTCAGAATAGCCCTGATACAGGCTCCCACACCCCATTGCCTGTTAACAAGAGTGGTTTTCATGTAGTGCTACGTCTCTCCCAACTATGTAATTGGTCTGGCTCTCCCAGCCAGTCACTTTTTCTCTGGTAGATCCACATTGCGCAGGGAAATTCTGGACCTCCGGAGGGCTCAAGGGCTCCAAAGCCATGCTTTGTTATCAACAGCTACATGGTTAGCTAACTGCTGTGACTAAATGGAGATTGGGAAGCACTGCAGGCAAGGGATGAAAAGTGATGCCCTCCCATAGCACAATGCTGATATGCAGAATTGGCCCAAACGCTGAAACTTCACAGACAGTGCAGCAGAAGGCATTGGCTCTCTTGTTTGGGCATTTATTACCTGGAGCAAAATGTGCAGAGAGGGGAGATAATGAAGTACTTGACTAATTCAGTGTGATCCAGCTGGCTGAGCCAGAGGGGCTGCAGAATAGGAAAAGCTAAAGAACTCACTGCTAGCCATTTTCCCTTGGCACCTGGGAAGCCAAAACAAAGGAGAGCAGAGATCAAAAAGCAGAGTAGTATCAATAATAGACAGAGAGAGGGAGAGAGAGGAGGGAGGGAGTGAGCAAAAAAGAGTTTTATTTTCTTCATCTCAACTTCTGAATTACTCAGTCAATTCAAGCCATTCATCTAGATCTGTACTGCAAACCTTGCAGTTTGCAAGGGTGTTTTTAAAAAAATGTTTCCTGCCAGTCAACTCCAGTTCCTTCCTTACACACCCCCCCCCAAATTCTCCAGAAACAGATTTATTCTGTCCGTATAGAAACATAAAATGGCTAGAGTAGATAAATGGGCTGTGCTTAAATTAATTCCACAAGGCCAAGAAAAGGAAAATTTGCTCTGATGAAGGCCTCTTTCACTCTGCTTCTCAAAAAGCCACGAATAGAACAATGGACCTGGAGTCAGTAAGTCATTGTTCAGTTGTTTCTGACTCTGGGGGTTTTCTTGGCAAAGATACTAGAGTGGTCTGCCATTTCCTTCTTCAGCTCATTTTACAGATGAAGAAACTGAGGCAGACAGGGCTAAGTGACTTGCCCAGGGTTCCATAGCTAGTAAGTGTCCAAGGCTGAATTTGAACTCAAGTCTTCCTGATTCCAGTCCCTGTGCTCTAGCCACTGCGTCACCTAGCTGAAACTCAGAAAGAACTGCACTCGTCTGGTTTCAGAAATTTACAAGCCTTGTGACTATGGACAAGTCACTTAATCTCTGTCTGCCTTGATTTTCTCAACTGTAAAATGAAGATGATAATAGCACCTGTCTTTCAAAGGTTATTGTGAGGATCAAATGAAATAACATTTGGAAATTGTTTGGCAAATCTCATTTGTTTTAGTCGAGTAGTTTTATTTCGAGGTAATTTTTTTCATTCTTTTTTTTAAATAATTAATTTATTTTTAGCTTTCAGCATTCGCTTTCATAAGATTTTGAGTTTTAAATTTTCTCCCCTCTCCCTTTCCTCTCCCTCCCCAAGGTGGCATGAAGTCTAATATAAGCTCTACTTATACATTCATATTAAACATATTTTCACATTAGTCATTGTGTAAAGAAGAATCAGAAGTAATGGGAGGAACTATGAGAAAGAAGAAACAAAACAAAAACAACAAAAGAAAAGGAGAGCAAATAGTATGCTTCCATTTTCATTCAGACTCCAGAGTTCTTTCTCTGGATATGTATAGCATTTTCCATCTCGAGTCTTTTGGATTTGTCTTAGATCCTTGCATTGCTGAGAAAAGTTAAGTGTATTAAAGTTATCATCACACAAAGTGACTGTTTACTGTGTACAATGTTCTCCTGGTTCTGCTCACTTCACCCAGCATCAGTTCATATAAATCTTTCCAGGTTTTTTCTGAAGTCTGCTAGCTCATCATTTCCTATAGCACAGTAGAATTACATTACATTCATATACCATGACTTGTTCAGCCATTCTCCAATTGATGGGTATCCCGTCAATTTCCAACTCTATGCCACCACAAAAAGAGTTGCTATAAATAGTTTTTTACATGTGGGTAGTGCTTTGCAAATCTTAAAGTGCTGTATAAATGCTAGGTATTGTCATTTCTCTTTTTCACTGAATCATTCTCCTTGTGTGACATGATATTATCACTGTTCTCCCTCTCTCCCTTCCAGCAGTCTAGTTAAAGCAATAGATCGCACAGTTATAACTGTGTTCAGTTCTGCAGCCTCTAGATATGTCTTCTTTTAGAAACTGCAAGTAAAGAGCAGAAAGGAGAGTATTTAGTGCTATGTTTAGTACTTTGAAAAATAGTCATTCCATTCATCCTGAGTTCCAGAGCAACGAAAAGGGAGATTCACACTCTGTACCAGCTAAAGTTTAATATAACAAATAGGTTTCGGTAAGTAGAGGATCATTGAGGAAGGAAAGGGGAACTTGAGGAAAAGGGCATTAGTTCCTTCAGAATGGGGTAGCTGGGTGGTGCCGTGGATAGAGTGATGGCCCTGGAGTCAGAGGGACTCATTTTAATGAGTTCAAATCTGGCCTCAAACACTTACTAGTTGTGTGACCCTGGGCAAGTCATTTCAACCTGTTTACCTCAGTTTCCTCATCTGTAAAATTGAGCTGGAGAGGGAAATGGAAGATACTCTAATATCTTTGCCAAGAAAACCCCAAATGGAGTCATGAAAAGTTGCATGTGACTCAAACGACTGAACAACAGTAACAATAGCAACCCTTCAGAATGTGTTTGATAAACATCATCAGAGGTGGTAGCTCAGTCATAAATACAGCTTTGTGCAAAAGAGATCTGGACAGGGGACAAAATGAAAACTGCTGCTGATTTCTAGTATTTACTTTCAGGGCTCAGGCCTGGCTCTAGGAAACCATGGAAGTTATGGAGTTTGTTACTCAGTCTCTCAGTGGTGGATCTTTTTTCTTAGTCTATAAAGTAACCTATAGGTTTTATTCTCCCTCCCAGCAGGGCCCTCAAGGTGTTTTTCCTCTCCTCCCTAAAATATTTGCTGTTAGATCCTTTAGACATATTAAAGTATTAATGGCTGATAGTTTAAAGTGTTTGCTTATCCACCCAGAGCACTTTTTGAAGGAAGGGCAAGAGCTTTGTGTGTGTGTGTGTGTGTGTGTGTGTGTGTGTGTATGTGTGTGTGTGTGTGTGTGTGTGTGTGTGTGCGCGTGTGTGTGTGTGTGTGTGTTGTGAATCTGTGAATCCTTGAAATCATCTTCTGCCCGTATCTAAAGCCAGCTTTGTTAGGGACAGTCATTATGATGTCCCTGCAAATCAGCATTTCAATGACATACCTTGTATACCACACTGTGATCATTTATGCAGTCTTGAAAAATAACTCAAATCAGGCACTATTTTTTTCTGTTAAATTAAATTCTTCACTTATTTGTTCTCCAGATGAGAAATACAGATGAGAATATTAGAAGTAAGCTCAGAAATGAGGCTGTGGATGTTTTCTGTTAAAGAACATTTGGTAGCCTGTTTTATATAGTAATAAAAAATAATAATGATAAACTTTCATTTGTATAATAACTTTAACTTGTTAAAATGTCTTCATCTGTGTAACCTCATTTTATCTGAACCTCTCTATGTGCTTGATTAGGCAGATATTATTAGGACTATTTTTACAGATTAAAAAACTGAGGCAGAGTGAGGTAAGATGATTTGCCTACAGTCAGCCAGTGATCGATCCCAGGTCTTCTGTTGTTTTTTGTTCTTTTCTTTTTTCTTCCAATTATCAGGCTTTTGCTTTCCTTCCATTTGCCCTCCTCTTCTCCATCCCTACTTTAGTTTTTTAATGCTTAGATTGCTGAGTAAATCTACTGCACGTTTTATTTATGGACTTTAGCTTTTTAAAATTTATGTAAATGTGAAGTATATGGATGGTTTCTGTTGAAATATAAAGAGAACTCGGCTCATGGGCAACACAGAAAGATAATTAATCTCAGGTCTGGCTCACCTCTCTCCAATGGAGGTTTTGATGACTGCCATTGTGGGGAGCAGGTGAAGGCCTGTGGTGGGGCACCCTTCTCTCACATATCTTAAAGAAGGCTATTGGGTTAAACCACCTCACTTCAAATATTGGTATTCTAAGGGTATAAAACTTTGGGATTCCAGACTAAATGCCACTTTCCTAATTGCTCTCAAAAGGAGAGTAATATCTCATTGCTGCCAGCTGAGCTCCCTCCCTCCAAATTCTGGTCACGTGAAAGTCTATCACTAAGAGCTAAGACGCTTCTTTATCAAAGTAAACAGAAATAAGAAATCAAGCAAGTTGTACAGATTAGAGTACACAAAAGCAGACAGAAGAGTAGAAGAACTCTGGGAGCAAGATGAGGCCTTGGCTCCAGAGAGGAGAGTGATCTGGGTAGCAGGGTGAAGGGTGTCTGTGACTTGGATGGCTGCTGGTAGTCATCCCCACATTAGGGCTTTGCCTCTCTCTTTTTCTCATTTCAAGACATTTTTTCTCCACTCACATAGGTACAAAACTGAATGGCTCCTTGTTCTCCAAGCTAGTCAGGAGTCACATCCCTATATAAGAGCAAAGGCATAGGATTTCTCTCAAAATAAGTGGATGGAAGAGTTATATAAGTTTAAATCTG
Source organism: Pseudocheirus occidentalis (assembly GCA_028646575.1). Lineage (NCBI taxonomy): Eukaryota > Metazoa > Chordata > Mammalia > Diprotodontia > Pseudocheiridae > Pseudocheirus > Pseudocheirus occidentalis. The sequence continues at coordinate 136,264,874 of CM053594.1, read as the reverse complement.
GGCATTTATTAGAATAAGCTAGGGGAGGGGGCTGACCCAGAGAGGACCGATGATTCTTAGTCCAAATCAGTAACTGCAAAGTTAATTACTAGACACTACCAGTGAGTATGGGTATATGCTCAAAACATTTTGCTTATATTCAGGAAAACAACTAATCTAGTGATATACTGGTAACCTGGAAGTATTTATGCAACTCACTCCCAGGAAGCATAGAATAGATATACACACATGTGCACATATATATATATATATATGCATAGAGAGGCACATACAGACACACACACCATGACATATATTATATATAAACGTACATACATACATGTCATTTCTCCTATGGTCACGTAAATTATGAGCTTAGACCAAGATTAGAAAATGGTCAGTGGGTTAGTGAAAGGTCTCACTTGAGTGAGAGCCCAGAAAACATTGGTGTAAAGAAAGAAAATGTAATTTTTAAATGTTGGCACAGATATGTACATATACATATATACATAGACACATATGCATATATGCACACATATTATTTATAGGCATTGATGGCCTGGATGTCTTCCTTAAAAGAAATCCTATAGAATCCTGTAGAAGTGCTAACTGTCTATATAGCCATAATTCTCCATCAAGAGAACTTAGGTGCAATGAAGTTGTAGAAAAAGAGAAATACTTGAGTTCCTTGTGTCCTCTTTTTTTAATTTAAATTTTATTTTTGCTTTTTGGAGGGCAGTTGGGGTTAAGTGACTTGCCCAAGGTCACACAGCTAGTTTTTGTGTTGAGTGTCTAAGGCCAGATTTGAACTCAGGTTCTCCTGACTCCAGGGCGGGTGCTCTATTAACTGTGCCATCTAGCTGCTCCTTTATGTCCTCTTACCAAAAATGCAACCAATTAATTTACTTTATGCTTCTTTTCTTCAAGTACTCCCCAGATCATGACATCACGTCAATTGCCCAAGCACCTAGAAGAACAAAGAAGATTAAAGACCTAGGTTGAGAAAAATGATAATGAGTGCATGATGCTCCCCCTTCTTCTACTGGGTTCCGAATATGTATTTTCAGAATGGGAGCTAGGCTTCAGTTTTATTGTAGCTGCTAGTTCTGCAGGAGAGTGAATCAATTCAATTGAATAAATGCTTAAGAAATACCTTTTTGGTGCAAGATATTGTGATAAGCATTGATTAAGAGAATAACCCTCAAAGAACTTGAAAACTAGCCATCCTAAAAATGAATTCATTTTAATAAATGTGAGCTTAAGGAAAACAATTTGGAAAGTTTATGAAATAGAGGAATTTGTGAGCATTTTGATCAGAGAAAAGACATTTTCTATTTATTCTAAGCGTCTTACTCCTAACATAAGTGAAAAGCTTTAGCGTATGGAGACATGGTAACATGAGCTACCTGAATGCTTCTTTCTAGGTCTCCATTTCTCTAAGTCCTACCTGATCTTTGAACCCCAGTTTTGCAGAACAGATTTTAAAGCAAAATAATTGTCACATGTTGAGTTCATGAAGACAAGATCCCAAATGAAGGAACAAGATGTCAGTCATACAACATATATTTATATGTGTGTGTATATTTATACACAGAGCATATATATATGCCTATGTATATATGCATACAGGACAGCTAGGTGGCACAGTGAATAGAGTGTTGGGCCTGGAGTTGAGAAGACTCTTCTTCCTGAGTTCAAGTCTAGCCTCAGACATTTACTAACTATGTGACCCTAGGCAAATCCCTTTACCTTGTTTGCCTCCGTTTCTTCACCTGTAAAATGAGTTGGAGAAAGAAATGGCAAACTACTCCAATATCTTTGCCAAGAATGGTATGCCACAAATGGGGGTCATGAAGAATCAGACATGACTGAACAAATATATACATATATCCACACACATATGTGTTATATATATATGTGTGTGTGTGTAATATATATATGTTGTGTGTATTTATACACACACACACACTTATGTACGCACATATAGCATAGGAGATATCTTGTATCTTCCTTTAGTTGATCTTGCCCATTAATGGTATTGTGAGTTGTGTGGACTGTGTAGGTCCCAATGGAAGGTAAAGCACATTTTATATTAAGGGACTCCTAAAATCAAATAAAGTCAATAAGTTAGCAAGAATTCATTAAGCACCTATGATGTGTCAGGTAGTGTGCTAAGTACTAGGGAAATAAGAAAGACAAAATACAGTTTCTACTCTCAAGGACTTCACAGTCTAGTGGAAGGTTATTTTCCCTTGAGGGAGAGTCTCATGTATGATTGTACTATAAATCTGGAGAAATTATATAGATTTCTAGGGAAAGAGGAGCTTACCAGAAGGAAAAGAGTTGTTTGATTCTTTAGCAAACTTAAGTTCTGTGTGTGTGTGTGTGTGTGTGTGTGTGTGTGTGTGTACATTCAAGTATATGTCTTGGCCAGGATAGTAATATCAAAATGGGGCACCATATAGCTTCCAAGACAATGACCCCTTGGAAGAAGGGGATCTGTCTTGAGTTTTTATGGACTGTGGTAAAAATGTTTTGTGTTTTTTCCTCAGGTTAAATCACACATTTCCTATATTCAGTTATGCCAGCCTTAGTGCCTGCAGGGGCACTAAGAATCCTGAGTGAGTGACACAGCTCGAAATAGAATAATCCCAAGGATAGAACTGAATCAGCCCAGTTCATGGGATCTCAGAATTTAGTAATACTCTGTAGTTATTTGGTTTGCAAGTTTCCAGATGGTTTTGCCTCTATTCCCCTGTACAACACTGTTATGAATAAATGGCCCAGTCAATAAAAGAAAGGAACAGCTTCACCTACCAATGTATAATTTAATGGGGAGCATATTGTGCCAGCTATTCTGAATGGAGCCTTATCTCTGCCTTATGGAACATATCTAAGCCTGCTTACCTTTTCCCCTGTGGAAGAAGCTTTTGACAAACAGGTTCCTACAGGTCATTTTTGAACTGTCATCTAGATGTTCCAACCTATATGTATGTCTTGCTAGAGCCTCTCCCTCTAATCAAGACTTTCATCCTTGTGAATCCTAACTCTGTTCCTCCCTCCCTGCATCTCCTTCACCACCTCCCATAAGACCTGCAGGTTGTGTTGGTATATTCCTTCCTCCTCATCTCCTCTTTCAAAATCTTTCTTTGTCACCATTATTCAGCAACCTCTCTCTTGAAATTCCTGCCATATATTCTCTTCCACTGTTGCTGTCATCTGTCAAATTCAATCTTTTTTTTTTTTTAGAACTTTTCCCCTTAATTTTGGTATCTGTCATGGTTTTCTCACTCCTTCCCTTGTTTTAGTCTTAGAGAATTTAATGCCCATATCCATGATACTTCTAACATACTGTTTCCTGGTCCCTATACAGCTATATGCCCATGAGGTCCACCTGCATTAAGCATGGATATCCTATAGATATCTCAAACTCAACAAGTGTGAAATTAAACTCATAATCTCCCCATCCTTGCTACCCCTGCCCCCAATCTATGCTGTTTCAAAAGTCCCCCATTTCTGTTGATGGTAGTATTACTCTACTAGTCACCTAGGTTCACAATCTTGGAGTTATCCTGGCCTCTACCTCTGCGACATTTCTCATACATGTTCTCTTCTCTGCCCTTACACATCCTCTGTCCTATTCAGACTCTCTTCACCTCCTGTTTAAACTATTGCAATAACATTTTAGTTGTTCTCCCTGCCTTCAGTTGCTTGCCTCTCTAAAATATCCTTCACATAGTTGCCAAATTGATATTTCTAAAACACAGATTTGACCTACTTAAAAACTTCATTGTTCGTCTCCTTATTGTCTTTAAAGATAAAATAAAAAACTTCAGTCCAGCATTTAAAGCCCTCTACTATCTTATTCACACCTATACTTTTTTTTAATTTCAATTACTCTTCGTCATAGCTTTCTATTTCTGTCAGACTTGCCTGCTGCCTCTTCCCTGTATCCACTGAGCCAACAGTCAATCTTCTGCCTCTGTGCTTTGGCATAAGTAGTCCCCATGTGTGCAATGAATTCTTTCCTCTGTACTCCTCCTCATTTCCCCAGATTTCCTAGATTCCTTCAAAGCTTCCTCTAGTGTCATCTCCTACATGAGGATTTCCTGACTGCCTTATTAGCACTATTTCCCTCTTAACAATACTTTCTATATACTTTGCATTTATTTGCATATTTGTGTGTACCTCTGATCAGCTGGGAATACTTTGAGGGTAGGGATTAATTCATTTTTGTCTTTGTATCACTAAGTATTCTCTCTGTACCTTGCATGTACTTAGAGCTTAATAAACATCTCTCTCTCTCTCTCTCTCTCTCTCTCTCTCTCTCTCTCTCTCTCTCATGCATGCAAGCATGTTCTCTCTCCCCTCTTCCCTTCCTCCTTCCCTTCCTTCCTTCCCTTCCTTCCTTCCTTCCTTCCTTCCTTCCTTCCTTCCTTCCTTCCTTCCTTCCTTCCTTCCTTCTTTCCTTTCTTCCTTCCTCCCTCCTTTCCTTCCTCCCTCTTCCTTTCTTCCTTCCTTCCTTCCTTTCTTTCTTCCTTCCTTTCCTACTTTTTCCTCCCTTTCTCTCTCTCTCTCTCTCTCTCTCTCTCTCTCTCTCTCTCTCTCTCTCTCTCTGTCTTCCTTTCTCTTTCTTCCCTGCCTCATTTATAATTTGTTTACTTCTTAATTTATTTATTATATGGGCAGCTAGGTAGTTCAATGAATAGATCTATACTCAGGAAGACCAGAATTTAAATTTTGCCTCAGACACTTAACTAGCTGTGTAATTCTGGGCAAGTTATATAGCATAAGTTTTGCCCCAATTTTCTTATCTTTAAAATGGTCATGATAATAGCATCTACTTCCTAGAATTATTGCGAGGGTAAAATGAGATAAATTTGCAAATTTTAAAGTGTTATTATAAATTCTATCTATCTATCTATCTATCTATCTATCTATCTATCTATCTATCTATCTATTCATTTTGAGTTAGATATCCCTATTCCTCCAGGCTAGAAGTACAGCTGCCATTTGTGGGCCTGATCCCAATGCTGATTGGCATGGCAGCTTTAATCTGTTCCATTTTTCCAACCTGGGCTGGTTCATACCTCCTTAGGCAGCCTGGTGAACCTATGCTCCCAGCAGCTCACCATATTGGTGCTAGATTTAATACTGATACCCATTCCACTTTAGCTCTACTGCAGCTCAGAATTCTTGAACTAAACTGATCCAGCAGCCTCAGCCTCCTCAATAGCAGGGACTTACAGGAATGCACCATCACAACCTTTAAAAAACATTTTATTGAATTGAATTGAGTCATATATTTATAAAGCTAACTGGTAGATACTGGATGTCAGAACTTTGTGGAGTATAAACTTCTAATAATAATAACACTTAGGTAGTTCTTTAAGGTTTGAAAAATGCTTTAAAATATTATTTCATTGTAAAAATCTGCACATTTATGCAAAAAATGAAAACTGGTCCTTTAGTAAAGAACCTTGCCCACAGTATTTCAGTGAGACAATATTATTGCTTGCTATTCTAAATTATCTATGACTCATAAAACTAATCATATATACTTTGTTTATGCTGTGATCTTCAGAGTTCCCAGATAGTAAAACAGTATATGTCAACAGTTCTAGGATGCAAATATCTTATGTATCAGGGTTATGGCACACATACAGAGTACCTGAAATAGTGTCTTCCCATGTGGAGAAGCTGAGGAGCTTGTTTCCAGGAGAGTTTCAATGATTTAGATTTAAAGTAGCTTAGAGAAACTTTGGAACATGTGTAGACGTGGTGCAACTGATTCCAATAAGTGACCTGTGTCATTAGGAGAATTTTTTTAAATTTGATACATACCTGGAAATAGAGGTGTTTTCTAAAAGGATGATTCAGCTTTGGTCTATTCTTTCACTTCAATACTTTTGCCTGTTTGTGTTTGCATTTCTTTGATCACATCTTCTAGTGAGAGACAATGCTGAAAATAAGGGAAGAGGCCTGGATGTCTTCTCCCCTTTAAGTTCACATGAATTTGAGAAATGGGCTTTGACTATTGGCATCTGCTTTTGTTCTTTTCCCTTCAAGATGAAGTGAGTGGTCTTGACATGCGACTTTCAAAAGGTCAGGAAGTGCCTCAATATTCCAGTATATCAGAGTCTGACTATACATCCAGTCCATCATTGGTGCCCAGAAAAGTGAAGAATGTTTGGAAGTGATCTCTGGGATGTTAGCCCAGCAGTAGCTGAGGTGGGGAACCAGCCAGCAATCGTGGCACATCTGGACATGAAATTAGTGGAACTAATGTTAGGTAGGAACTGAGCTAAGAGTATGCCCTGAAGGTATGGGGAAAATGTTTGTACATTTGTTTTTGTTATATTTTTGACGTAGATGTCCCTTTGTAAAACCTAGTCACTGGCACCTGACACTAGGGGGAACACAGCAGGTTGAGGTGCAAGTTGATGACAGTAGAAAAGAATCATTGCCAATACTTTAGAGTGCCCTGGAGACATGATGGGCTGTGGCAGGCTTTGCTCTGGAGAGTGAGACCAGAGCATATTTGCTACACTTATATTGGTTTTTAAAAAAGTATCACACAATGAAGGTATACATCTTTATGTATCAAAAATACAATATTGGGACAATTTATGAACAATAGTCTACAAATAAATATATTTGTCCTCAAAAAAATTAGACAAAATGATTAGTTCATTGATAGTCCCCAGTCTATACATGACCTCCAGCTCATAATTAGGTGGTTCTGTAATTAAAATATAGGTAAGGAAACCATGAAATGTCACAGCTTGAAGGGATATTAGAGCTGATAGAATCTAGTCTATTTTAAACATGAAGAAACCAAGTATTATGTAAAGTGACCTACCCAAGGACACCTGAGGAAGTAACTCCTGACCTAGTCCACTTCAGGTCAAATGTAACTCTACCCCTTGCTCCCAGGAGAAAAGTTAACTAGGAAGGATCTTCTATCTTGGTTGGGAGGGATAAGAAATGGAGAACAGAGGAAAAGATGTTAGTCTTGCTAGATCCACCCTAGTACATCCAGGTGTTAATTAACCAATCACATTAAAGGTAGGATGTGTGTGGTGGTGATATTGAGCAGGAGACTGGAAGTTATGAATAGAATGGATGAATAGAAGCTTAAGAATGTCAAGACATGCAGGGTAGATATTACTGAACTGAGTTATCTAAAAATTTTTTGAAAGGTGGGAATGGCGGTGAGTGTTTCTTGAAGTCCTTCAATTCCAGGGACAGAACTCTTTGGAAGTGAAAGAAAGTACATAAAAATAACAAAGGCAAGAGGCATTTCTCCATTGCAGTCAAAGCAATTTGTCTTCATGTTCTTACTCACTATCCAACATTATATTTATCCTGAAAATTGGGAAAGATAGCTGTTATTAAAAGGGCTTAGTCAGTTTGGCAAACAACAGCATTGAACCAGTAATGTCTTTGGTGGTGGTGGTGGTGGTGGTGGTGCCTGTGTATATGTGTGTGTGTTTAGCAAAACTATTACGATGTTCAAAAGCTTAAACTTATCTCTAGAGACCATTTAATTTTTGCCATGGAGAAAGACTTTTTAAAATATTTTCATTGCTTCAATTTAGAATGATGCCTTGTTATGTGCTGAACTGGCATCACAAGGCAGCCCTTTCCCAGTCAATTGCTTTAGAATATCTATACATTTCCTCAGACAGATTTTGTAGTTGAATATTTGAGAGGATTATTATGGGTCTAATCACAGCAGTTGTACAGAAAGTTGGTACTAAAGAGTGTCCAGAAATAGCATGATACTGGGCATTGAGTTGATATACAAAAAATACTTATTAAATTAAAATGAATTCTTTAAAAGTAAAAGACTTACTGAAGCTTCTAGTTAAAACCAGTTTTGCTACACAGAACGTGACAGACATACAGATTAAAGGGGAAAAATTCTGGGAAATACAATACTCAGTCCTTTCAGAGGATTCCCTTTCACTTACAAAAGGCTTGAATCTGACTACTAGCAGACAAATACTACTGACATGGTTTTCCTCTATTTCCTTGGTTTGGGATAGAATTAAAAAGGAAAACATTAGAAATTTTGTGATCAAAGACCAATCCTCTTCACTGTTCTTAACTGTAAGCCTACTAAGTAGGGCTTTAATTTGACTCTGAGTTTGGTGAGTTTCTTAAAGCCCAATAAATGTCATACAGTGATTATATATTTTTTTAATTCAGTTCTTAACAGTAGCAACAGCAATAAAAGGAGTATGAGCAACAATAACAGTAATAAACAATAATCATCATCACTTGTGATGCTAATATTAATAATCACTTGGAGAGTTACTCCCAAGACAAGTAGAGCACAACAACGCAGTTGGCTTTTAAACTGCTGAATAAACTGCTGTCCAGACATCTGTTGCAGCTCTCTCTGCTAAAGCAGAGTAACTATTAAATTCTTGTCTTCCCTAAACAGAGTTATAACTAAGGTGGGGCAGTCAGACTTCTGCCTCAGGGTGGGTAAATTAGAGGGCACCAACAGCTCCTTCTTGGAGGTGCTTCTTCCTTTGCCAGCCCAGGCTGTGGTGATAGTAGTCATTGTTGGCCTCACCCTCTTCCTGCCCTGCCTAGCTCTTCCTGTGTGTTTCTTCTCCTTAGAGGCTGGACTTTCAGGAGAACACAAACCTTGGGTGTCCCTGGGTGTACTTCCTCCCCATAGCAGCTGTATCTTCAGTTGTTGCCTGTGGCATACTTCCTCTTCCCCTAGATATATATATTTTCCCTGCTTGCCCCAGGTAAAAATATTGCTAGTTATTTAATTTAATGGAAATTTAATTCCTCAGAAGATGGCAGAATAAATGAGGGGAAGTGTTTTTCTGGACCAATTTCTGACCAGCAAAAAGGAAGTGATTATTAATGTAGTAAGTATTGGAACATTGGGATAAAGTCCATCTTAGAATTTATGAAAGATGAGGAAAGGACAGTCTAATGAACACCTTAGATTTTGGTAAAGCAGATTTTAAAGAGTCCAGAGAAAGAATAGATAGACTCCTATAGTCGAAAATTATAAGAAAATGCTGAAAATGATAAATAAATATGAGTTGTTTTCATTAAAATGGATACTGTTATTAAAGATTAAAATACATGCAAGAGAAATTGGGTGCTATCAAGAATGAAATATTGAAAAAAGTCCATTATTCTAGTGAAGGGAAGCTATATCAAGAAACTGATGTAGATGCACAAGAAATTCATCAAAAAGCTTAGATTTGAAAAAAATGTAGTCAGTGAAACAAAGGGCAGGTAATGAGTATGAATATAAAAGAGCACCATGGTCCCGTGAGAATATTATCAGAAACACTAAAGCCCAGAATGAGCTGAGGCTTGGAAAAAATGCTAAGGATAACAAAAAAGAGCTTAGAAAAAGCTCTGCTGAGTATAAGAGAAAAATCAAATGTTCCCCATGGATGTTCTGAGAAACCTTATACAAAACTCACACCTTGAGGAGTTAGGTCTTGTAGTGAGACTGCATCTCCCCTTACAGTTGTAAGGGAGTATCCCTGAAAGGCAGGAGCAATACTCTAAGGCTACTGACTCAAGTCCCCATCCCAGTATGTTGTTCTCAATGTTAACCTCCAGTGCCCTAGTTTAATTTAAACAATTAGCATGAATTAGCTTTTAGAGATATTTACTAAAGTGGCACGGTAAAACTGATTGGTGTGAAACATCTTACCCCCCTACCCCTCTAAAGTCTGTGACATACCCTCCCACAAGTACATATAGAAGCTAATCTCCAGTTTAGAGAGCTTGTGAGGCAAAGGGTAAGTCACAGTTCCTGGGTGCTGGCAATCCTTTTCTCCTCTTCATGGGATACTCTGGAGTAAAGAGAAAAATGGGAAGATTTTTGGCTATCAGTGAGAGTAGAGTCAAGTCCAATCAACTCTCATATACTTCAGACTCCTTCACAGTAAAATGAGCCAGTTGGACTAGATGTCTAACTAATATTCCTTCTCTCCTTTATGTCTTGTAATTCTGTCAATGTTTTTTGAATGCTTGTTTCCAAGGTTGTCACACGACTGAAAAAATGCTTAAAGATCTCTTTCCCCTTCTGTTAAGTCCCTGAGGATACCATTGTCATAAAGCAGAGTGCTGAATGGATAGATATTCTTTAGAATCTTGAGCATCCTCTATGTGGTGGTCTTCATTGAGTTATATCAAATGAGGGTGTCTATATAACTGACTAAGATTCAGGTCACAAGGCCCTGTTCTGATTTCAGGACCTCTCCACAGCCAGATTGACTACCTGACAACCGCTACTCAAATACCTGAGCAAACTTTTTGACTTGCACCTTGTAAGGACTCCCACACTTATCTACCTTCTGGGGGTGTTATGAGGATTAATTAAGGCTTATGAAGTGCCATAATAGCATTGGATGAAAGGAGCGGCAGGAGAATAATGATACTTCATACACACATGGCACCTTTCATCTGAAGATCTCAAAGTACTTCCCAAGTTTGAATTAATTAAGCTACTGGTAATTGTAAGGTACAATAACAATAATGATTATAATTTTGAACATCATTGTGCTTAATAACCTGATCTGGGATCAATTTATGACACTGTCTCCAACATCTTGCTGGTCAGCCACTTGCTACTCCTAGTCTGTGGCAAAAATGATGGGATAGGCTATCATTTCTGCACTCACCATTTGCCTTTTATTTGTCAGGATTCTACAATGTCACCTATTGTTGTTTATATTTTAAAGAGACTTTCAGGGTCTGGTTGTTCACCCTGATACAAATCTACTCTCCACTCAGCTGCCAAAGTGGTCTTCCTAAAGAACATCACCTACTCAATCAGTTCTATTGACTCCTTCTTACTTCTAGGACGAAGTATAAAATTTGTTTGGCTTTTAAATTCCTTCATAACTTGAGTCCTTCCTACCTTTCCAGTCTTCCTACATTTTACTTCCCTCCCCCCATTCTACAGTCTGGCAACACAGGCCTTCTTGCTGTTCATGATGCTTCATCTTCTGATTCTATGCCTTTTCCCTGATTATTCCTTAGGCTTGGAATTCTCTCCTGTCTCATTCCAGCGTCCTGGCGTCCCTGGTCTCAGGTGAAAATCTACCTCTTGCAAGAAATCTTTCCAGACTCCATCCCCTTGCCTTTCACCATGCTAGTGCCTATTCCTCTGAGATTACCTACTGTCTATTCTGTATAAAGCTTCTTTTTGCATGGTTGGTTTCATGTTGTCTTCCCCATTAGACTGAGTTCAAGTGCAAGGATTGTTTTTGTTTTTCTTTTTAGTCTCAGGTCTTAGAACAGTGTCTGGCACATGGTAGGTACTTAATAAATGCTTGTTGAATTGACTTGACTTCAATACTTGAGCTGGTACTTGGAAAAAAAAAAGGGAAACATTGGAAGAAAACTTATTATAGATTTAGAAGCTTGACCAAGGTAGATTTAATCCTTTTGTTCTTAGAACTATTTGTAATCACTGTTTCTTAAATGGGTGTGGAGGTATTAAGAATGGGAAGGGAGAGAAAGGGAATAAGCATTTATATAATGCCTTTTATGCACCAGCCACTGTACAAAGTACTATTTACAAATATTTTATTTGTAATTCTTTCCTTCCCCTTGCCTTTCCTACCCTTCTCTTCTCTCTTTTTCTCCTCTTCCTCCTCTTCTTCCCCTTCTCTTTCTTCTCCCCCTTCCCTTCTATTCCCTCTTCTCCATTTCCTTCTCTTTCTCCTCCTCCTCCTCCTCCTCCCCCTCCTCCTCCTCCTCCTTTTCCTCCTCCACCTTTCTCTTTCCCCTCATCCTATCCCTCTCCCTTTTTCTCTTTCTTCCTCACTTGGGAGACAATATTTTTTCCACATTGATTCAAGGTTCAAATAATAAACTTTCTTAGGGATGCAAACACTCTTTTCTGTTTTCTTCCAGTTTCATAGAATTTAGTAAGTTGTTTTTGGAAGTAATCTTAGAGATCAACTAATAGTATAAGCCTCTCATTTTACACATGAGGAAACTGAGGACCCTCAAGTCCCTCCTATGCACAGCTACCAGAGCAATCCTAAATGAATCTGAAAATTGCCACTCTTCCATTCAAAAAGATCTTCAGTGCTTGACCGTTGCCTTTTGAATAAAGTCTGAGCTACTAATCATGGCTTTCAGGGCCCTCTGTAACTTAATTTGACTCCCCCCCCATCCCCTTTCCAGTCTAATCTATTTGCCTTCATGTATCCTGTGCTTCAATCAAACTAGGATGAACCACCCGAACTTTCCTCTGTGCTTTTGCTCCTATCACTCCTTATGACTTACTTTATCCACGACATCACCTAGCTGCCCCTTTTGATTATTACTTTTTGTATATATCTTAGCTCATCCACAGGATGGTACAATCCTAGAGGGCAGGTACTCTGCCTCCTCTGTTTTGTGCTCTGAAGTACTTAGCACAATGCTTAACACTTGTAGACATTCAGTGAATGTTTTACATATAAATGAGGCCTGTGACTTGACAAAGAAGTGCTTGTTATGCTTTGTTGCAGACACTCCCTCTGACTCATCCCACCTCACTCCTGACATAAATCTTTTGTTACTGGGTGGCACTGTTACTGGATAAATAGATGGTTGCACTTGGGATTCTAGAAGACTTGAATTCTAATTCTACCTTAGGCAATTACTAGATGTTTGACCCTGGCCAAATCACTTGACCTCTCTAGCTCTTTGTTTTCTCTTCTGTATAATAGGGATAATAATAACACCTACTTCATATGGTTGTAAGGATTGCATAAAGAGTTTAAAAAATTTTAAATTGTTACTGTTAGCTATTGTTTCTTTGTTACTATGGAGGTGAGAGGGTCCATTAATTGGAAGAAGGTGCTGGAACAAAAATTGGATTTAAGATGCCTAAATTTGGGTAAGCCACCATAATAAACTTCAGATTTCTGGCAGGTCAACTAGATAGACAAAAATCTCCTGAAAAGCTGAGGAAGGGTAAGGTGTGTGTGTACCTGAGCATTTTGTGCTATTAAATAATTTCGCAGTTTTGCTCATAAAAATGACCCAAGGAGTTACTAAATTGAGCCTTTTCTATCCGTCATGTATATCATCTGTGAACCAAACCCCCTATATCATTTTTGTGCAGCCAGATGGGAATGGCGATTAGCTTTTGTGTTTTTCAAACCTGAAGGGTGGGCCTGGTGATTCTCTTCTCTATTCTACTTCTTTTTTCAAGCTAGTTTTTTTTCCCAGCCTGCTTTTCATCCTAAGCTTAATGGGTGAGTGGCATTGAGTTCTTGGGCTTTTTCAAGTCAGCCTAGAGGGCCTTATGCCTAGGAATTTAAATCTCTGGTGAGCAGCTCACTACAACTCTAATGAGATGATCAAGAATCTCCTTAGGCCACTTCCTAAATTATGGACTACTGATGCTGCAGCCTGTGTGGCTGGCCAGGCTAAGGAGATCATAGAAGGTACCTTTTCATAAGGTTTCTTTAGGAAGTGAATCAGTATGTCATAGTTATGATTAGCATTTAATCAGCAGAACTGCATGCAGTCTAACTATATGATTAACCATCAGCATCACTAAATTCACATACATTATGGTTAGAAGGGAAATATTAAGTTCTTTTTTAAAATGGGCTTATTTCAGAAAATATCCTTGCATTTTGGAACACCTTGGAAGTATCATGCATGGCCCAGAACCACAGCTCCAGATTCATACAAACTAGCTTCAGTCTTGGGATTTTCTCTCAAAAAATCTCTTTGACTCATATTCCTACATAGGGTTCCCCTTAGGAAAAACAGAGTTTGACTCAACTTTCCCCACCCAGTACTTCCGCTTGGAACATTAGAATTTGGCTTATGCCTAAGTCTCTATAGTACAGGAATAGGGCCCTTAGTTCCTATTTAAGCTATCAAGATATCAAATGTAGGGTGGATTTAATTTATTTATTCAGAAAATGGAAAGACTCCTTCCTACCTAACCCTATAAACAATTAAGATAGCTTCCCAAGAAGCATTCATTATTCTGGAGTAGTTAGAGCTCTGGGACTAGAGTCAGGAAGATCTGGACTTGAATCTTGCCTCAGATACCTACCAGTTGAGTGACTGTGGGCAAGTCACTTAATTTTTCTTGGCTTCAGGTTTCTCAACTGTATAGTAAGAGTCGGAGAAAGATTTTCTCAATGACAGAAAAGGTTCCTTTCAGCTTTATACCTACAGATTTTAAAAAATCTTTTCCCTCTCTGGTGTGCCCCTTTCCCCAGTGAATTTATTTAGTTCTTCAGACTTACTTAGGGGTGAACTAGAACTGACTTGAGCCATCAGCAAATACTACAACCCATGGCTTGATTTATTGTTTTATTAATATTTAGGCTTAATCAAATGATGGAGAAAATATTAATAATGTAGGTTAAACCTGAAAGTGTATAATGTATCCATTCCCTGCATTACCCTTCATCCACTATTTCTTTACGTCTTCACACTTGTAACCTGAGACTCTCCTTGTCCACCTTGGGACTGAGCCTGTCTCAAACAAAGGGAATATAGAATTGCTGGTTACCTTTCCCCCCTTTAGATTTTTCTGGTCACCATAACTTACAGTATCATTGCAGGGCAGGGGTCAGGTTTGCTCTTCCTTGTTATGACTTTGCATTATTGACCCTTAGTATAATGAGATAGAGAGTCTTTGCTCCATTTACTCCTGTCTTCCTGTCTTCCCATACAGGTTCTTGACTTGACTGAATTCTTGTTCTCCCTTTTCCCACTGCCCTGCCTTTCTGACTCCTTGTGTCTTTTGTGTCATCCTTTATAATGTTAGCTCCTCGAGGGTAGGGACTGTCTTTTTATTAATTATATCTCCAGAGCTTAGCACATTGTAAGTGCTTAATGAATGTTTACTGGGTTGGATTGACTTGGACTCCACCATTGTTGGATTCCACCAGTGCTGGGCAGCTTGGTGACACAGTGGTTAAAGTACAGGACTTGGAGTCAGGAAGACATTAGTTCAAATATGGCCTTGGGACACTTGGTAGCTGTGTGCCCCTCGGCAAATCACTTAACCCTAATTTGCCTCAGTTTTCTCAGTGAAAAAAGGACAATCACAGCACCTGCCTCACAGAGTTGTTATGAGAATCAAAAGAGAAAATAATTACAAAATTCTTAGCACAGTGCCCAGCACAAAGTAAATGCTATATAGATATTAGTCATTATCACTATTGTTGCTGCCTGCTCCTACAGTTCCCAGCTTAGCCCAGGAATTCCTCTTCTTTCCTCTAGAATAGGATTTTTGTTTGTCTGATTAAAAAATTATCTAATACTTATCCTCGCCTGAAAAGAAATAAACCTGGCTATTTTTAAAAGCCCTTTTGTTGTTATTCTTAATTCCTGTGCCTACTAAGATTCAAAATATTGGTGAAGTACAGGGATATTTTCATGTGGCTTTTACATCTGAAAGGTATTTTAAAGAGTAATTACCTCATTTAGAAAAATCTAAGAAAAGTTAAGTGACTTAGATGGATTCACACTGTTAGTGACAGAGTTGGGACTAGAACCAAGAACTTCTGGTTTCTAGGCTGGTACTTGTTCCATTGCTTTCGCATGTTTGATAGGCCTATAAGAGGCCTTGTGATATTTCCATCTCTTTCAAAGGACAATGAACACTATTTAAAAAATTAAGTTTTTTTAAGTTTACATTTAAGTTTCTTAAGTTTAAATTTAAAAGAACAAAGTATCCCATGGCCACATTGTAATACTTGTAAGGTTTTGACTTAACCTTTATTTGCCTAACAAAAAGAACTCTAATCTGAAATGTTTTCTTTCTGCTTTAATTTTTGGTCTTTATGTCAGCAATTCCCTCAGCTTGCCCTGTCCTCCCTCCTTTTTCACTGTGCTTACGCTTTGAAAATCCAATTTCTTTTTGCCCTCCTCTAAGCCTGAGTGGATGAAACAGCCCTTCTTTGTACATTAGTTTCTTTCCTTCCTCCTTGCTTCCTTTACTGATAACTTCTTTGTCAGTGCCTTTCTGCCTGTTGTTGAACCATGTCATCCTGTCAGTCAATAAATGTTTATTAAGGTGCCACCTACTAGGTGCCAGGCAATGTGTTAAGACTGGGGAATACAAAAAAAGTCCTTACTCTCAAGGAACTTACAGTCTAATGAGGGAGAGAAAACACATAAATAACTATGTTCAAAAAAGCCATATATAGGACAAACTGGAAGTAATCAACAGGGAGGGGGGGCACTAAGGGATATAGGGAAAGGTGTAAGGTGTAAGAATAATGCTTAGATAGGAGGGGTCAGCTTATAAAGTGCTTTGAACAGCAACAGATTTTATATTTGATTCTTGGGGTGATAGGGAGACACTGGAGTTTACTGAGCTGAGAGGTGACATGTACTTTGGCAGCTGAGTGGAGTGGGGAGAGATTTGAGGCAGGCAGACCCACCAGCAAGTTATTGCAATAGTCCAAATGTGAGGAGGTGAGGTCCACAACAGAGTAGTGGCAGTCAGAGGAGAGAAGAGGATGCATTTGGGAGATGGTGCAAAGGTAAAATTGGCCTTGGCAATTGGCTTCTAATAGCTAAGAGTAAGGCCATCTTATCAGGTCATGGAACTGAGAACTAAGAGTAGTGAAGTTACCTGTCCGAGAATTCTCAGGTAGTAACAAAGCTGAGACTTAGCACAGGACTTCTTTTACTCCAGATCCAGGGCTTGTGTCATTTTGCCAAGCCATCTGGAATAGTTTCTAGGATGAAATCAAAGGGAAAAAATATAGAGAAATAGAGTTTATTAGGAGTGTCACTTGAGTGAAGATTCCAAACTTCAGAGAGTTGAAATGAATGAGAATATTGGATAATGACAAATCTTCAGAATAATTTACCTTTTCACGTTGGGAAATGCAGCTCTCTTTGTGTGGAGGAAGAAAGATATCTTGTATGTGTTCTGATCCTTAAAGGAAGGAAAGAAACAAGCATTTATGAAGCATCTACTATATACCCAGCACTGTTAATCACTTTATAAATATTATTTCTTTTTATTCTCACAACTATTGTAGGAAGTAGGTGCTATAGTTATCTCCATTTTACAGATGAGGAAACTGAGGCAGACAGAGGTTAAGTGATTTTCTGAGGTCATATACCTAGTATCTGAGGCTGGATTTGAATTCAGGTCTTCTGACTCTAGGGTAGCCAGGTAGCACAGTGTTGGGGCTGGAGTCAAGAGTACTTATCTTCCTGAGTTTAAATCAGACCTCAGATACTTCATAGCTGTGTGACCTTGACCAAGTTACTTGACACTGACAATGTTTACCTCAGTTTCTCATCTGTAAAATGATCTGGAGAAGGAAACGGCCAACAACTCTAGTATCTTTGCCAAGGAAAGCCCAAGTGGGGAAGAATTGGACACAACTAAAATGACTAGAGCAACACGAACTTCCTGACTCTAGGTCCAGCACCTGGTTACCTCTAATACTCAATTCTGTGCTTGGATTGTTGTTCCAGGAGTCTATTACCCATTTGATCACCATTTCCAACATTTCCCCATTCATCTCTAAGAGCTTCTAATGGAAGCAAAATATAAGGGGTCACTTTTGCCTCTTCCTACCTCAGCTCCTATCAAAAGGGAGAAAATACTTGAGTCTGTAGATTATAGAGATCAATTTCTATTGAAATGATAATAAATGGGAACCTAGACGTTTTGTTTCCATTAGTGCAGGTGGGGTTAAGTTAGATATAGGAGTAGAAGTAGGGGTTAAAGTTTCATTTTGTCCCCTCCTCCCCCTCACCCACATAATTCTTTATTAGCCTATAGCTTTTTATTTGTTGGTAGGCACAGCTCAGTCATGCACTGACACATTACTCAAGTTTCCAAGTTTGTGCAGTACAAAGTGAAAGACCAAAAAAAAAAAAAAGAATTATTTAGGCAAAAAAATTACTCTTTATAATTATATGGGTAGTTGCTGAAAAAAAAATTCTTTTTGAGAATTTTTTCCACCTCCTGAATGAAAGAGGCAGTTATGGCCAGAAATTCTAGTCTTTGCATCCCTCAAGAAACAAGGCAATGCCCCTCCCCCTCACACCAAAACCCCCCCCAAACCAAACCCAAAACAAAATCGAATGACCCAACAATCCAGAACTAGAGTGCAAAGGACGCTTCATGAAACAATTTCTTTGTATAGTTTTTTAAAACTGTGCTTCAAAGTCACAGTACAAAATTCTTGTTTACTATAACCTTTTATAAATTTCTGAAGAGATGATTTAAAAATTAAAAGGTAGATTTATTGTAGGAAATGAAAGTTAAGCTGAATCTGTAGCTTGAAAAAGAATCAAAATGTCAGAGATCTTGAAATAAGAAAAATAGCTTCGGATCCTCCCTTAGTGACAGGAAAGGAATGTAATGCCTCGTTTCTTCAGAGAGAGCTGTTACCATCGCAGACATGCTGACATTTGAATGAATTGACTGGCCATAGAGACTTTCATTAAAAAAGACAGAATTACTGACTGAATCTCTTCCCTTTACAGAAAGATAGGAGAAAATGTTTTATTCTCATGGTAAACATTAAAATCTGATAGAAGACTGTCTGCTGGCACAAGCTTCCACTGAAATGAGTGTTCCATAGACACTCAAACACCGTGAGAATCATCTTTGTCACCCACCTTTATGTGACATAACATATGTTGCAAGAGTATGCAATAAATCTAGCAATGACTCCCAACCTTGAATAAGAAGGCAGGGCCATTCATTTTAATGGGAGCATCTGTCATAACAAACAGTTTTACGTGAGAAATTTCTTCTGCTGGAAATGTATTATTTACATTATCCTTAAATAAACCAAAATAAGAAAAATAAGTATGAATAAATAAATCTTATTGTAACAGTGTGGCCAATGTGTGGCAGAAATACATGGGACTTCTCTTGGTTTTCAGCAAGGTCTCAGAAATTTGGTGAAGGGCAGGACAGTGAACTCTTTCTGCTCTTAAAAGGGCCAAAACCTTATTCATGTCTCTGCCAAGAAATGGGTGACCTGCTTTTGAAAGGTCTTTGGTTCGCTCAATGACACATCCACATTGAGGCCAAGAAAAGGAAATTTTGTATCAGGCCTGGCAGAATGACCTTCCTTTTGTCCTTCATGTCTGTTTTCTTTCTTCTTTATGCCTCAGTAGCGTGTGTCCTAGATTAACCTAACCTACAATTGTTTCATATTATTTCCCATTTTATTTTTATTAACCATTGTTTTTAGATCAGGCTGTATTTGTGGTCAGGGATTATCAAGCAGAATGTATTTTTTCTTTTTTCCCTCTTATATTTTCTTTCTATGTGTAGAGCAAATATGTCTCAGGTATGACCTTTGATTTTTAAACTGTAGTTTCATCTGATGGGGTGGGCAGGGGTAGGGATTTGGGAAGCTTACTTTTAGCACTATTCCATCACTTAGAGTGGCGTGACTTTTGATGTTATTTTGATGAGTTATTTCTTCATCTCCTGTCTTGAAAGTGTGTATGCTGACATTTGCTGACAAGTATCTCAAAGAAAGAAGATAAAAATTTTGCGCTGGTGTCTCTTAAACACTTTGCTCATCTCAGAAGGAAGGTGCTACGTAAATATGTTTTTCAAGGAAACATTATTATCAAATCAGTCTCAGGGTACTGCCCAGTTTTTAAAATACTATTTTATCTTCCCATCAAAGCACTATATTGCTATTGCATATCAAGTTGGTGAAAGATGGGGTTCCTGCATTGAAAATGCCAGTTGTTTTTTTGGTCAAGAGTTGTGTAAAAAGGGTGTGCTTGAATCTTGGCCATCATTGTTCTCTGCCTTAGTCATAGAAAACTTAGTGGAAGAGATAAGTTTTTAGAAAGGACTTGAAAGGGAAGATGAAGGAAAGGGTTTAAGTTTAGGGAGGGGCCCCAAAGTTAAGAAGAAAAGGGAAAAATCAGATAGGAAGATGGGTAGTAAGTGTGAAAGAGGACTTGGAAATGTGGGAGAGGTAAAAGGACATTTAGAAATATCTTTATATAATAACATTTTGGCTAAAAACACACTATTATCCATTTTAGTTTCATTCTGAAGGGAGTATAGAATTACCATATTCAAGTTAATCAAAGATTATACAAAATCATTTGAAAAGGCTTGATTGTTGTGTGCATGCTTAAATAAAATAAATAAGCCCTGTGGTTGTTGTGTGGCATGGAAACTTGAGGCCAGCCTTGGAGCCAGGGAGATTTGTATTCAAGTCCTTCTATTGGGTAACCATGGACGACAGGCCATTTAACTTGTCACTGTTCTAGGCATCTCTTGAAAGTGAGGCAACAATTTGATTTGCCTCAGTGGAGGGAATTTCCACACTGGGAGTTCTCCACATGGATGAAATCATTGGCCTGGGTGAAAATATTCCCCCCCCCAAAAAAAAAACAAAACCAAAAAAACCCAAAACAAAACACATCAACAACAAAACAAAAGCAAAAATCTCCCCCTAAAAACCCAAGTTGTATATACAGAAAAAAATTATAATGAATATAATACATTTAGAATTCAGAGTGCTAGGACCTTTCTTGAGCATTTGAGTGAATTAACAATGCCATATGCCAAATGACTTTAAAACTGAGACCTGTCCTTTGGGTTAGTGGATGACATAAGTGCTCTTTGATAAACTCCACTATAGAGTCTGGAATAACATGACTTAGAGCAGTATTTATTTAGGAGGGTGATTCTGATTTTAAAACCTTTCATGGGAGGAAACCTGGAAGAAGAATTTCTCAAACTTAAGACCTGACCCCTGATTTTGGGGAAGATTTTAAGAAAAAGTTTCCTTCCAAAATTCTGAAAGATTCTATGAGGTTGAAGGAGCTTGCAATATATTCTCAATCATTTCTTTATCCCAGAGGGTGAGAACCAGACATTGCTTATGGAAAGCAAGCCATCATCAGTGAAACAAGGATAACAACTCTGAGTTACTATAGTGCCAAGTAGAGAAATCACACAATAATGCTTAGTTAATTAAGTAGCTCTCAATGAACTAGCTAGCCAATTATAAAAAGTACTTGTGGACATGCTTAGTAGAAAATAATGATGAAAAGTATAAGTTGCTATAAGCTACAGGAATTGATCATAAAATCCCACAAAATGGAAGTAGTATTTCATTTTGCCTTAAGGCTGGTAACTAGGTAAATAAAATAATGAAAGGGAAAGGAGAGGCAGATGGATTAACAGTATGACAACAGTATGGTATGATGATGAGCCAAACTTGGCAATGATGTCCTATCCTGGAGGCCACTCTGGGTAAGGCCCAGGCCCAAGGTTACAGGTCTGCAATAGGCAGGACTTAGGGGCTTGGTTTAGTCCTAGGTCACTGAAAGCCCTGAGGATCAAGAGACATATGCTAAAGTATTTATAGAACGCTCTGAAGGTTTAAATAAGCTCTGGGTGGTATAGACCTTAGAACGGACCTAAGCCTCAGCAAGGACTATAGACATAGACAAGTCAGATCAGATTCTTTTCTTCAGCTCTTCCTGGTGTAGGTTTGGAGGATACAGGGATCCTTCCCAGGAGAGCCACTGGACTGGCCTAGTCTTGGCCCCATGTGTCATGGGCTTGATTATTCTTTGGAAAAATGTGCCTTATTCATATCATAATCTCACTAGGGGTTTTCAAGCAGTAAGAGGACATCATGGTACTTTGGAAAAGAGTAGTGAGTTTCTAGTTAGAGGCTCTGGGTTCAGGTCTAGATTCTATCATAAAATCACCTGTGTGATTTTATATAAATCATATTACTTCTTTGGGACAGCTAGGTGGCACAGTGGATAGAGTATAAGCCCTGGAGTCAGGAAGACTCCTCTTTCTAAATTCAAATCTGTCTTCAGACACTTACTAGCTGTGTGACCCTGGACAAGTCACTTTACTCTGTTTGCCTCAGTTTCCTCATCTGTAAAATGAGCTGGTGAAGGAAATGGTAAACCACTCTGGTATTTTTGTGAAGAAAACCCCAAAGAGTCAGACATGACTGAAAAACAGCTGAACTACAACATACCTTCTCTGGCCTCAGTTTCTGAATATGTAAAGCAAGGGGAATGGACCAGATGACCTCTGAGATCCCTTCCAAAATCATGAAACTGTTTCTGTCACTTCTTTAATCTTCCTAAGATGTGTCAGAGCATCAAGGGATCATAGGTAAAGCCAGA
This sequence comes from Pseudocheirus occidentalis, assembly GCA_028646575.1. Lineage (NCBI taxonomy): Eukaryota > Metazoa > Chordata > Mammalia > Diprotodontia > Pseudocheiridae > Pseudocheirus > Pseudocheirus occidentalis. Next base: position 136,242,743 of record CM053594.1, on the reverse strand, counting down.
GGCCTCATGTCATTAAATGGAAAGGTGTTTAATTTGTAGAAGGACAAGTATAGGCCACTAGTACTGATTTTAAGTACAACATGAGTAAATCTTGTAACTGGACCCTCAAGACAACAGAAGCCATCACCTCATTTCTTCCAGCTCTCAAAACTGGGCACAATTGCACCAGCATGATGCACACTTCACTGCTGCATCCAGACAGAAATGTGGTTGCTAAGAGAAAAAGAAAAAAAAAAAACAAAACACCTCACTCAGAAAGTACTGCATACATTACTGGAAAACAAGTCTGGCTGGTTTTATGTCAGCCCAGTCTTCTAAGTACAGTTTTTGTTGTTGTATTCACAACCTCACATCCCATTAACCATTGCCCTAATGCCATCCTTCATTTGGCACCACAAGAAAAAAAAGTCATTGAAAAATTATAAATTGACATAACTATCTAGATTGCTGGAGGACTTCAAAGAGTTACGGGAGCATCAATCAGATAAAGTCTCCATGTGTTGCCTGTGTTTCAAATGTTACACTCATGTTTAAATTACTCACAGGCCAGTTGCTTCCTATTTTGAGGTTGCAGCAAACCAAGTTACATTGGCCTAGAAAATGGAGAATTATTATTTTTTAAATTTCTTTGCTTGTCACAGTGTATCTTTCTCACTCTTTGAGGGGCTGGGGAAGAAAAACTGAGGAACTAATGGGAAGAACTGGGGTTCTGGGTTATTGCAAATGCCTTCACTTCTCCCTCTTTGCTCTGTTCTCAGAATCCAGTGAACACAATCTTCTATAAACCTTGTCATTAGGGAAACTCTTTGGAAGCTGTCCAACTCAAAGGCCTACGGTCAAGCAGACACCGTAACTATCAGTAACAAGAACCTTCAGGGACCTGGAAAGAGGTGGCTGCAGGTGGAAAGGCATTTAGTAAACTGAGCAGTACTGCTGGGCCAGGGGAGACAGCTTGGGCTGCTGCTGTTGCTGCTGCTGCCGGAAAGGTTTATCTACTGATCAACACAGTGTGCCAGAGGGCTGATGGGATCCCCCTCCTTTGGCAGGAGGTGCCAGTTGTAGCCTGCAACTAGATGGCAGGAGAGAACAGGAGAGGAAGCCCAATGCCAAAGCAGCAGGAACAGTTCCTCAGAGAATGCATACTAGGTCCAGACCTTTGCCACTGCTTCCCCTACTCTGTATGTAACCTGGGCCTGGAAGTTATGGCTGCCTGCTTGCATTAATTACCTCTCTTTCTCAGACATATTTATTCCAAACTACCTTTAGGGTTCAAAGTGCAGGAACCAAATGACTAGGCTTGAAAGCAATTAGGAAACAGGTTATTTTAAATTAACAAACATGGTTTACCAGCTGGCCAAACCAGCTTGTTTATTTCATAGGTTAGCAAAGCAACACCCCAGAGTAGAAGAACAATATTGAAACATAAGTTTACAAATAAAATGTATTCATATTTTATTGTATGTTGATATTATCTTATATAATACACACACATATATGTATATATATAAAAATGAATCATATAAATACCTTTATATACCTGTGACCTTTTTCATATGGAGAGCCCTGAGTATACAAACAGACCCCTACTGATGCAGATAATGAATTTTATTTTTTATAACTTACAGTTTTAGACATTTGCCTGGGGGCATCAAATCATAGGATCATTGATTTAGATGAGGAAGGGACTTTAGAAGTCATTTAGTCAACCCCTTGATTTTACAGGTGAGGAAACTGTTACCTTTTCCCACTGAGAAGTTAAGGGACTTTTACATAGTCACATATATGTCAAAGGTAGGGCTAAAGCCCAGATCTTGAGGTCAGGAAGACTACATGTACCATATGCATTCAGATATGTTACATGGTAATATTTGTTGTTATTGAGTCATTTTAGTCACATTCTACTCTTCATAACTCCATTTTGGGGTTTTCTTGGCAAAGATACAGGAGCAGTTTGCCATTTCCTTCTCCAGCTCATTTTACGGATGAGGAAACTGAGGCAAATGGGGTGAAGTGACTTGCCCAGAGTCACAGAGCTTGTAAGTGTCTGAGATTAGATTTGAACTCATGAAGATGGATCTTCCTGGTTCAAGATAAGTGCTCTATCCACATACCGCCTAGAGTAATTCATAAGCATATTTAAGTATAGACGGATTCTTGCCGATGGACTGTTTAACAGTTTTGTTCTGTGACTGACTTTATATTAAGAGATATTACATAATATAAATGGAAATAAATAAATAAATAAATACACTATAATAAATGGAAATAAAGTAGAAATAAATAAAACTATAGGTAAAAAAACTACTAAACATCAAGATACAATTCTCTCTAAAATGTCTAATCTTCATATAAGACAGAAAAGATTTGAGTTTCTTCATACGTGTTATCAATTTCCTATGCCTTCTTTTTCACTTTAACCCTTCTACATAGCTTCAGGCTTCTTAAAATGTATTCCAATAGTTGAGTTTTGTCATGAAAAGCAAGGTTTGATTGACTCTTTCCTAAGGATGCTGAAATATAATTCCAGACCCTTAATCTAATTTCTAATTAAGTTAGTAACATTCCACGTTTAAAATTCTCTATAGTTTCAATATGCTGCCATACTCGGATTAATTTCCTAGGGTTGGTTGGTTGTCATCCTTCATTCTGGAAGAGGACCAAAACAAAATCACTATGGTAAAGTTAAGTTTCAATGTGTCCAACTGTGGTTGATTAGACCAATATGAGCTCGGAATGCTCTATCACAGGTCAGGCACAAATACTCTGTGTGAACATTTGGGGTGGAATCTCCAAATTTTCACCTCTTGCATTTCCTTTGAGCTGTTTCAATTCTTCTTTCCTCATAGAACACAGCACCTTGTCTGATGTGGGCATGCCATGCTGAGGGTTCCTGTGCCAGTGTCTCCCATGTTACACAATCAATTCCAAAGTTCTTGAGAGAGACCTGAGAGTGTCCTTGTATTGCTTCTTCTGACGACCATGTGAATGCTTGCCTTGTGTGAGTTCTCCATAAAACAGTCCTTTTGGCAAGCATACATTTTGTATTCAAACAACATGGCCAGTGTGTCAGAGTTGTGTCCTCTGAAGCAGTTTCAACGTGTGGCAGTTTAGTTTGAGTAAGGACCTCAGTGTCTGGTACCTTATTAGGCCTCATGATATTCAGAATCTTCCTAAGACAATTTGAATGGAAGCAATTCAGTTTCCTGGCATGGTAGACTGTCCAGTTTTCATAGGCATACAACAATACTTGTGAAACAAATTAATTTCCTAGGGTAGGTTATAATATACAAACCTACCTTGCTTTAACAAAATCACTTAAGGTAAACACCCATAAAATATGACCCCAGACAAAGTATAGGACTCTCAGACTCACAAAAATACAGAAAACACATCTCTCGCTGAAGGCAGCTCAGCAGCAGGGGCTCAGCATGGCGGGCCGGGAGTGGAGGCTGACCCAACCTGAAGCTGAGACCACGGCCAGGCCTGGGGTGGTAGGAAGGAGCTGAGCTGACCCAAGCCGAGCCAGGCGGCAGCCAGTCCTTAGGAAAGAAGATCTACAGCCTCCAGCACCTCCACATCTATTGGAGAGGGGCAGCTCGGCAGGAGGGGCTCATCCAGTAGGCCGGCAGGCCGGGAGACATGACTAGCCCAGCCCGAAAACCACAGCCACAGCCAGGCCAGGCCCCAGGGCAACCAGAAGGAGCCAAGCCTCCCAAGAGGCAGCTTGAGTCTACTTCAGGGAAGATCTAAAGCACCTGAGGGGAACTTCACATCCAACAAACAAGGATCAGAGACGGTTAGTGAAAGTGAAACTTTGAAATTTAATTTGGTGAGGGGGAAGCAGTTCAGTCAATCTGCCCCCGGGGTAAGGAAGCAGTGGGGGAAGGGAACTGCTGGAACCAGCTGCGGCCCCCACTGGGCTGCTTCAGAGCTCCTGGCCTGCAAACTCCGCAGGGGGGCTGGATCAATTGATCAGGGCCAAGTGCTCTTGCATTGAGTGGCCTGGATCCAGATCGTGGTCTTGGGTGGTGGTCCTGGGGTGCGCTTTCAGCAAGCCAAAGCTGGGGGGACTTGCAACACCCCTCCCAATAGCTCTGGCAAGTGGGAAAACCCCAACGATTTGGAACAGAGCTTTCCCCCCTGGAAGAAGAGTTTCACAGAGCTAAAAAAAAAACCAACCAATTAATTGACTGGCCAACATGAGGAAAAGGAAGCAAAATAAGAACAGCAATAAAACTCTAGAATCCTTTTTTGTGGACAAAATGGATCAAAGCATGGAATGGGAGGAAGAAAACCCAGACAGAATTCCCATACTAAATGCTTCCAAGAC
>CM053594.1:136215022-136229973 GCA_028646575.1 Pseudocheirus occidentalis | reverse complement strand
ATGGATTCAAGGGCCGACCTTTCTACCTCCAAAACACTAGCTGGGTGACCATGGCAAGTTTTTTAAATTTCTCAATGTTCCAGCTAACTAGCTGAGATTTTAAATGGCAGAATTGTTTGCTGATCTTCATTGGTGCAAGGAATTTCTATGTTGATGAAGTCATAGGTTTGCATGCCCCCACTTCCCACATCCTCAAATGTATTGTAGACACATTTACAAAAATTTACTGCCATATATGTTACTGGAAGAAAGTTGTACATAAAATTTTAGAAGTCTCATTAAGTATCTGGGATCTCACTCTTAATGAACCAGGTCATAAATTACCCTAAATTATGCCTGTGTTCTCTTTTACCAAACTACAAAATCAAATCATCATCAAGATTTAATTATACTCAGGGCTGAGAAATACATTTTGCAATTTAGTGTTTTGTCTGTGGCCAAAAAGTTTAGCAAGAACCTCCCTTAAGAAGAAGAATGCTTAGCCACAATCCTAAGCACAACTAGTCAGATGACTAATATATCTGAAGAGAGAGTCATCTAGGGGAATACATAGCAGTACTTTCAAAGCCAGCTGGGAGCAATGTCTATCTGTGCCAGAACTTAGAAATATTTTCAAGCCCTAGACTCCATCTCCCATACCGAATTCCTAAAGGCAGGCTTTTTTCAAATAGTCAATAGTCACAAACAGAGCAGAAGAAAACGAGGGATCAGACAATAAAATGAAATGTTAGAATATGGAGCTTAAGGTAAATCTGTTATTTCTCCCTATTGAGCTTGAAAAAGATAACTTATAACCTAAAAACTTTGGGTTTAGAAGCTAGAAGAAATGACCTATATGATGGCATATAATATTAAATAATTTTATTTGTTATGGTTTAAAAACCAGAAATATACACAACAAATACACACACATATATGTATATGTACACATAGAAAATATATGTACATAGATGTATGTGTATATATGCATATACAAGATGTCACCAAAGTCTTACTGTAGTTTTAAAATACTAAAGCTTAGAACTGCACCAAGATTTTCGGGATATCCTGTCTATATTTCTGGGTTTTATTCTGGGTTTAGTTCTCCTCAGTGAGTTTGAAAATATAACCTATAGCCCAAGAATTTTGGCTTTAGATGCTAGAAGAAATGACTGATGTAATGGCCCATAACATTTGATACAGTTTTATTTGTTATGGTTTTTAAAACCATATACATGGAGTGGTCTGGTGATTTCGTTTCTATAAGGAACTCCCAAGTGGGGAAACTTACTCTTTCAATGCAAGTCAACACCTTCTATACAGTTTGTAATCTGAGCGAGTTAACCTTGAGCGCTGAGCAGTTCAGGAATTGGCCCAGGGTAATGCAGTCAGGATTCATCAGAGGAAGGGCTTGAATTCAGTTCTTTCTAATGTCATACCCCTGTTCTCTAGCTGCATCTCATGAATAATATCTAACTTTGAATCTGTTTAATAATCCTGTTATATGTATGTGTAAATATATACGTATATGTACACACCTGTATGTATTGTATTGGTTTATTGTTCTCCCACGTTCTCTAAGAGGACCAAAACGACATCACTATGCTAGAGTCATGTTACAGTGTGTCTGCCTGTGGCTGATGAGACCAATATGAGCTCAAAATGTTCTACCATAGTTCCGGCACAAATAGCCCATGTGAACATTTGGGGTGGATTCTCTAAATTTGCATATCTTGCATTACTTTTTAGCTACTTCAATTCTGCATTGCTCATAGAGTATAGCACCTTCTCTGATGAGGGCATGCCATGATGGGTGGTCCTATGCCAGTGTCTCCCATGTCACACAATCAGTTCCAAAGTTAAGAGATACCTTGACAGTGTCCTTGTAGTACTTCTTCTGACCACCATGATGTATATTTCATGTATCCGTGTGTGTATCTCTCCTTCTCTCTCTCTCTCTCTCTCTCTCTCTCTCTCTCTCTCTCTCTCTCTCTCTCCCTCTCTCCCTCTCCCTCCCTCTCTCTCTGTCTCTCTGTCTCTGTCTCTCTCTCTGTCTCTCTCTGTCTCTCTGTCTCTCTCTCTCTCTCTCTCTCTCTCTCTTTTCATGTCATAGTTTATGTATAGAGTATACCCAGTACAAGGTGTGCCAGGCACTCCTCTGGACTTTTTATACCAAATCTTGAAATGATGTACTGGAAAAAAGAAACATTACTATTTTTTATTATCAGGAATTTTCAGTAGCTGTTTTTTCATGCATTGTGAAAATAAGAATTAACTTCCTGTGGTGTTTTTGTACTTAAGTGGGAAAATATAGCCATGGTCTAACCATTAGACAGTACTTTTCCAGAAAGTGTCATTATTCTTTTACTTATTCATTTAGTCAAATCAGATTGGTTGATCCTCCTCTAGAGTCCTTTTCTAAGGCTTCATGACATGGTAGTGACCTTGCTCTCAAAGGCTACACAATGGAGTACAGTACAAGTTTTAGCAGGTCCTATCATGCTACAAAGACTTTAAGCAGGGGCATAGTCAGAATCATAACTAGGGTGGGGTTACTAGGGCTTTGCCTAAAGACACAAAGTTTAGGGGCTCATCTCTATGTTCCACTGGTCTGAATTACAGATTGTAATTTCAGTGTGTTCAGACTAGTATTCATAGGATCCTGGTGGAATAGTACTCCTTTCCCAGAGCTTGCCTTTTCTCTAACTCTGTGAGGATATGGGCTAGAAGTACCAGAGAATACTCATAGTACCCCTCTCCTAGTGCTAAGGGACCTAGTGCTAATAGGACCGTATTCCGTACCACAGCTGTGTGTCTCCCTCCCTTCACTGTCAGACCGTTGTCTGAATTTCTCCCAATTTCTGATCCCATTCCCCCAACTATTATCCCCCAGTTGAAAAAATTCTGAGTGATATCTCTGGCCCAGTGACCCACTTCATTTGTGTCTACTTAACACCAATCAAGTAGAGTTCCGAGAAGCTCATTATGTAAGTGGTGGCTCTGAAGTGCAGCATAGCAACTTACGTCCACAAATGGGCTGCCATTGGCGTTGGTGGAGGCCATGTTACAAAATACAACAAAACAAACAGACAAATAAAAGGGATCTTTTCAAGTTTCAAAAAGTATGTTGGTTGGTATATTCCTGTCCTGAAAAATGTTAATATTAATTGTTTACAGAATTTGATCAGAATCTTAAAAAGAACATCAAGGCAGTTTGAACCCAAGCTAAATCATATATAAAGCAATATGCTGAATGGAGTTAAATGAAGGCAAACATACTTTGGAGTACTAAGTCACTTCCTTTTGATGAGCTTATGTTTTCTGGATTATATATATTCCCCACCCATGTATTCACATGTGATAACTTTTTAGTAAATTATCACAAGCCTCTTTATTCAAATTCATCTTTCCTTATTGCAATTTCCTAACCAATTATGTGCCTAAAAAATACTTATATGCCAGACCGCTACATTCTGCCAAAGGGATGTGGAGGGGCAGTATTTAATAGCTTATTGAGTAATCCTTTGTGGGCTTTCAAAATTAACTCTTTCCCACAGATTCTAATTTTTTTAATGAGAAAAATGAACTATAGAAAAGACAGTACAGTAGAGTAGAAAGAATTCTGGATTTTTGGTTAAGAAGCACCATATCTGAATCCTGACTCTGCCAGGATGTTGGGCAAATCACTTCATCTCCTGGGACATCATCTTCATCAGAGACTGGACAGGATGATCTCTAAGAGTCCTTCCAGTGCTAAGATCTGATGATTCTATGAATTGCCTGCATTGCCCATGGTCCCCAAAAGGTGGTAGAAGAAATGCTGCTGGAAAAATTTATCCACAAGATAGTTCTGTTAAGGAAGGAAGAAAGGAAGAAAGCAAGCATTTATCAGGTGTCTAGCATGGGTCAGGTACTATGCTAAGCCCTTCACAACCATTATCTCATTTGATCTTGTGGAAGTACCCCTGAGATTAATCTGTCTGCTTTCTGAGTTACCTTACCAGGCAGATGCACTGGATACAGAGGAAGCCTGTTTGCTGAAGAGAGCCAAAATCTTGCTCACTCTCAGATGCCTTTGCTGGTGTTTTCTGGCTGACCTTGTTGAGCTGTGCCTCCCCCAAACTGGCCCAATCCAGCCTTGTGGTCAACTGTTTCTATAAAACATCCAGCTTCTATGTCCATCTCTTCTTGGGAAAGATTGTCCATTCTTTTTCTCAGCCCCTCCCTGAACCTCTCCATTGTGGTTTTTGAGTATTAATCTCCACTGCCTTTCCTGGGTTGTGGGCTCCTTTGTTTTTTATACTAGGAGCCTCAATGTTAGTGTTTGGTTTTCCCTCTAATAAAACTTTTGTGATTTCAACCCAGCTTGGACTCCTCTGCATTTCAAGGTTGACAATCCTTACAACAACCCTAGGAGGTAGGTTCTATTATTCTTTCTAGTTTACAGAGGAGGAAGATGAGGCACACAGTGTTTAAGTAATCTCCCCTGGATCACTCAGCTAGTTGGAAGCCAGGTTTGAACTTAAGTGTTTCTAACTCCAAGCACAGAACTTTGTATACTGGGCCACCTTGCTGTCGTTAGGCATTTTTCCTTAAGGAAAATGAAGTGGTGATCTCAGCTGAGATCCTTCCCGTCTGTCAGTCATTCATTGTCTAACAAGTCTCAGGAAGTAAATCAATGGGGAGAGGGAGATTTTGTTTTATTCATGTAATAACTGAACAGTAGAACTAATCCATATCATTCCATGCACCCTCTCCCCCACCTGACTTCTACCTGCACACTTTATAGACAGGCACCTCAGTCTTACCTGGAACTCCCCTGGGACAGAGAGTGAGCAGGTGAGAATGTGGACAAATAATAATGATCCCTTGGAGATTCCAAGAGTCTGCTTGATACACAGAGTTACCACCATACCCTTTGGATTCCTGAATGGCATCATTCTTTGAGTCAAAAGTACCTCTATGTCTTCTAACTCTGTTGATGTAGGTAGAACTCCATGAATCCTGATCTTTCCAACTTGCTTTCCTCTCAAGGATGGTATTACTTTGTTGATCCTAATCAATTGTCTCTAGAGGAGAACCCAAAATTCTGCAATAGTCTCTCATAAAGGGAAGTTCTCCTTTAAAGATTGCCTTTTAGATAGAGAGAGCTAATATTCTTTCTACTGGACCCCATTGCCTTTCTTCATGAAATATAAACCCCTTTATTTTTTCAAAGAAAGAAACTGAGGCCCAGAGAGGGAAATTGGTTTTACCAAAGGTTACAGAGGAAGAAATAGCAAAACTAGATTTTAATTCTGGTCTTTTGCTTTTAAATACAATGTTCTTTCTACCACACTGAGCTATCTCTCTTTGTTCAACTAAAGTCAATTCAACAAGCATTTCTTAAATGACTAATATGTGCAGGGTATTGCGCTAATCACTGGGAGATACAAGATTAAATTTGTACTTAGAGAAGCAAGCTAGTATTATCTATCTCTTTATGTGAGCTCCCTAAAAGAGGAGTCTGAAGTCATAGTGGAGATTGTGTGAATTCCAATATGGTTTCAGAAAATGACTAGCTGTGTGACTTAGAGCCAGTCATTTGTCTTCATTAGGCCTTAGTTTCTTTAGCTATAAAATGTTGAGGGCCGCTGTGACAATCAAGTGAGCTGATACACACAAAGCACTTTTCAAATCTTCAGGTACTTTTATTATTATTATTATTAGTTGTTGTTAATTGTTGCTGTTGTTAACCCAGATTTCTATAGGAAATAATGATTAGAAGAGAAGTGTGTGAAAAGATCCAAGAAGTTCACCTACTTCAAGGGAAAGGAGCAAGGATGATTATGGTAATGGGAAGAAATACCTTGCAATACTTCTAACAATCAGCTTTTCAATAAGTTTCTCTTCATAAGATCAAGAGGCAGAGATGAAGGAACAAGTGGAAGAGACTAAGAGGCTCAGATTTATTCTGAAAGAACTGATCCTGCTGGGTATCCTGAAACCTCTGAGGCCTGGAAGGCCTGGAATTTCCATGCCATGTGAAGCAGCCATCAGAGTGTGTAGAAAATTCTGATGTAAAACAGTGGTCTCTGAACTTTTTTGAATGTGCACACCTATTAGTAAAATATATCTGAGCACATGATTTGTGTTTATTTTGTTGGTTAGTCAGTTGTTCAGTCTTGTCTTGTTCTTTGTAACCCCATGGAACTGGGGTGGGGAACCTGTGGCCTCAAGGCCACAAACGTACCCTTCTAGATCCTTGGGTGAGGTCTTTTGACTGAGTCAAAGTTTTACAGAACAAATCTTTTTATCAAGGAGATTTGTTCTGTGGAATTTGTATTCACTCAAAGGGCTACACTTGAAGACCTAGAGGACCACATGTGGCTTTGAGGCAGCAAGTTTTCCAGCCCTGCCTTGGAGCATAGCATGCCAAATCCTTCTGTCTTCCACTATCTCTTAAAGTCCATCCAAGTTCATCCAGGACACCATTTCTTCCTCTGATGTCTCCTTTTTCTTTTGCCTTCAATCTTTCCCAGCATCAGTGTTTTCAAAAGAATCCTGTCTTTTCATTATGTGGTCAAAGTTTTAAAGCTTTAGCTTCAGTATTTAACCTTCCAGGGAATAATCTGAATTAATTTCTTTAAATACTGAATGATTTGATGTTGTTGTCCAAGTGACTCTCAAAAGTCTTCTCCAGCACCACAATTCAAGAGTGTCAATTCTGAAGTGCTCACTTTCCGACTCTCACAAAGAGCCATCTTGACTACATAAGGAACAGTTCATTAGAGATTAATCTTTCCATTTTTGAAATGGTTACCAAACTGGTAAAAAATGGGAATGCTTAAAGATTTCATTTACCTAGGTTTGAGCAAAGCTTCCAATAAAGTATCTCATATCATTCTTGTGGATGAGATGGAAATATTAGGTAGCTGGATTCAAAGAATGGTTGTTAATATTTCATTGTCAGCACTGCAGAAGGTCTCCAGTGAAGTACCCCAGGCATCTGTGCTTGAATTATTTTTATCAATGATTCAGATAAGGATGTAAATGGCCTGATTGCCAAATTTGTAGATGGCACAAAGCTGAGAGAATAGCTAACATACTATTTGAGAGTCAGGATCAAATAAGAGCTAGACAGGCTATAGCATTGGGCCAAATCTAATAAGATGGCATTCAATAGGAATAAATATAAAATCTTACCATTAGGTACAAAATAATCAACTTCTCAAGTATGAGATGGGGGAAGGAGGAGGAGGCATAGTTAGGCAGTGGTTTGTATGAAAAAGATCTAAGGGTTATAATCAACTGCAAGTCAATATTAGTGAATAGTATTACATGACAGCTCAGAAAACTAATTCAATCTTGGCATGTGTTAACAGAGGAGGCATAGATTCCAGGAATAAGGAGGTAATAGTCCCACTGAACTTTAACCTCATTAGGTCTTACCAGGAGTTTTGGTTCCAGTTCCAGATGTCATGGTTTAAGAAGGACATTGATAAGCTAGAGAATGTTCAGAAGGGCACAACTATCACAGTGAAGGAACTTGAGTCCGTATCATATGAAGATAGCTGAAGGAATTGGATGTTTAGCCAAAGGAAGAGAAAAGATAATATTTGTCTTCTAAGTCAAGAAGTGACCAAGACTAGTATTTGAAAGGTTACCATATGGAAGTGCTATTGGTCAGTTATGTCTGATTTTTTGTGATGCTGTAGACCATACTGTCTATGGGGTTTTCTTGGTAAACATACTAGAGTGGTTTGCCATTTCCTTCTCCAGTGGATTAAGGTACTTGTGTTGCACAATTAGAAAGTGTCTGAGGTCAGATTTTAACTCAGGTACTCCTAACTCCAGGTCCAGTGAGCCACACAACAGCCAGAAGAGGGATAAGACCTGTCCTACTTGGCCCCAGAGGGCAGAACCAGGAACAATGAGTAGAAATTTCAGAATCCTCTTTAGATTTGATGTGAGAAAGAACATCCTAACAATTAGAGCTGTGTAAAAGTGGAAGGCACGGACCCAAGAGGAAGTGGCTTCCCTGTCCTTGGAGGGTCTCAAGCAGAGGCTGAATGATCAGTGGTTGGGTATGATGTAGCAGGGATTTTCTTTATATATGGGTTGAACTATATAGCCTCTCAAGTTTTTTCCACTTAAGTTTTGTGTGTTTTAGAGTCAATGATGTTTTCAGACTAATTGGCTATATTTTTAAGGCAGAAATAGGGTTGAATGTGGTTAGGTCTGGTCACAGGCAAATGAAAAGTAGAGTTAAATTTTAATTAAATAGGTTAGGGCTGATCTGTATTCTTCTTAACCAGAGCTTTACTCTATAGCTTGGCAATTTAACCATCAAAAAAAATTATTTTAGACTCAAATGCCAGAACACAAGTACAGAATAGAGAAAAGAAACAAAAACATAACATACAACTTAAATACTGGAACTTAAATAGAAAGTAAGAAAGAAAAAGAATCATGTGTATAGGAGAACATAAGAGAGGATTCAAAATATGTAACAATAAATTGTCATTTCAAAAAAGCCTATATGATAATACACTTCGTGTTGAGAACTATCCATCTTTGCTTCCTTGTAAGTCTTCTTTTGTTCTCTGTTGTGCACTTTTTTTACATTGTTCTCCCTTCCCTCCCCCCATAAAGCTACAATTATTTGGATATGTTTCTCTATAGCTATAGATATCTAGACATATGCATATATACATACATATATCAAAAATACTTTCCAAAATTCTGCTACTGATCTTTGTTTTTATGTTTGTGCATAACTCTTTTTTCCTATACCTCCTACCTCCTCTACTTTATCTGCTACCTTGCCTCCTATACTTACCTATCCCCCTACAACAGTGGTTCTCAACCTTCCTAATGCTGGGACCTTTTAATACTCGTATGTGGGTGTATCTGCATGTGGGCGGACACTCCTGGAGATGGATAGAGGAGGTTCCTAAGACCATCGAAAATATGTGTTTTCTGATGGTCTTAAGCAACTCCTGTGAAAGGGTTGTTCAACCCCCAAAGGGGTCACAACCCACAGGTTGAGAGATGTTGCCCTACAAGGATCCCTCCCCTATCCTCCCATTTCAATTAATCTAAACATTCTTCTATATCCCCTTAAAAAAATAAAATTCTTTTTGTTTTTTTAAAATTTAATTGACTTGTTTATTTACTTTTAGTTTTCAAGATTCAGTTCCAGAATCACTTGAGTTTCAGATTTTTCTCCCCTTCCTTCCCCTCCCCCCTGCCATAGTGGCATACAATCATGTATAGGATCTGCAAACACTTTCACATTGTACAATAGTCTGGTTGTATAAAAGTGTTGTAACCAACAGAATGAACAAGGGGAAAAAAACAAAAAACAAAACCAAATGTAGTAAAGAATGATAGCATGTGTTGCTTCAGTCTCCATTTAAACTCTGGTCTTTCTAGATCTTTCTCTGAATGTAGATATCTCCTTCCATTCTGAGACTTGTAGAGTTGTCTTTTAATTGTGCTTTGCTGAGAAGAGTTCAGTTTATCAAGGTTGGTCGTCACACAAATGATGTGTCTGTGACTGTGTACAAATTTTTCCTGGTTCTGCTCTTCTCACTTAGCATCAATTTGTATATGCCTCTCCAGGTAATTATGAAGTCCATCTCCTTCCCATTTCTTATAGCACAATAGTATTCCATTACATTCATATACCACAACTTGTTCAGCCATTTCCGAATTGATGGGCATCCCCCTAAATTTCCAGTTTTTTTTGCCACCACAAAGAGAGCTACAATAAATATTTTTGTACATACGGGTCTTCCTTCCACTTCTATGATCTCTTTAGGATACAACCCCAAAAGTAATATTACTGGGTCAAAGGGTATGCAGTTATTTATAGCCCTTTGGGCATAGTTCCAGATTGCTCTCCAGAATGCTTGTATCAGTTCACAGCTCCACCAACAATGCATTAGAGTTCCAATTTTTCCATATCCTCTCCACCCCCTTTTAACCTGTTCCTTCACCCCTCTCTTGTCCTCCCTCCCATGCCCTACCATTTTATTTCTTTTGAATTTAGAACTTTTATACTCTTATACACACACACACACACACACACACACACACACACACACATACACACATTGTCTCCCCTTAAACCTATTCCATATGAAAGTCGGTTACCAGAACTACCAACCCTCCTCTCCCATCTAATTCCTCTGTATTGATTCTTCCTGTTGTGCTTCATTTGTATAAAATAATTACTCTTTTAGCTGTTCCTAAATGGTTTTACTTTTAAAATTCATATCATATTCAGGTTTACCCCAGTCTTTCATATGAGCTACCCAATTACTACTAAGAATCTTAGACATACATTTTAGATTTTACATATATAAAAAGTAAATGGTCTGTCCTTATCGAATCCCTTATAATCAATCTTTGGTATTTACCTTATATTTCTCTTCACTCTTATATGTTGAATCTTCTATTAAGTTCAGTTACTTATTTATTTACTTTTTACCAAAGTCTTGAAAGTTTGACAGTTGATCAGATGTCCATTTTCTTTTCATTCAGGATTATGCTTAACTTTGTAGGGCATAATATTTTTGGCTAGAACACCATTCTTATGCTCTTTGATATATAGGGTCCTACACCCACCATCCTTTAATTTCTCCGCTGCTAGGTCTTATGTGTTAATAACTGTGGCACCATCATATTTAAATTGCCTTTTTGGTTTTAATATTTTATCCTTGAGTTGGGAATTTCAGAGTTTGACTGTGTTATTCCTATGAGTCTTCCTCATAAGATCTCTTTTAAGTGGTGTTTGATGGATTGTTTTCTATTTCTATTTCCCCCTTGTTCTAATGCTTCACAACAATTTTCTTTAACTACTATTTTTTTTGGAGGGGTGAAGGCTGGGTAATTGGAGTTAAGTGACTTGCCCAAGATCATACTGCTAGTTTTGTGTTGTGTCTGAATCTGGATTCGAACTCAGGTCCTCCTGACTCCAGGGTTGGTGCTCTATTCACTGCACCACCTAGCCACCCCCAATTTTCTTTAACTATTACTTGTATTATTGTATCAAGATTCTTTTTTTATCTTAACTTTCATGTAGTCTGATTATTTTTGTTTTTTCTTCTTGATCTATTCTCCAAATCTGTTGTTTTTCTTATAAGATGCCTCACTTTTTCTTCTATTTTTTCATTATTCATGTTTTGTTTAATTACTTCTTAATCTCTTATAATTTTGCTGGCTTTACCTAGCTTAATTCTAACTTTCTTTTTTTTAAATTTTATGTTCATTTTTAGTTTACATCGTTCATTTCCACAAGATTTTGAGTTACACATTTTCTCTCCATCTTTCCCCTACCTACCACCCAAAAACAGCAATCCTGCTGAATACCCCCTCCCCCAATCTCCTCTCTCCTATATCCTCCCCCATCCTCACTCTGACTTTCCAGTAGGGCAAAATGCATCTCCATACCTCAGTGCCTGTATATCGTATTTCCTAGTTGTGTGTAAAATAATAATAATAATATTTTTTAAACATTTGATTTTAAAACTTTGAATTCCAGATTCTTTCTCTTCTTTCCTCATCATCCACTCTTACAGGGAAGATAAGCAATTCAATATAGGCTGTACATGTATAGTTACACAAATTATTTCCATAGTGGATATATTGTGAAAGAATGACCATATTTCCCTCCATTCTATCCTGCCCCCCACTTGTTCTATTTTCTACTTTGGCCCTGTCCCTTTTCAAAAGTGTGTGCTTCTAAATACCCTCTCTTCCCCCCCACCCCCAATCATCCCACCTTCTTATCCTCTTCCCCTCTACTTTCCTGTAGGGTAAGATGCCCAATTTAGTGTGTATGTTATTTCCTCCTTAAGCCAAATTGAATGAGAGTAAGGTTGACCCATTCCCTTTTGCCTTCCATTGTAAGTTTTCCCTTGCCTCTTGTATGTGAGATAATTTACCCTATTCTGTCTCTCCATATCTCCTCTCATTATATTCTTCTCTCACCTCTTAATTTGATTTAATTTTTCAAAATATCATCCCTTCATATTCAATTGATCCTATGCCCTCTGTCTATGTATATACCTGTACACATATATACACATACCCACATATGTATTCATACACATGTATACCCTCCTATATAGACATATATATGTAGGTATACACATATACACATACATACACATACATACATATACATGTGTGTATATATACATACACACATGTATATACACACATTTATATTCCCTTCAACTATCGTAATACTGAGAAAAGTTTCATAAGTTATGATGATCATTTTTCAATGTAGGAATATAAATAGTTCAACTTTGGTAAGTTCCTTATGATTTATTTTCCCTGTTTACCTTCTCATGCTTCTCTTGCTTTTTGTATTTAAAAGTTTTGGTTAGCAAGTTACTACAAATGATTGTTATTGTTCATCTTTTGTTTTTGAAAAGGACCAGTGACATCACAGGGTGATGTCTTGACATGTATGTGAATTGGATTAAATGAGGCAGAGTTGCACAAAGTCATCAGCCTCCCTTTCTGAGTCCTTTCCTGAGTCATTGAAGTCCAGTGGCAAGACAAAAGACAGGATGACTCTCAGTGGCCCAGGATGCGCTAGATGACCTTACCTCTTCAATGTCTGAGCAAGCTCTAAGCATTTCATGGAGCCTGCTTCTTCTGCTTTCATGGTTTTTGGAACAAGTTGTTCTCATCCATCCATTCCATGAGGGGAAGCCTTCACATGGTTGGGGTAGACATTCCCCTAACTCACTGATGGTTTTGAGGCCTCTTGGGTAGCGTATACCTGTCTGCTGAGACAGTTTTACTGAGGTGTGGCTGGTGCACATGTTATAGTTTCTTGGAGCCATAGGTGAGAGTCGAGTGCCAGGTGGATGCCATAGGTGGATGAACAACTCTGAAAAAGGCTCAGCAAGCCCTCATACCAGAGGTGTTAATCCTCCTCATACACCTATCTTTAATTCTCTCCACCCCACTTCTATTAGTAACAGAATATTAAGAAATGTTTATATTTAAAAATATAACCTACTCATATAGAGTGGAATGAATGTACAATCTTTTTTTCCTCTTATTAAGCGAATTGAAGATGAGTTACCAGTAGAAAGATGAAATTGCCAGTCAATGATAAGGAATTGACTCATTCTGACATCTGAGTTTGTTGTTTCTTAATGGCTATGATTTGTTGCAGGAGGCCCTCATTAGCACCTAGGTGTGGCAGCTGTAAGTGGGCCTATCAGTATATCAGGGCCCAAATAAGCACAGGTGAAATAATTAGAGCAGTATGAGGAGCAAACTGCCTACTCTGCCCATTTAAAAGAAAAATACTCACTTTTTCTTGGCAGCCACACCTTCTAATTGCTTGCAAAGGTTTGAGACTAATTATCTTCAAAGTTTAGAGAAAGACAGAAAAAAACATAGTTCCAATAGTATAACCCCCCAAATGATCAAAGGCCTTTGGTTTAATCAGAGACTGAGTGAGTTTTTCAATTCCTAAGAGGGCATCACAGAGAGTGGGAGTTGATTGTCCTTAATAATTCAGGTGTCTTTTCGACAAGTGCTTATTACTCAGGCACGGGATAGAATTCTTTGTGGAATTCTACACTCAGGATGGACCTATTCCCTTTGAAGTATTATGTATAGCTATAGGTGAGGGAGATGGAGAACGTTGCAGACCTCTGATGCTCTTCCTTTGACTTTCCTGTGCTTTATCATCCATGCTATCCCATGAAACTTGGCTGAAAATTTGAGATGAACATTTGTTGATCTCAGAATTTGGCATTTCTTTGTATTAGTCAGTGAGGTGATTTCAAGCCTGAGTCATAAAAGTACTTCCACCTCACAGATGGTGGCCCTACTGGAGATTTTACTTACAGGGTTAGCAAGGTGTCTTAAGGTCTCTTCTCTAATCAGTTAAAATGCTATACTTTATTCTTCATCAGGTTGGCATGAACTGGAAGTGACCTGGTTTACCTTGTCAGTATACTGTAAGAGGGGACAAAGATAGAACAAGTATCCCTTAAGTAGGTGTTTTGTAACCATAACACTGGAAATAGGAAGTAAAAGGAGATTGTGAGTAGTAAGTAAGTAGTGTAGTTGTGTCCACATCTAATCTTTTCCTGATATACATGTGAGCCATTGACACAATAAAAGTTTTTCTTATATTTCTTTCCTTTTTGTTCCTGAATTTTGAGAGATTACGTGCTCAAAAAGGTAGACATTTAGTCTTAAGAATAAGAATATATGTATACATGTGTATGTCTAATAATACAACATGCATGCATGGACAACACACATGTATACCCACACATGTACAAAATATTGCACAAATACATACATGTAGATGTACACACGTATGTGAACAAGTAAACATCCCTGTTTGGTAATTCTGACTACTACCCTCAGGGTAGTCTTTTAAATTCTCTTAAAAGACTTTTATGACCTATGGATAGAGGTGTTGTATAGTCCTTTGCCAATCCTCTGGTATTTAGCTATGTAAATGCCCCTAGAGGCTTAATGAGTACATTAAGTAGATAAAGGAAGGGGATGAAAGGGGATATGCTTTTCTGAAGTTAATTCACAGATGTAGCACTTCCTTTGACTTTAGTCTCATTCAGTTCCCTCCATTGTAAACTTGTAAACAAAGGGAAAATATTATGGTCTTGAGTAAATCCTGGTAATGCTTACTAAACTTAAGAAAAAAAAGAATTAGGGATAAACAATAAAAATGGAAAGAGATTACCCAACATTTTGCACTGATTTAGAGAAATTGCCTTTCAAAAGAGTTTCCCTTAAGGAAATATCAGTGAAATGGTATGTCTAACACTGGTTTTCTTTTCCTCCCTTCCAAAAACATCAATTAGTCACATCTCCACTCCTACTTTTCAGTGTCTCAATTAATCATTGACATTCCTATTGTACATTTATGTGATACCTCAAACCATTTTAGAAACAGACCAAATCTGTCAATTTCCTGC
>CM053594.1:136156001-136214522 GCA_028646575.1 Pseudocheirus occidentalis | reverse complement strand
TTCATTTTTTTTGTAGCAGTTTAATAGTATCTTGGTTTCTCATAAAGTCATTAGGTTCTACTTGCTCCACTCTAATTCTGAAGGAATTATTCTCTTCAGAATGCTTTTGAGACTCTTTCTCCATCTGGCAAATTCGACTTTTTAAGGCATTCTTCTCTTCATTGGCTTTCTGGGCCTCCTTTGCCAGCTGAGTTAATTTGCTCTTTAAGATATTGTTTTCTTCAGCCAGGTTGTTGACTCTCTTTTCATGACTTTCTCGCATCATTCTCATTTCTCTTTCCAGTTTTTCCTCCACTTCTCTTATTTGGTTTTCAAAGTCCTTTTTCAGTTGATGTATAACTTCTAGGCATTCTTCCAGTGTCTTGAAACCATTTGGTGAGGGAGTTTTGACTAAGTTGTCTTCCTCCCGCTCCATGCTTAGGTATTTTTTGTCTACAAAAAATGATTCTGGAGTTTTATTGGTATTCTTACTTTGCCTCCTTTTTCTCATGTTGGCCAGTCTATTAATTGCTTTGTTTTTTAGCTCTGTGGAACTCCACTTCCTGGAGGGGGAAAGCTCTGTTCCAAATTGCTGGGGCCTTCACAGCCTCCAGAGCTATTAGTGGGATGCTGCAGCCCCTCCCCCCCAGCTTTGGCTCACTGAAAGCACATTCCAGGGCCACCACTCAAGACCACGATCCAGATCCAGGCCGCTCAACGCAAGAGCCCTTGGCCCTGATCAATTGCCTCAGCCCATCTGTTATCTGCAGGCCAAGGGCTCTGAAGCAGCCCAGTGGGGGCCACTGCTGCTTTCAGCCATTCCTGCTGCTACAGCTGCCTCTCACTGCTTCCTTGCCCTGGTCGCAGTTTGGCTGGACCCGCTCTTCTCCTCCCAAGTTAGCAAACTCCACTGACCATTCTCTTAGTCTTTTTTTCCTTCTGGCCTGGTAAATGTGGTAACTGTGCCTCCAGTGCTGCCGATCTGCTCTCCTATAAACACGGCTCCCTGCCCGATGCCCCAGGGCCTGACCCTGCGGGGGATTTCAGCTGCAGCTCCCAGACTGCTGCAAAGAGCCCCACCTGCTGAGCTGCCTGTAGCAACAGATGTGCTTTCTGTCTTTTGCAGAGTTTTGGAGCTTGAAAATCTGTTTAGCGTCCCATTTTATGAGTTTTTAGCATGTTTGTGTGGGAGCTGTGGTGCTTTGCTGCTCCTACGCCGCCATCTTGGCTCCACCCCCCTTTTCAATGAATTTTTATAATGTTTCATTACAACCTATTTCTTTCTTTCCTTTTTTGTATGTCTATCACTTCATCCTACTTCCTCTTTCACACCCTCCCTTGTAAAAATAAGTATATCATAACAAAACAGATATGCATTGACCATGCCTGAAATAGTATGTCTCATTCTTCACCGGCCATCTATCACCTCTTTACAAAGAGGTTGAAGCATATTTCATCATTATTCTTCTGGAGTTAAAATGAATCATTACATGGTCAGATTTCTTAAGTTGCTTACAAATGTTCTCCTTCAAGATGTTATAGTTATTGTATAAACAGTTTCCTAATTTTAGTCACGTAATTATGAATCATCCTAGATTTCTCTAAACCTTCCTTCCTTCTCATCAATCCTTACAGTGTAATAATACATTACATTATATACATACTTAAAGCATAGTTTTTTCAGTCTTTTCCCCAATTGAGAGGTACCATTCTTGTTTCTAGCTATATGTAAAATGCTAACATAAGTATTTTATGCATATGAGTCCTCTTTTTTAACTCCATTTGGAATATATGCCTTTTAGTTGTGTCATTTAAAGTATTCAGTAAGAATTGTTCATCCATCCCTGAAGTCCAAAAGAGAGTGCTAGCCATAGAGTTCTGGGTCATCTGTATAGACATGATTCTTAAATTCATGCAGCTGGTAAGGTGACCAAGAGAGAAAAGGTGAGAAAAGAGGGCCTAGAACAGAGGCTTGTGGCACACCCACAGTTAGGACAAGTGATATGGATGCCAATCCAAAATAAAAAAAGAGAGAGATTTGAAAGAGAAGTCAGAGAGGTAGGAGGAGAACCAAGAGAAAGAAGCACTAATAAATCCAGAAAGGAGAGGTTATCCAGGAGTTCAGAGTAGTCGACAGTGTCAAATTCAGTAGGTAGTTTAATAAAGAAGATAGAGAAAATAAACATTAGATTTGGCAATTAATGGCACGCTGGCAACTTTGGAGAAAAGCAGTTTCAGTTGAGTGCTCAAGTTGGAAGTTAGACTAGAAAGAGTAAGAAGAAAGTGAAAGGAAAGGAAGTGGGGGTCACAATATAAAAAAAAGCTTCAGATTTCTCTTTTGGGCCCTGGCATACATTCATTAATCAAAAAAGACTGATATAAGAAGCTGTATAAGCCATGGATTTTTGAGAAACAAAGTATTGAGGGGGAAGTGATACATATTGACCAGAATGAAATTTTAGCCAGTTGGGCAACACATTCACACACACACACACACACACACACACACACACACACACACACCAAGTGTGAATAAATAATGTGGCACAGAGTTGAGTATGAGGAAAACAAGTTGAATTGCTTTTAGGAAACTCAGTAATGCTTTCAATGTTTATGAGTTGTGAATGAAAACTGTCATAAAAGATATTTTAAGGAAATATATAATCAGAAAGGGAGGTGGGTCCATCATGTGGTGAGAATGAGAGTCAATGGACTGCCTAAATGTCTCATTGGAACCCCTCAAGCTATGAAAAGAACTAGACCCTATTGACATAGGGCTAATGGAGATGCTATAGAAGAATATGAAGGACAATTGCACAGAAGAAGCTGTGAGAGCGAAAGAAAGAGGGGAAAAGGAAGGAAGGAATTAGCATTTATTAAGCACCTTCTATGTGCATGAATATATTGTCTAATTTAACCTTCACAGTAACCAGGGGAGGTAGGTGCTATCATTATCCCCAATTTATTAGTTAAGGAAACTGAGATGAAGAGAATTTAAGTGACTTGCCCACAGTCAAACAGCTAGAAGGTGTTTGAGGTCAGATTTGAATTTGAGTCTTCCTCACTCCAAGCCCAGGACTCTTATCCACCATACCACCTAACTATGGTAAGGATAAGATCCATACCAGTGACAGCAATATCTAGGCCTATGAGATCACAATTTCTCCTGGACATCAGAGCAAGTGATCACTCCTAGAGATCTTTCCTCTGCGATATGCCTACTTGCAGTATCTTTCTCATTACGCATGGCCACAAAGAAGGCATAATGCAATTCAAGTTATTCTAACAGTCTGCAGTTTCTTTCAAATGGTTGATATAGTTTATGATTTTGGCATAAGGAAATTTGTTCCAGTTTAAATTTTTTTTTCTGGGCCATCATGCTATGCTTTGTCTGCTACATATTTAATAAGAAATAGTTGATGTTAATCTTGCCAGATTGAATTTAAAAGGCCGGATGCAAAACCAGTATTTTAATTTGTGCGGAGATTTAAAGTGTGGTTTGATCAGTTGTTTCTAAAACAGATTTAAACTGTTTCCTTGCTATAACCTATAACCGGCAAAATGTACTTAGAATGAATACACACACACATACACATACATATATTCGTATATACATATATACATATGAATACACATACATATGTATGTAGAGATAGAGATATCCACAGATATGTATGTATGTGTATGTATGTATATGTGTGTGTGTGTGTATATATATATGTGTATATATATATATATACATATATATATACACATATATACGTATATATGTCAAGTGGACTCCCTGACTTCTCTAACATATGCTATTAGGTAGCAGTACTAATAGGTCCCTGTAGACTAGAAGGAGGTAGGAAATGGACCAACAGGTGCAAGATCTTAGAAGGGGAGCTTTATGAAGTGGTAAGAGGAAAGAAAAGCTACGTCAGCCTTATGCTTTCCTGGAGGCAGAGCCTACACCAATTTTCTCTCACTCTTTCACTCACTATAACCCTCTTCTAGACCTAATCATCTGTCATATATCCCCTCCAGGTTTTCAAATTCTAGAGTACACATGGAAGTGGACAGGATACTCTGGAAAAAAGACTTACTCTAGAGTCAAAAAACTTGGGTTTAAATCCAGTCTCTGACTCTGACTACCAATGTGACCTTGCCTAATCAAGCCACAACCTCTCTAGGTCTATTTCCCTATTCCAAAAATTAGGAGTTTGGACTTCACAGCCTCTTAGGTCCCTTCCAGCTTAAGGTCCTAGAAGAGGTATGGTCAGAACTAGGTAGAGTCTCAGACAAAAAGGAAGAAAGAGTGCCTTGATTTTTCTGTCACCCAGAATACATGTCAGACTATCAGCATCCTAAAACACACATTCTGCAGTGTTTTTCAAGCAAACTGTTTCCTTGCTCTGACTCCATAAACTCTTTCCCTAGCTCTTTTCCTTTCTTCTTCCCCTCTCAATTGATTCAAAATTGATCTCACTCACAAAAGATTCAACAGCCTAAAGAAGTATAAATTTACACACACACACACCACATAATATACACAAACATACATGTACATACATACCACACAACACACACACACACACACACACAACACACATAATATAGTCAATCAATTGAAAACAAATTCCTCCTCTGGTGTTTAGATATAATGCCACCTTTTCCGTTTGGATCTTTGTTATCCTTGCATTTAATTATAAATGCTGGTGGGAGGGCCCTCTGTCATTTTGGATGAACTCTCCTACAGGCTCAGTGTATCCCCATGAGTATGTGAATGCTTATTAAACATTACTCGACTCACTGATAAGACAAGCCATTGTGCCAGAGGAAATGCTAATTTTAAGATACCAACACTTCACATGACGACTATCCAGTGGCCCGGGGCAGCTCCTGGGAATTTGTAATATGATACAGAATCTTTCCTCCTTTATGTCACCTGTTACAATTTCCCCTCACTTTTCAGTCACTGAAAATCATTACCATATGACATCTGTCTGGCTTTCTCAAGCCAGGTCTCCACTTCCAAAGGGAAAGGAAGGATTTTTTTTTCTTTTTTTGCCAGAATTAGTTGTATAATGGCTGCAATCCCAACTGGCATAATTCCAACCCTCCTTTGGTGGTAAAGACCTAGAAGTCCATCATTTTGTTGTTAATGACAGAGAGTCTAGGAAAAGGTGAGAAATTGAAAATGCCGCTCAAAAAGAGCATCTGCCCGACTGGGGAACATAGTTTTGGCAAAGCAATTATGTCCAAGGTTCCAAACTCTATTTTGGCTGATGGAGAGTCCTTAAAATGAGAAAAGACATATTTGGAGAGAAAAGAAAGTGAGCAGAGTATAGTATCGTACCATGCCATGGACACAGTAGATAATGAGTACTTCATCTAATCATTACTTTAGAGCTAGAAGAAACATAAATATTGTCTGGACCAAAGCCCTAATTCACACACACACACACATACATATACATCTACATATACATATACATATACATATACATATACATACACACACACACATATATATACATATACCCATGTATATGTATATATTCATGTGTGTATACATACATACACACATATAACATACAGGTAGAATTTAGTTTTGTATCACCTCAATTACATGTTAGTTTTATTATTACATATCTACTTTCTTCTCCTCCTCTATCTGCCATCCCTTATAACAGTGGTTCTCAACCTTCCTAATGCTGCGTATGTGAGCATATCTGCGTGTGGGCAGACCCACTTGGAGACAGATAGAGGAACCGTGTCTCAGTTCCTAAGACCATTGGAAATATGTGTTTTCTGATGGTCTTAGGCAAACCCGTTCGACCCCAAAGGGGAAGCAACCCACAGGTTGAGACCTGCTGCTTTTTAACAAAGTTAAAAAAGAAAAGCAGAAAAATAAAGCAGTTTGGCAAAACTAACAAATATATCAACTGAATCTAACAGTGTAATAAGTTTTCCATATCCATAGTTTTCTACCTCTGCAAAGAAGGGAGGGATATATATTTTCCTCCACCCTTCTTCAGAGCCAAGCTTCATTGTCTTCATCACATGACATTCAGGGTTTTTAAAAAAAATATTTCCAATTACCTTGCACTCATATATACCATTTTCTTAATTCTGCTTCCTTCCATCTGCATCAATTCATTTGAGTCTTTCCATACTTCTCCAATGTCCTCATTTTACAAATGAAGAAACCAAAGTGTAATGAGTGATGAGATTTGTCTAAGATCACACAGATGAAGTCAGGTCTAGGATTTTTCAGGAGCAATGGGAGGCACAGTTGGTAAAGAATTGAGCTTGAACTCAGAAAGACCTGAGTTCAATTCCCCCTTCTTAAACCTACTAGCTAGATGGCCTTAGGAAAGTCACTTAACCTGTTAGTGTTCCTGACAACTCTTTAAAACTATAAATTGCAGCACAGTTGCCAACCTGAAAGGAATTTCCTCATTGGGAACTCAGACTACACTGTAGAATTATCACTCTAGATGGATTGGATTAAAGAGGGGAAAACTTTGAGACATGGAAAACAATTAAGAGGCTATTAGAACAGTACTGTCCCCTTCCAACTCTGAAATTCTATGGCACATCTAGAAATGTCTAGCAAATGGTAATGTAGATTTGAAGTTCAGGAGAGAGAAGAGGGATGGAGGCACAATTTTAGGAGTCATCAGCATGGAAATGATAGCTGAACACATGAAAGCTAATGAAATCACTGAGAAAGAAGGAAAAACCCAAGACAAAGTCCTAGAGTACATCCACATATAGGGAACAGGATATGGATGATAATCTAACAACAAGAAGCTAATAAGGAGTGATCAGGCAGATAGGCATAGAACCAGGGAATAGTAAGACCACAAAAAACCCAGGAAGAAGAAAAAAATCTGGAAAAAAGATATTCAATAGCATCAAACACTGCAAAGAAATCAAGAAGGATGCAGACTGAGAATAAGTCACTGATTTAGCAATTAAGAGAATAATTAGTATACTGAGAGGAAAGTATCTTCCAGATATGGGATCTGAATATTTGATTGCAAGGGGATGAAAAGTGCTTGGAAGGGAAAGTGGAAGCTATGAGTATAGATGGCTTTTTCCAGGAGTTTGACTGTGAAAAGGAGAAAAGATATAGTATGATAGCTTGAAGGGATGGCAGAAACAATTTTAAGAGTGTATAAGTAAGAACATTTGTAGTCAATAGGGAAAAAGAATGAAGATTAGAGAGAAGGAACAATCACTAACAGAGGATATAGAAGGGAATAGAATCAAGGTCACAAGCAAGGTAAAGGGTCAATTTTTCCCCAGACACTAAAATAAATAAGAACAGACCAAGAAGACTTGAACTTTTTCACATGACCTACGAAAACAAGCTGTTTCATTATTTGAGCTATACCAGAAATGGCCCCAAAAGATTAAATTCCTTTACACCTTTGGGGAAAATAGCAATAGGAAGGCTGTGGGATTAGCCTCCATTGCCCTTTATTGGTCTGATCCCATACACTCAAGAAGACAATTCCCATTTGTGACAATGGAAGGTTCCTGCAACCAGTGAGTCAAGGTGGTACCAAGACAAAAAAAAATGTAGTTATTACAAATCAAGCATTGTGACTCATCTGGGAGTGATAGTTTTCCATATCATCAAGTTGGGTCAAACCCCTGGCTTCCACCATTAAGGAAAGTTATTTTTTGGAGTTTCTGGACACCATGTGTCCTGCTACCCATATTCTTCTGGGAAATCTAAAAGAGGATTGTGAATTTAGAGCTGGAATGAGATTTAAACTAGGTTACTTAGTCTATTTCCATCATTTTATAGATAAGGAAGGCAAGATCAAGCTAGATTAAATGGTTTACCTAAGGTCATGAAAGTACAAGGGCAAGAGGCATTATTTAGACATATTTTATGCCTTAAGGCTAGTATTTTATATTTTATAAGGAGAGCTCATTCTGGAACTGGGTAAAACTGGTACATGGAAAGCTAGGCAAGAACACATCTAAATTGATGACTTATGACAGCTAGCATTTCTATAGGACTTACAAGTTTTACAAGGTGCTTTACATACGCTATCTCATTTGGTTCTCATAACAACCCTATTCACATATTATTTATCCCTTTTGTTATAGATGAGAAAAACTGAGACTCATGTCTTGCTTAGGGTCCCATAGCTACTAAGCTTTGAAGTTGACTTCCAAGCCAGGTCTTCACTTCAAAATAAGCATTCCGTCCACTATGTCACACTAGATTTCCCAGTGATGGAAAGAAAGGTTAATGAAACACGTTTATCTTTTTTAAATAAAGGGAACTATAATAGGGGCCTGTAAAAGTTGGGATTACCTATTACCAGGAAACAGAAGAATTCATTGAGATAGCAAATTAAGACCTTTCCTTACGAGTGGCTTCATCCTTTCTTTGTTCTTTGCATTGTATAGCTCAGTGAGTTCAGCAGTCAGCAGAAGTTACTGTTCCCTCCACTAGATCAGGAAAGAAAATTGACATAGGAGAGATCACTCTTAGGGGTTTCCGTACATTACATGGGTGACCCTGCTCTCTAGAAGTTAATTGAACTTTGCAAAAGGCCTAAGTTATTCTCTGAGTATAGATTAGACACTGGAAGGATCCAGCTTAACAAACCGTATATAACAACTCAACTTAAAAGGCAAGTATTGAGTAGGTGTGACAAAGAGTCTATTCTGTGTTAATTTTAGCAGGTGAAGGTATGTGGCATTTAATATGATTTATTTCAGTAACTTTTAATGCAGAGCCGGATATCTTCTTGACAAACTAAAGTCCTAGAAAACACTTCATTTGATGCTTCCTACAGATTCATCATTATATTCCAAATCATCGCCTTTGTACTAGACTTAAGATATATTAACATGAAGTCAAAAGAGGACTTGTCTCTACATGTGCTCTCTTGATGGATCTCAGAGATGTACCCAGAAAGAATTTCCATTCTACTTCCCCCCAATGTTTTCCTTACTTAGTCCCTCCAAACTCTTGGAACCCTTACAGAAAATTTGAGCAAGAGTAGTCTTTTCGTGCATTTCCCTACTTGCTTCACAGAATGAGAAATAAAGTTGCTCTGAGGGCTAATTCAAAAGTGTAACAGTCCCTGGGAATTTGAATAATTTACCTGATGATATCCAGAAACCTTAATTTCTATGATATCATGATTTTTAAAAAATCACCTGTGATTTAGTTATACTTTTCTCAAGGGGAATATCTACAAAACTCAATTCATTCACAACCTTGAATAAACTTATCTTTTCTAGGATACAGAATATCTAACACTTGCATAGCCCTTTCTAGCTTACACATACATTTTATGCATTTGGTCCTAGTAACACCTCCAGTGAGGCAAGTACTGCTACCCCCATTCAATAGATAAGGATGCTGAAGTTAATAGAAGATAAATGACTTACCCAGGATCAGAGGGCTAGTAAGTAATGGGGGAAAAAGTATTTTTAACTGAGGAATTCTTCTGATTCCAAGTACAGCACTCTTCCCACTATACTATATTTCCTCAAAAGAATCTTTTTTTTTTCCTTTCCAGTCACTTTCCCCATGTTTTAAAGAAATTGATGGTAGCAACAAGCCCCCATCTCTGTATTATGGGAGCTAGGACTTTTCACAATGATTCTTCTATCAGTCTGCCACAATTTACTACCCTGTAACCACTTTCTTTTCTTTTTCTGTCTCCCATTCCCCAAATAAACTGATATATACATACACACACATACATATGTATGTATATACTTATATACACACACTGCTATATATGTATATAGCAGTCATTAAAGATGATCTGATAAGATGTTTCAAATATTTCCAGACATTATGTTTAACATATACAAATGTAGGTGCTGACTTTTTCACATGATATATACACATATAAAAGCTTTTCACATATATAATATGTGTATTATATGTATGACTGGGTATAGTATAAATATGACTGTCCTTATGATTTCATTAATGTAAACATCCTCTAGGTATAGAACCTTCCTCTACCACTTCTGATTGGCAACTGCTCTGTTATTTTTAACCTCAGCAAGTGGCCTGGGGTACTGAGAAACTAACCAGCCTGCCCAGGATCACACAGCCATGATATGGAAAAGCTTGAATATTGGGACTCTATCTACTACCTCAGAGGCATCAAATTCAAATGGAAATAGAGGCCATTAAACGGTACTTAAGGCAGCACAGTGGATAAAGTGCTGGGCTTACAATCAGAAAGATTTGTCTTCTTGAGTTCAAATCCCACTTCAGACACTTACTAGCTGTGTGACCTTGGTCATGTCACTTAACTTCTCCCTCAGTTTCCACATTTCTAAAATGAGCTGGAGAAGGAAATGACAAACCACTCCACCATCTTTGCCAATAAAAGCCCAAATGGGGTCTAGAAGAGTCAGAGATAATTGAAAAAAAAATGACTCAGTAACAACAAACTATACGTAAGGATCCCTGAAAGCTGCATATTGACTTAGATTATTATTATCTGTGTTTTATTATATTTTTATTTATTTTGTTAAATATGCCCCCAATTATATTTTAATCTTTTGGGGGCTGCATTTGGGAGTATTGCAAAACATCTTGTGGCCTACAGATCATGTGTCTGATTCCTCTGCACTGAATCACATTGCCTTTCAAATAGAAATATCCTTTGAAAAAAGTATTGAGAAGACATATTTGTAAAGAGGGCATTTTATTCTGAAAAATAGGAATATTGCAAACATTTCTTCATCTCCTCCTTTAAAATATAGGACAAATATTACCAGCCTCAGTTTCCTGGGAAATAAGTTGTAGAAATGAAAGTCTAGATCACTTGCTCAATATAAGCAAAAAAAATCGGTAGCAGAGTTGGAAATAGCAACCAAATCTCCTGACTCCTAGCTATTCGTTTATTTACTTTTCCAATCTTTGAAATTATGTCCTTTGCAAAATTGCCCTAGGGGACACATACAGAAAGTTAACACATTAATTATAACAAGTAAAACAATCTAGAAATAACAGTAACAGCTTAAATTATTTTTTTTAAGTAATAAGGCTTATACCCTTAGTGTTATTCTGCAATAGAAAACAAGACAGAATAGATGGGGAGGGGAAGAGGGGGGAATTGTATCTAGATAGGGTAATTAGGCTGTTAGATAACAGGGAAAGGACTTTGAGAGAATCTCTTCACTTCCCTGGCACTCTGTTTTCTCTTTTGTAAAGTGAGAATGTCTACCTAATTTTCTTCTAGATCAAAACCCTACAGCCTTATTTGAAAGAGGAGAGGATAATATCTACTTATGCATAAATCAGTAGCTATGAAGGGTCCCCCCACCCCAAACATCTCCTAGTAACCAATATTGGC
Source organism: Pseudocheirus occidentalis (assembly GCA_028646575.1). Taxonomy (NCBI): domain Eukaryota; kingdom Metazoa; phylum Chordata; class Mammalia; order Diprotodontia; family Pseudocheiridae; genus Pseudocheirus; species Pseudocheirus occidentalis. The sequence goes on along the minus strand of CM053594.1, from coordinate 136,203,195 downwards.
CAGCAGATCATTTACCTGAAAACTACACCTCCAGACTGTTAGAATGTTGGATAGTCATGAATATCTCCCCAGAGGCAATTGGCAAGGGTCTTTTTTAGCCTTTTTCTCATTTCTTGCACATTGCCCATTAGTTGAATGCTTCTTACTCAAAATCTCAAATATTTGTACATAAATGACTATTCTAGTTCAGATACTGATGCTTAGTAGACTGACAAAAGAATTTTCCATGTTCTGAACAACTTATCTCTAGCCTCTGATTTGCTCCATTTTAATGGATTTTAATTCTTTTATTTGGGGGAGGGGGAAACAGATTTGTGCTCTAGCAATTGCCTGACTCTTGGTAAAATATAACTTTATGGTACAACTTTTAAGTGAAGTGCTTTCAATGTCACTTTAGCTGTATAAAGAGTATAGGGATCAATTGCAGTCTGGTGGTGTGCTAGCATACCCTCATAGGATCTTGCTCATTGGCTATTCCCCTTAAGGAGGTATTATCTTAAGGAAGAGCCAATGGGAATGTTCCCAATAGTGTGCCAGTGGACCTGGCCATGCTTTATGAAACTTGAGAAGGAGGACTATTATTTTTATAAATGTAAGATTTGTTATACTCAAGCTTCAGTGTATATTAAAAAAAATTTTTTTTAGTTCCAGGTGCTTTCAGTAATAGCAATGATAAGATTGAGGTTCAGAACAAAGGCTTTATAAAAACACTGCAAAATGCTTGTTTTAAGCTAACTTTTCCATTTTGCTGGGGGTGGCATATCTTGGACTAAGTACTAAGAATTAACCTTAAAAAAAGACCCTTTCCCCCAATTCAGTGTATATTGAACCAAAATTATCTCTCTATTCCTCCCAAGTAATATGAAGTATATTTAGGCAAGCAGCTGTGATACTGTAATCTTATGGCTCATTAAGGTATTACCATTAATAAGAAGGAAGAAGGAAGGAAGAAAGGAAGGAAGGAAGGAAGGAAGGAAGGAAGGAAGGAAGGAAGAAAATGAATAAGTTATTGCTTAGTCATTTATACCCTTTATTATTATATATTAATTATTATAATATATTATATATTTATTATTATATATTATTATACCCTTGCTCACAAGACCCTAATATACATGAGAAATTTCATATTGTATGGAAGATTCATATTCTAACCAAGATAATAAATTATATCTTTTAGAGCTAAAGATCATTAATAGAAATATAAATGACTTACATCATGGTGATTCAATTGTGTTATCTATTAGAAAGAATTCTGAATTAAGAGTCAGGGTTCTATTCCCAGTCCTGCCACTAACTTGTTGTATGATACTGGGCAAATTAATTAACCTCTTTGAGTTATGATTGCATGATCTATAAAAAATGAAGCATTCAAAGCAGAAGAGCTCTCTAAGGTCCTCCAAAGTTTTAAAATTCTGTGATCTATGTTCTAACATTTCTAAGAGGCATTAATAAAAATCTAAAGTGAAGTGAAAAAAAATCATTCTCAACATTAAACCAGAGAAAAAAAGTAGATAAATGTAATATCTCAAAAACTGTAAGACCTAACTGAAGAGGAAAAGGTCCTGGATTTGTCATCAGAGGAGATGAGTTCAAATCCCAGCTCTGCCACTGCTCTTTGAATCTCTGTCCTTAGCTGTAAAATGAGATTTGGAACAGATGACTTTTAATGTCCTTTACAGCTTGACAGAGAATGAGTCTCAAATAGGAGATCCCTCCATGGAAGAAGCCTCATAAACACACATGTGAGACTTCCCTCACCCTTTTTTGGCACATTAACAAAGATTTGTCTGTAACACCTACTTTTCCTACACTTCACCCCTCCTGACTGCCCTGTAAGTGGGAGGAAGTTTAGGACTCCCCAGACTAGTCTCTAGCTACTGTTTATAAAGTAAGCTCCATCTTGCCACTAGCATGCAGTAGTGTTTCATTTAAAAGAAATAATCTAAAAGTGTTTCATTCTTATTCTAGTCCAAAACATTCTATTAGATTATAATTTCAAAGAGGAATACATGTGTCTCCACATAGCTAAGCATGACCCAATTTGGTTGTCTTGAAATGAACTGAATTAAACTGGTGTTTCCACTAGCACCTACCTCTGCTCATTTTTATCAGTAACGGCTAAATAAATGTTTGTTGTTGCATGAAGGAAGGAAGGAACCAGAGAAATCATCAAAAAATATTACAAATATGCATGACAAAAAAGCTAACTCAGGCTGGATTGCTCTGAATTGCATGTCTTCTGTTTTAGCTAACTATGTACACCAAAGAGTTGTTGCATTCCAAGTGAGAACAGTTCAGCTGATTGTTCAGATACTGTGGGGTCATAAGAAAAAAGATAGAATCTAGAGAATGTGAGCAAAGGAATTGGAAATAGCCTTGTCCCTTTGTTCAATTCTGTATTTCTACAATGAGGTTAATACATTTCCTCTCTGGTCACACCTTACTCTTCCTAGAGTCCAACACAAAAGTGAAGATGACAAAGAACTCAAAATTACAAATTCTTTCAATCCCAATCCCTAAATTTTTTTCTCATTTGATCAATAAGCATTTATTAAGTGCCTACTATGTGCCAGGCACTGCCATAATTGCTTATCAATTCATTAAGTCCTAAACCAGTTCTCAAAAGTGTGTGTATGAGGTATTCTCATTTATTTAGGCCTGAACTTTATAGGTAAGCATCCTACAGGAAGCAGAATAATTTGCAGATTGCTACTTGACATTGAGAGGCAACATAGCTTTGTTTGTTGAATGATGGACTTAGAATCAGGAAGGTCAGCGTTCAAATCCTACCCTTTTCCCTAGCACAGTGGTTCTCAACCTTCCCAATGCTGTGACCTTTTAATACAGTTCTTCATGTTGTGGTGACCCCTAACCATAGAATTATTTTCATTGCTACTTCATAAATGTAATTTTGCTACTATTATGAATTGTAATGTAAATATATGATATGCAGGATGTATTGTCATTGTTACAAATTGAACATAAGCCACAGGTTGAGAACCACTGCAGGTACGTAACTGTGTGACTCTGGGGCAGTCACCAAACTTCTCAAAGCCTCAAGAAACTCCTTAAGACTAAGTTATACATGGCTTGAATTTGCATGGGAAGTTTTCATAGTGATGAATTCACAGGTTCTTGACATATAAATAACTTGCTGTTGTATTTAACAGATATGCTGAATAATTTTCATTCATCCTGATGATTTCATGGAATCTTAATAATTAAAGACACCTAGAGGTGTCTTTATAACTATATAACTACTATATAACTTTATAACTATATAACTACTTCCATCAAGCATGAATCTTCACTATCCAATCTCAGAGTGTGGTCCTTTGGCCTTTGGCTGAACACTAATGTGGAAGACTAGAAGGAGTGCTGGATTTGCTGTCAAAGCCTGTGGATTCAAATCTTGATTTTACAATTTACTGACAGAGTGACTCGGGGTGAGCCACTTACCTCCTCCTAATTTCTGAAAGGGCTAAGACGTGAACCAGGTGACTTCTGAGGTACCTTACAACTCTGAAGCTAGAAACTAATATTTTGTTGTACACCGTCAATATAAGATATTTGTGTAGGCATCTAGATCACAATGTATGCACAAAGATATATGCTTCCCTGAATATTATGATGCCCTCAGTATTCTTTCTGTGCCTCAGGACCACATTTTTAAAATATGACATATTTAGTAAATATTGTCTGGGATGACCCACTGTGGAGTAATCATTCACCATTTCCTTTGGGGGCTCTGGTAGTTCTACACAAACAGAAATATGTTTTATATAATGCTATATCTAGCTTGAAAGATGATCAGTGTAGTTTCTGGAAAGAAAATTACTTTGGAGCCTGTTGTGGTTTTCAAAGCCAAATCTGGAGGCACCTGCAAGGAAGAGGAAAATCTTAAATCCAGCCCCAGGTGCAGGAATATCTATTTGTTGAATGCTGGCCATGTGTCCACGAAACACAGAGCCACACACTCGTGCTAGAGCAGCACATCCAGAACTACCACAACTTCCAAACACAAAGGGAGAGAGCACAGCTGTCTGTATAGTTTAAGATTAAGCTGGGGTTTTTACCCTTTTTTTGTTTGTTTGTTTCAAAGGCAGATGAAGATGAATGAGATGTCAGCTCTCTCTGATTTCACCTTTTTTAAAACTTTAGGAGCCAATAAATTGATGTTCCTTCAAGTAATAGACTCCTCTCAACTACATCTCCTTCCTTTATCATCCACAAAATGAATTATATCCTATCTTTTCAATCTAGACTCTATAAACTATTGTTATCAATGTACATTAACACAGAGGAAAAAAATCATTCTATATGTTTTTTCCTTCATAAGTGATAATTCACCCAGTAAGTTTTTACAAGAGCTATTATCTTCCTTCTCTATCAGAATAAGTAAAAATGAAAGGCAACAGGTTTCATAGTTTTTTTTTTCTATAGGAAAAAAACAATAGGAATTAAAGGACTGGATTCAGAATCAGGAACACTTGAAATGTAATTCCATCTCTGATACTTATTAGCTGTGGGCCATGGGTAAGTCACTTAACCTTTCTATGCCTCACTTTCCTCAGCTGCAAAAGGGGGATAATCAAAAGGGGGAAAATCATAACTTTGCAGGATTATTATGAGAATCACATAATGTAACATACACAAATGTTAAAATACCATATAATAATCAGTTAGTACTATGCTGCTCTGAGATTCTTGGTAAATCAGGGACTTCTTTCTATCTGAAACCTACCAACATTAGAGGAAAAATATTGATCTCCCCTCACCCCCAATAAAAGAAAAAGTAAGGATACTGACATTTGTAATTCAGTTAGGTATGTGGAACAATGAACTTTGATCCAGGAAGACCCTAAGCTTGAATTCTGCCTCATACACTTACTAGCTGTATGATCTTGATCAGGTCATTTAATTTCCACCTCATTTACCTCATCTGCAAAATTAGGGTTATAATATCTACCTCACAGGGCTATTACAAGGCTCAAATGAAATAATATATTTAAAGTATGTCTTCTGTTTTGCATAAATTCAAATAAATCGTATATTATTCAGAGTTGTAAAGCTCATTCTTTTCCTCTTCTTGTGTTTCCACATAGTCCCGGGGTGAGAGACCCACTGTTCTTGGGATCTGTAACAGTCTTGGATGGTAATTTTCTATAGTCTTCTATCCCACCCTAAGCAAAGGCCATGAATACTAATGAGGCCTATCCAGCTATGAGTGGACAACATGACTCATGAGAACTGGGATAATAATTACTATGAGGTACAGTTTGTCTCCCTTTTCAGCATCTCTTAGGACCTGCTTCTTTTTCACTGTCATATGGTAGGAAATATAAACTTTTCAAAAATTTTCAGATAGAAAATTTAAAAGGCCAAACAACATAAAAAGGCCAAACTGGGTCATTATATCATGTTTATTCTTATTTAAGAAAGCTGGTTCTATAAATTATAAATAACAGATATTTATTAGAAACCAAAGTCCAGTAGTGTGAAAGCCAGAACTGTGGGCCCATTTTCAGGGCATCTTTCCCAATGTAGCTCACTCCTTGGGACCAAAATTGAATAAATAAGAGAACTAAGTTTATAATAACAAATAATAAAAGAATGAGAAAACTGATTTATTGGGTTATAGACTAATCCTCCTCAAACTCACCAGTCATAAATGATTTTTTTAAAACCTGTTTTGATAATATTCCATTGCAAATTGTGACCTTTGTAGTTTGTACAAAGTAATCAATATTCATTAAATTTCTATTCTCTCTAGAGTATAGTCTTTGGATTTGTGTAACAGAATATCATGATGCAGGCTGGATTTATATATCATACATACATACATTATAAAATGAACATCTGGAAATAACCTCAATTGATTCTAGATACTATAAAAGTCAAGAAATTTCTAGTATTTCCTAAAAGCTCAAACAACATTTATTTTTCCCTAAAGTTTAAAACCTTCTTAATAACATCTTCCTTATTTTCTAGCCTGTTCCCTGTTACAGTCTTCCATGTTCCCCATCCTTCCCTCCCTCCATATGTCTGAAATGCAGTCGTTCAAAATAGCAAACTTGCGTTAATTACCAGAGACAAGTGTTAATAGATTTTAATTTTGCTTTATTAGAATTTATGCAAATTGAGCTGTGTTGAGATTTCAAATAAAATCCTTGCGGTCACAGACTTCTTTTTCTTCCTGATATCTCTACTTATCGGGCAGGATGGGAAAAGTTTTCATTAGTATTCTGTGACAAGAACTGTTGATGCCAATGTTCTTAGGAGGAGAAAGAGGTGTCACAAAAATTATCTTTAAAACTGTGTTTCATAATTCATTAATTAGCACTGACGTCTCTCCTATTAAAGGTGCCTAGAGCAGGCAATACCATTTGGATTCCTTTTTTCTGGTTGTTTTGTCTACTGATTTGCTTCTGTCTTTAGGGAAGTTTGTCCTGTAGCATGCATATGCAATAGGAATCTTTTCTTTCTCTATTCAGTGTGCTCCATTGAAAAATTTGTTGGTATAACTTAGTTTGAGCACCACGGTGTGAAAAAGGGACTCCTGTGTGGCAGTGATACCATGAAAAGAGCACCAGCTTGAGAGTCAGAAAGTGTGGGCTCCAATATCTCCTCTGAGAGTTCCTACCTGCTTGGCTTTGGGCAAGTAATTTAACTTCTCTCAGCCTCAGTTCCCTCATCTGTAAAATGGGGGAGAAAGATCTGACTAGATGTCCCGTGAGGTCCCTTTCAGTTCTACCTCTATGACCATAAACCTTCACTACCACAGAAAACTATCTAAAAGTTGAATGACATGATAGCATGCTGGACTTGGAGTCAGGAAGAACTGGTTTGAAAGTCACCTCAGGGGGTGACTAGGTGGTACAGTAAATAGAGCAGCAGCCCTGGAGTTAGGAGGACCTGAGTTCAAATCCAGCCTCAGACACTTGACACACTTACTAGCCATGTGACTTTGGGCAAGTCACTTAACCCCAATTGCCCTCCAAAAAGCAAAAAAAAAAAAAAGTCACCTCAGACATCTTAGCTAGGCATATTACCTGAGGCAAATCAGGTCAGGTTATATCACTTCCTGAATCTTGATTTCCTTATGTGTGAAATGGGGATAAAAACCATAGGATTATTGTGGGACTCAAATGAAATGTAAAGTACATCAACTGTATCTAAGTAGTAAGTCCTTCTATACAAATGGAAGTAATAAGGTAATAGTAAATTTTTTTAAATTATAAAAATGCTACATTTAAAAAGTTAGAATCTCTCAATAATAGAAGCCTCCAAACACAATGATGTCCACCTTAGTTACCTCCCTTCTTCTTACCACGAACAGAATAGCATCATCAGTCCTGTTCAGTACTATTCTCCCCAGGAAAAATATTTGGATTAAGAGGAAGCCCATTCTGACTAGAGCCAGAGTAACCAAAAGATAATAGGGTTTTAGATGTAGTAAGGGTTTTTTTTTAAGAAGCAAGGCCCCAAGAAATAGAACTAAGAGCTCCAAGCAAGTCAGACTGGCTGTTAATATTCACAGTGGAAAGGACAGTTGTGAAGACACTTAAAATATTTGAGAGAAACAGGGTTCAGAAACCGTAAGGCGCTAGAGAGGAAAGGGAGAAAGGCTGATAGATGAAGATCTTACAACTATAAAAAGTAGTGAGTTAGGATAGCTTAAAAGCAGGAGCTCCCAACCTCTTTCAATCTTCACATATCTTGGCTTTTCAATAAACTTTTCAGCATGCCCTATTCTATATGAAAGCAAATAGAGTTTACCATGCAAGTTCCCACAAGAAATGAAAAAGAGAGAAATTAATTTTTCTTTTCTAAAGGTACACCCAAATTTTATGACTTTATTGATTGGAAATCTATTCTAAATTTCTAGGTTATTCCAATAGAATCATGTAGAGATTTGCCAAATTATCTAAGTACTTCATTCATAAATAGATTCTATGCATTTGTTCACCTCCTCAGGAGCTGCTTTGCCCCTCCACACCTACCCAAAACCACCCCAATAAGGTTTTGTTCTAATCTGCTTGCCCAGACCATTATTTTAGGAGAGTATCCAGTCATGTTTGGCTTGATCATGACTAGACTCTTCAGATTTCTCTTTTAATTCACTACCTTGACAGAGGTAGATTTCTGTGCCCAGTCTCATCCCTCCTCCATCCCTACTTTCCAACTCTACGTTATGTTTTGTCTTCTCCCAATACAAGGTAGGGATTATGCTTATATTTTTGTCCTCATTGCTTATCACAGCACTGCCCAAAGAAAGTGATTGATATTATATCCATCTATCTACGTTTTTTTGGCAAGCTTGCCCTACCCCACTAACAGTACACATACCCCAATTGGAAAATCCTATTTTAAAGCAAAAGAAAAGGACAAAGGAGTGTGTTTGGAATATTTTTCCCAGAAGTTTCCAGGAAAGTTCTTGTTCAGCTCTGGGCTTCACTGGCAAGTTCAGTGAAGCATGGGAAGGCCAGGTACCTAGAGAGAATAACAAAAATCTTGCTTCTTGAGTGAAAAGATGAGCTGCAATTAGAACTGGAAACAATAGAAAATTAAAAATTGAACCTGAAGAAATCCAAGAAAGTCAGACTTAGAAATCAATAGAAATAGACTAGCAAATAATTAGCTATACATAGCTTGCCCACTGGGGCAGCTTGGTGGTACAGTGAATAGAGCGCCAGACCTATAGTCAGGAAGACTCATCTTCTTGAATTCAAATACAGTCTCAGACACCAAGCAAGTCTCTTAACCCTGTTTGCCTGTTTCCTCATCTGTAAAATGAACCTGGAGAAGGAAATGGCAAACCATTCCAGTATCTTTGCCAAGAAAACTCCAAATAGGGTCATGAAGAGTCAGACAGCAAAAATGACTGAACAACTACAACAGCTTGCCCGCCAAGGTTTTTACCCAGTTTTCATATTGTAGAGTAGCGATAAGGGTGGCAGTTGGGCAGGCAGCAGAAGCAGCAGTATCCCCTTTGAGATGTGGTTGCCCCAGCTCTTCTTCCTAATAAGAAACACTGTAAGACATTCTTCCTTCCATTCAACTACACCTGAGTGCTATACTGACATTTCACTTAATGTTAGACAAAAATGAAAGGAAAAAAGCTACTTACAAACATAAACTAAGGGTTTCTGCTCTCCATCATTAAAAATAGAGGCTGACTTTCCCACTACATCTGTGTTTGACCTTATTCCCACTACTTCACTCTAGTTATTTAAAACCTTTTCTTCTTGGATTAAGTGTTTCCCTCTCTTAAAACAAATGCAAAGTTATATCCAAGCTGGCAATGTGTAATCTCAAAAGGCAGGGTTTGGAAATGGCAGCAGTGACCACTCTTATAATTAATACCAGACCTCCTCAAAGACCTTCTTTCACCTACAAATGAAACTAATTACTAGCATTTTTCACTGGGAGTCCCTTCTTGAGTTGTAGAGGAGCTAGGGCAGCTGCGTCTCTTTTCAGCTTGCTCCTGAAGAGCCTTCTATAAATCTGTTTCAAATTCTATCTCCCACCTCCCCCACTCCCTAAAAGAAACATTCAGGAAATAGAACCTAGTAAAGTGATTTATAACAGCACATAGTCTGGTGGGGAGCATGCCTGCAGAGAGACAATGAATTCCATCCCTTCCTCAGCTATACCCAGGTGTAAACAAGCAGCAAGTTCATGCAATCATCATGCCACCATGGCATTGAATTGCAAGTTTGAAATAGCACCAGACAGAGAAGCATATAAGCATGTAATCTGTAGACAACTATAACTAGACACCCCAAATAAATACAATGTAAATATACATATATATGTGTGTGTGTATGTATATATATATATATATATATATATATATATATATATATATATATTACTTCTCCAACAGCAAATTTAAAAGAATCAGAAAGGGATTTGCAATGCCCAAGGTTCCACAGGACAAATGCGTAAGAAGATAACTTAGTGGGCATCATATGTTAAGATGTATAATGTTGAGCAAGCTGGTTCATCTCTCTAGGAATGTTCTGGTAAATGTTCAACAATTGACGCTCCAGGAAAAAAAAAAGAGGAGGAAGGCCACAATTTTAAGTTTAATCTGCATCATTTCCAATTCTCTATCACTTTCTTAAGTCTCTGCAATCAACAAAATAATAATTCAAGCCTAGATTTATATAGTTTGCCAATACCTGAAGTATAAATGTCCACCCTAAAAATTTAACAATAGGCTCTCTATTTGAACTGACTCCAGCACCCAAGAGGAAGTGACCTCACTGAACTTTTTTCCCCATCTGTGAAATATATATACTTCATAAAATCTTCCTCACAGGGTTGTCATTCAAGAAAAGCTCAATCTGACAGAGTTTTAGAAATGGATGTTATTATGATTAGTTAGTGAGATCTCAAATCACATAAAAGGAAATTACTGAGTCAGGTATCAGTGAATAGTTAAGGTCTCAGGGATGTTGCAGAAGGGATATAGGTATGGCTGGACTGGATGGCTCCCAGGATCTCTTTTAATTCAATCTGGTGAATCCTGTTGCAGCAAAACATTACTATATACAACAAAATAATGTACAGTCAATGCTGCCATAAGGAAATATGGGGACACCAAGGAAACAAAATACCAAGGCACAGAAGAAGGACAAAATTGCTTCACTGTACGATACCCCATTGGCATATGTGCATAGTGTCTTCCTCCAGCATTTATTAAGTACCTATGACATTCTAGGCATTACTTAAGGCTTTGTGGATATCAAGTCAAAATTACATAATCCCTGTCCTCAAGAAGGTGACATTCTGTTTTATAGAGATCCCATGTGTATATAAGCAAATGTAAAATATATACAAAATAACACCAAGAAATTTCAAGAGTGAAAAGATCAGAAAAGTCCATATATAATAAGAGGTGTTTGGGCTATACTTTGAAAAGTATTGTATTTGGTGTACCATGTTATGGAAATGCTTGTTTTATTCCATAAATTAAACATAATTTTTAAAAGCCAACATTTCTTTATTAAATTTAATTTTATTATGTTTTTTTTCTAATTAATAAGCATTTATTTTCTTTCCTTCCCACTCCTTCTCAATTGAACAATAAAAAGTAAACCCTCATAACAAATATGTGTAGTCAAGCAAAACAAATTCCCACATTGTACATGTCCAAAATCTATGTTTCATTCTGAATTTTAAGTTCATCTTTTCTCTGGCAAAAGGCAGTCACCATGTTTTATCTTGGGTTCTCTGGACAAGCTAGTGATTTTCTGATGAGGAGGTGAGAAGAAAGGCCTTTCCAAACACCTGAGGACATTTGTTCAAGGGCAGAGTGGCAAGAAAGCAAATTTTATGTATAGGGCATAGCTAACAGGTGAGTTTTCCTGGAAAAGGGATTCAATTAAAGAAGTAAACTGATATAAGGGAAAAGACTGCTGGGAGGTATACTGTAGAGGAATCTAAAATTCCAGGCTGAAGATTTAATTTAGTCCTAAAAAATAATAGTGAGCCATTGAAGATTTTTTTAATGGAGACAGAGGAGTACAAAGATCAAATCTGTGTTTTAGGAAGGTCAAAATTGTGACTGTCTGACAAGTGGTTTGGAGAAGGAAAAGACTGGAGGAATGAGAAAAACTAAGAGGCTAACAATGGTGTAATCATCCAGTAGATACCTTTTTTATCTCTAAGATAAGCTGGCAAATGTAGAAATACTAAGTGCCTCCACTTCAGCAGTTGAGGTGGCCAGAGAAGAATTATTGCTTCCTTCACTTTGTGCCTCTGGTTCAGTCCTCAGGAAATATAGGTGAAAGATCAACACCAGATGGCTCTAGAGGGGATACTTCTAATGGTTCTGCTGTTCTCAAGTCACCCTGGACAATGTGTCGACAACTTCCTGTTCTAAATGTTATAAATGCCTTAGACACTGATTTTTCAGTGATGGGAACCAGGTACTTCCTAGAAGGGTACTTCTCTCTGTGAAGGAATCCTATTGCACTGCTCCCTAGCAATACCAAATCAATATCCATTGTAATCTTGAAGAATTAATGGATGTCTCAAAAACTTTTTAAATGAATGCCTTGAAAACGATATCATAGAAGGCAATTTTATAGAATATTGATATAGCACAAATGGCATCACCTTGTACTTGCTCACTGTAAGTACTATTGCAAATACTAAAGCATCTAGGAGCATCTTTTCCAGACACCCTCCGAAGAGATATAACTCAAGAATTATGCTTTCATGTAAATAACCAATGGAAATAAATCATACATAATGCACAGGTTCATGACAGGCCCTGGGCTCCCTTTGGATGCCTTGACATTCACTCCTCAAGGGCATCCTTCCTCCTGGAGAATATGCATGTCCCATCCTAAACCTTTAAGCAGAACACGGTTGTGACTTCCAGTGGATTTCAGCATAAGGAGTTAATGTTTCTGAACTGATTAGCAAACATTAGGGAATATGCATGTACTGATGCTATGTATTCATATTATGTACTGATACTTTTTGGTGATAGAGCCATATCTATGTTTTCTGAATAGCATAGGCATTAGAAACTGTTCCTTTAACATCTGTCATCTATGGTAACACGTGTTCAATCTTCAGGCAGTGACCAATGAATTGATACCACTGAAGGCACTGAACCATATCTATATTGATCTTCTTGCTGTAAATGAAATCTGAAAGCATAAAGAAACAGTGGATAAATGAAAGGATGACTCCCAGGCTCTTATAAGAGAATCAAACGTGTTCATTTTCTGGTCTCTCCGGGGAAACAAGAATAATCATTTGACAGGACACTTGGCCATTTTGCCTTATAACACTCATGATGAGTTTTTAAAAGCACATCACAGGAAGACAATTATGGTTTATGTGCCCACATACATTGCAATGACTGAGGTAGACTTCCTGACTAAGTCAACATGTATATTTACTAGCAGACTTCAATAGGAACCTGGAAAAGATGAAGGTGTGAAAAGATGAAATGTGAAAAGATGGAGATGATTCAAATATCCAAATGCAGTATGGATGCTTGCCTGATGATGCAAATGGCAAAACAGCCATGCCTTCTCATTCGTGTAGCTCTTGTCCATGTCCTCCCATAAGTTCTTTACAGGGGGTCCACATAGTGGGTTGAGAGCTTTCCTCATTTTCTCTTAACTTCATAAGGATGCTTGTGGTATGCACAATAATGATTCATCCATTTTTTCACATGACTAGAACATCTTTTTTTCAGTCATACATTTCTTTGATGATACCCTTCATTCTGATTCTTCTTTGTAGTCTGTATTTGTTCCATATTATAAGTTACTTGCACCCACCATGGTCTTTTCCATTGCCCTCTGAATTATACTTATTTTTGACTCATTGCCCTACAACAACATTGATTAAAAAAAAGTAATTTTTACAAGATATGTGTTATTTCAGGGATGAGTTTGGGATCATTATAATAGCTCTGCAATTTCCCATAGGCAATCCAACTTGTACTCTTCTCCTTCTTTAGTTCTGGAGCTTACTCACTATTTATTTGAGGGTCTTACAAGAAATACAGATTTCTCATCATAGTTATAGTCTGAACAACAAAAATTTATTTTCTTGGGATTTTTTCCCCAATGTGGATAATTATAATAGAAATGTTGAAGAGTTAATGGATCTCTTCCAGGAGGATTGGCAGTGTTCTGGGGCTTCATGTAAACAATGTAATATCCAGATACCAATTTCAAAAATAATTTGTCTAAACTCAAGATGGACAACTTTTAGTTGCATGCCAGATACTTTTTTCTTTTTATTATCTCCTAATTTGTATTAGTTTTGGTCTCTGTTCCAACAAGTCATTGGTCAGACAATAAAGAAATATCTGATTTAGAAATTATTCTTACATCAGAAATGAGTCATTTCCTATGTGTTAAAATATAGTCAGTTTCATTGTTTGTGTTGCTATCCAGTGTTCACCATGTTCAGTACCTTTCTTTTTCTTTTCTCGAAGAAAATATTCATTACACAAACACACACAGAGATCTTCAAATATGGTTTAGGTTCAAGTAGTGAAAGATGCCAAAGGCTTGTAGATTACTCAGAAGCCTTATGTCTATATATGACACTTTCTTGGTGAGCACCAAATAGCATCTTGAAGGAAAAAAAAGAAATTGGCTATATCTTAGAAGAGAAGAAAAAACTTGTTACATATGCTGCAGTCATTTCAGAATCATTTGTCTGACAGCAGTCAAAGATCATTTTAGCTGGTTGGAACAAAAGTCAAAATAAATATGAAATTAAAAGAAAGAGTAAAGATGAGAAGATACTGCATGAAATTGCAGCAAATCCAACTCAACCTGTTTAAACAAGCTGTCAACTACAAAAAATACACATATTTAAGACATTGATGATGATTATCACCATTTCTTAAAGAAGTTTAACTGATGTAAACTATTTGTCACAATCAGAAGGCTGAAAGAGCTCAGAAGCTGCCCCACCCAGCATTTGATCTTCTTGCCAAGCAGAGAGATGAGGCAGCAAAGGGCAACAATGGTTGAGCATACCAGTTCATTTACAAAACATTATGGAGTAGAATAATAGGAGGTTATAATTATAAGCAGTATCATCTCACCGAGTTATGAAAAGAAAACGAGGAGAAAATGAGCCAACAAAAAGCTTCCAATGAGATGTAGCTAAGCCAGGTCCTCCTGAGAATGCTTGAAAATGAAACAAGAAAGAGAACAACAAACACCAAGTAGAGCATCTACAAACATTTGTATACTGATCTGTAGTCATCAGGAATAAAAATGGAATTACCAAATGTAGACACCACTATTACCTTAGTACCCAAGCTTTCATATGATAAAGTAGCAATAGAGTTTAAGGAGTGAGGTCTGAAATAACCAATGGTGTGACCAAACACATATGAAGTAATTTGTCCTGGGATTGACAGAATTGCTAATTCATTGAGGGAATTAATTTTCCAGGAAAGATCCTAGCTGGCAATTGTACCTCCAAAAGATACTTTTCAAGAAAATATCAACAACCAGCAATCCATAGGACTTTCTTCTAATCTCTATAAAAATCTTTGTGAGAATGTTTCTACATACATTAAGACATTCATTGAAGTAAATATGAAAATTAAATAATTCATTTTATAGATGCTTTCTATACCAGATCATGTCTTCACATTCACACAACAAACTGACAAGTTAATAGAACATAAGATTCAATTGCATCTAGTGTTTTCAATCATTTGTTGGTTGTTGTTTTTTAATCATATATGTGGCACTTCAGAATGAAATACAGGCTTAAAGAATCTCTTCAACCAAGGCTTTTGTTCACATATTTATTAAAATTGTATGATAGTATATGATAGTTTCTCATGAACAAAACTGAAAAAATAAATAAATTGAGGAATATTTTTAAAATATTTACAAAAATTTATAATTTGCAAAAAAAGGCAGATTATCAAAAAAAAATTTTTAATTTAAAAGACCCAGCCTCAGAAACAGAAACTTAACCATAAATAAACTCCTCCTCTTTCTCACCTCCCACCCACCTCCATCAACAAAAACACTGATCCTTAAAGACTTGTAGTTAGCATTAGACCAGGCAAATAGAAGATATTTATTAAATGCCTCTTGACTTAACAAGAGAATTCTAACAATGTTCAAACTATTAATACTTATATTGCATATTGTTTGCAAAAATAGAAGTAGACTGTGAGATAAATTTGTCTGTGAGACAAATTTGACCTTGATATACAAATCAGGCAGCAATAAATCAGAGAAAGAAAGTTTATACTATTATGACTAATAAATATTGATGTAAAAATATGGAAGAATATATTAGCAAAAAAGGCTACAGAGATATATTTTAAAAATTATTCACCATTGCAATTTGGGTTTGTATGAGAAATAAAAAAGATGAGAAACATTAGGAAAATTATAAGCAAATAGACTATATTATTAATAAAATAATCAAAATTAAACCATAATATCAATAAATCTAAAAAGGCCATTAACAAAATGTAGCCTTCATTTATGTAAACAAAACAGGTAAAAAGCATAATAATAGACATTTCCTTAATGTGAGAGTATCTATCTAAAACCAAAAGCTACATTATTTGAAATTGAGAAACATAAGAATCCATTATAGTAGTAATGAGATATAGGAAGTATATCTATCCATTGTCACCAGGATTATTAATGCTAACTATACCAATAAAACAATGAAATGAAGGAAATGATAATAGATAAAGAAGAGATAAAATTATTTCTATTCATAGTTGGTATTGTTTATTAAAGAATCCTAGAGGTTCAACAACAACCAAAAAATCTAAAAAGTAACTTCAGTACAGTAGCAAGATATAAGATAATCCCACAAAAACTATCTTTTTCCTCTTGATTTTGCCATGCCTCTAGATGACAACAGTGTTTGGGGTTTTTTGAGTTTATTAACAAGGGGGAAAAAAGTAGTAAAGGTATGCCCCACCTACTACTATTAATCCATCTTATAAAAGTACAACTTTAGACAAAACAATAGCTTTAAGGAATGTGTTATAAGGAGATATATTTATTATGCCTGTAAGTAATGGTAGGCACCTAGTATGACAAACTGGGGTGACAATGAGTGACTGTTGATCATCAGGTTTGTCTTTGCATACTTTCAGTAGGTTTGTATATTCTGTTTTTGAGAGTGGAATAATGTCAAGTTGCATATGATACTTCTTTCTACCTCTCTCCCAGGTTATCTATCCTGATAGATAACCACTCAGCTACATAATTTTGTATAGTACCCCAAATCTACCTTTCAAATAGGAGCCTTTATTGTTTGTGAATAATACTTATAATGTAAAATGAACCAATGAATTTTTTCAGAGCACTTATGTGGGATAATATAAAATGGTCAGAGGTTTCCAAATTAAAGAAGAACCTGGAAGACAAGACATGGCTTCAAAAGTGTTGGGGGCTAAAATGTGTCCAGAAATAGAAAAAGCAAGATAAAACAGTTTGGACCATGTAGTTTCTTTCATACACATTTTAATTACCTTATTTTGATATGTTACTTGTGAATTTCTATATTTACTCTTTCCTTTAAAATAAAAACTAGAAACTCACTTGTGGGCAAGGAAGGAACCACCAAACTATGACCTAACTGTCAAAATTCTGCCTGACATTTATTTTTGTATGACCTACAACCTAACAATGGTTTTTACATGTTTAATATATAAAACTTTATTTAAAATACAAAAATCATTCTTAGTTCATGGGCCATTCAAAAGCAATTGGCAGGCTATAGTTTTCTGATCCCCTGGTCTAAGATGCAGGTAGCACAATGTAGAGATGAAAAAGAGAGCAAACTTCAGAATCTGCTGTACAATTATATTGTCAATGACAGAAGAAATAGGAAAGTAATTAAGATCAGATATGGCAGATCTTAAATCAAGTAACCAGTGAGATCAGGAAAAACAGGAGGCATGGTATGAATAAGTTGTGTGACCCACAGTCAAATATTTAAGAAGTATTGAAACAGGAAAATTCTGGGGCCAAAGGCTAACTAAGGTCCTTGGGACAGTTTTCAGGTGGAAGCACAAACTATAGCCTCAGTGGTTAAATTATACTTCCTATTCTTTTCCTGTGCAATGGGTTCTAAGAATATCAGAAAAAGTGTCCTGAAAAGCCAATTCTTTCAAAGAAGCCTAAAGCTGGGGTAAAAAGCTTTAACATTAACATAGATGTCAGTGAAGAGCCTTGGAAGAATATGACAAGATGATTATATCATCAACAAGAATACAGAACATACTGGACAGGGCACAGGATAGTGAATCATAAAACTGAGGATAATCTAATCACCTGATAATCTGGACAAGAACTGAAATGGTCTAAGTTCCCTCATTCTTTAGTTCAATAGATCTCCCTTCACGTTGTGAAAACAACAAATTCAGATATAGAATATCAAACATAAGCCTATAATACATTTAAACAAAATAAATGCATGTTCTGGGGTGACAACTGAGAGGAAAGCATATATTATATTTTGAAAAGGAAGGAACTTGATAAAATGTACCCACCTTCCATTCAATTAGTCAGGGAAGTCTTCATGTAAGAGGTGGAATTTTTAGTATTCACTGGTAAGAATTTTTTATTACATTCACTAAAACTTTTTGAGATTCAAATTTCATTTACTCTATTTACTTTACATCGATTGAATTTTAAAGGCCCTAGGAACATTGATTAAAAGACTTTTCCAGCACTGTTTCTCTGTGCTTCAAATGAACTGTTTAAATGGATTGGAAACATACAGATTACATATTCCTGAAAACATAATAAGGAAAGGCAAACACACATCAGAGAATATTGTTTTTCTTCCCAATCTAAAACCTTTAGAAATACATTTGGAATTCGGAAAGTGGTAGGTTCAGGACAAAATTCTCTGTAATATTTATAAATAAGAGTATGTATCCCTCTACCATAAAAAAGTTAGCATTAAGGGAAGAACTCAAAGAAGCAAGAGAAATCATTACCTGCCTGCAGAGATTTAACTATATATATTGACTCCACTTCACACAATACATAATATGAATGATGAAGGGGAAATTCATCTTTGAGAAACAATATTTTATTACTCTTGTCTTTAATGCATTTTTGAATAGTGGGTAAAATATTTATCCCCACAAGATGTGTTTCCCCCCCAGAAATGTTTCACTCTCAAATATTTCCTATACTCCTAAAACTGATAAGAACAAATATGTAACAAGTAGCATGATGTACTGGTAAATAATAATAATAATAAAGGACTGGTCTCAGAATAGCACAATTCAATTCAACAAGCATTTAACACATATTATATGCCCATGGGGCAGCTAGATGGTGCAGTGGATAGAGTGCCAGGGCTGGAGTCAGGAGGACTCATCTTCACGAGTTCAAATCCAGCCTCAGACATTTACTAGCTATGTGACCCTGGGCAAGTCACTTCACCTTGTTTACCTCGGTTCCTCTTCTACAAAATGACGTAGAGAAGGAAATGGCAAACCACTCCAGTATCTTTATTTTTTAAAATGAGACCACAAAAAGTTGACACAAGTAAAATAATGGAAAAATAACAATAACAATATCCCTAGCACCTACATTAAATACTAGGTTCTGATGATACAAAGACAAAACAAAATAGCCCCTGCCTTACTCGTTGTTGGTGGTGATGTTTTCAGTCATGTCAGACTCTTCCTGATCCCATATAGGGTTTTCTTGGCAAAGATACTGGAGTGGTTTGCCACTTCCTTCTCCAACTCATTTTACAGATGTAGAAACTGAGACAAAAATGGTTAAATTACTTGCCCAGGGTCACACAGCTAGTGTCTTAGGCAAGATTTGAACTCAGGTCTTCCTGACTCCAGGCCTTCAAAGTTCTATCCACTATGTCACCTAGCAATCCCACTGTCTTACTATACTTGGGGAAAAACATCTATACCTATCAATGTATATCTGTGCTTGTGTGTGTTAATGTGAGGGTGGGAGCAGTGTATGCAGCAGGGAGGACTAGCACTTCTGGTGGGAGGGCTTGCTGAGCCCTTTGTAGGTCTGATCGTCTGCTTTTGGCGTTCACCTTGACCCAATTCTCACTTGTGGCTCCAAAAGGCTGTAGCATGTTCAGCAGCCATGCCCTGGTAAAAATGTCTCAGTATATGGGCTAATCCAGGTTGAGGACAACTGACACACCTCAAACCTGGCAGTGAGTTAGGGAGTATCTACCCCAAGCATGTGAAAACTTCCTCTGGTGGAATGGAAAAATGACAACATTTTGTTCCAACAGCTATAAAGGCAGCAGTAGCAGCAAGTGCTGTGGAATGCTTATACCTCAGTCAGACATAGCAGATGCCAACATGGAAACACTGCATCCTGTGTCATGGCCACTCATTATGACTTTTGTCCTGCCGCTGGACTTCAATGACTCTGGAAGAGAGAGTAAAGCTGATGACTTTATGCAACTCTGCCTCCCTTAAGTCTAAATTCATATTCAAGTCAAGACCACCTGATGATATCATGGGTGCTCTTGAAAAAAAAGATCAACAACAAAAACATGAGAGAGACAGAGACAGAGAGACAGAGAATAGATTTACATAGTGATTCTCATAGGAAAGGTACTGATCTAATTTGAAAAGCAGTTTGTTATTTATAGAATTAAAGCTTCAGAGGACATAGGGGAAGGTAGGGGAAAAGGAAGAAACAATAAGGCTGACAGGAACAGGTAAGAGAGTGCAGGGAGTGATAGTCAAAGAAACTTCAGCCTCAGAATTCTGCAACTCAGATTCTGAGTTGAGTCAAAGAGCATTAGATTACCAGACTCTTCAGAGTAGCAAAGGTAATGTCTATTTGACTATCAATCCCTGAGAAAGTAGTGGGGTTGGGGAAAAGGAAAGTACAGTAATCTAATCCCTACCCTAACCTGTCTGTCAAGGCTAAATTGATTATAAGAAGTGAGGAATGTTTGAGATTCTCACCTGGATGCCACTCTCTGTCCAAGATATATACTGATCTTGGACAAACCTCTTAACCTCTCTCTAAGCCTTAGTTCTTTCATTTGCAAAATAAGGAGATTGGATTAAATTACTTCTAAGGACCTTTCCATTTCTAAATCTATGATTCTTTCAGTATTCTGTTTGAGACTAAAGGGCTATCAGCTAGTGTAAGCACAAGAAGCTGGTGCATCAGGGAGGAAATCAGACTGTGGTAAGAAAACTTGTAGTGAGAATCAGGATAATGAATATATATGGGGGATATATATCATTAGGGGATATACTGTACTTCTCACTCTTTTCTTAGACAATAGGTTTGTAGAATATCAGAGATGAAGGTGACCCTAGTAATTATCAAGTTTCATCGCCTTGATTTCACAAGAAAAGTAAAGTACAATAAATTTATTCACAGTCTTACAGCTAAAAAATGGCAGAACCAGGAGTAGAACAAATCTTTTGATTCTCAGCCTTCAGCAAACAATGCTAGTTCTAGATGTTTAAGGACTGAATCTATAGGATAAAAGGAATCCGAATCATCCTTTGGCCCATACAGTACAGTTACTTTCAAACAGAGGTAAAGTCTGAAGATTGAAATGCCTCAGAAGGCAGGGGGAGAGTTGGCACATCTGAATTTTGCCGCCTCACTACACCATCACCGATTACAACTGAGGGAGAGTTAATAAAAGAGCAAAGCCAACTGTCAGAGCAGATTAGTGCTTGAAAAAAACAAGACAAAAGAGTAATGCCATCGTTATTATTTATGGTCATTAACTAGGGGTGAGTTCATTCCTGCTACATCCTACCTGAGAAGATAATATAATCACTAAATAATATATTTATATCCCAATAATGTACTTCTCTCCATTTCTGCTTCCAAGATAACTCTAGTTTTGTTTTTTTTTAAGCCTGGGGACTGTGGATACTTAATTAACATCCTTAAAGGTTGTCTTTTGATTTTAACATTTCAAAGAACAACTATATGCAGTATAGCTGTTACTATTTCAATTTTTTGCATTACATTTCATAGATTTTTCTGCACTCCTTTCTAAAGTAAAGGCCCTAAAGTCCATCAATCAATAATTACCTTCCTTTGATATGATAGAATGTTAATTTTGCTCTGCTCTCATAGTTATTAAATGAACTTTACTATATCTATTTTGTTGGTAGATGTGTGAGGAAGAACACTGTGAGGTGCAGGGGTGGAAAAGAGCACAGGTTTTGCTTGTGCAGGGCCTGGAAGAGATTCCCCATGGACCATCTGAACAGCACCAGGGCTGTGGAAAATAGCTGACAGCCAACTTTACCAGCTCTGTAGCCAAGGGATTTAAG
The DNA here is from genome assembly GCA_028646575.1 of Pseudocheirus occidentalis. Classification (NCBI taxonomy): domain Eukaryota; kingdom Metazoa; phylum Chordata; class Mammalia; order Diprotodontia; family Pseudocheiridae; genus Pseudocheirus; species Pseudocheirus occidentalis. The sequence continues at coordinate 136,181,378 of CM053594.1, read as the reverse complement.
GCAGCCAGATAAATGGAAGAAGCTGGTGTATCAAGGATGAAACCAGCCTGTGGTAAGAAAACTTGTAGTGAGAATCAGGATAATGAATATGAGTAAGAGATTTATTGAGGCTAGGAGACAGGAAGTAGCAAAGGCATCTACCGTTTTGAGTCCTTCCTCTTTATGTCATCATTGTGGTACCTGGAGGAGTTTCTGGGTATCTCTGTTTACTCTGGGCTCATGACTTATACTGCCTCTGAACTAATAAGCAGCATGTACCAAAATTAGGGAAGTACATGATTTTTTAAAAAGCTATGTCCAGAACTAGCCTGGAGTTGCCTTACTGAATTGTTTACTTGGGCTTCTTCTACTGGCCCTTCCCTACACAAGGCTACCTAACTGTGGCTGGTAGGCAAACATTGACTGTTTTTCCATTATCATTATTTATCCAAAGATTCCCAGAGATACTTTTCCAGAATTCTGCTACTTTTCTTTTTTTTAACTGATAAAATCTTTTATTTCACTTTTGAATTCTTTTACACTCTTTCTGATTATTCCATGTAAGGTGAAACTAGAACTGTTTAAAAGACAGACACAAATCTAGTACATCAATTACTTTTCTTTTTTAAATTCAGAAACTCTCAGAATTTTTTATCCTTTCTTAAATTATTTAGCAATATGTTTATGTCAAGAAACACGTTTGGATCACCAAAAATATTATTATCAATGCACTAATATATCACTTTTTTATTGCCTTAAAAAACTAAGATTTTCTGAGGTTCTCAAGCCTTTAAAATAGCAAATAATTGGAACTGAAAATTATTAACAGTCATGGGAGATCCCTCCAAATTACTGATAAGAGAAATGCAAATTAAAACAATTCTGATTTTGCCTCGTGACCAGCAAGTGGCAAAAAATTAACAAAGACATCAATAGTCAATAGTTGTAGGGTTATGACATTACTCTTAGTAAATCTATGGATTGGTCTAAACATTATGGAAAATAGTTTGGAATTGTATGTGGAAGCACTTTAAACTGTTCATACCTTTTTATTCCTCTACTATTCTACTTTCAATTCCACTCAAGAAATTGAAAGAGATAAAGGTTCCTCACGTAACGGAATATTTATAACAGTATTTTGACGGGAACAAAAACAGAAACAGGGAGAGTATCCATCTGTTAAGAAGTGGTTAAACAAATCACAGTAAATGAATGTAATGAAATATTGTTACACTGTGAGAAATTACTTATATGAGAAATTAAAGCAAACTTGAGAAGATTCATATGAACTGATGCAGAATTAAGCACACAAAACAAGAACAATATTAAAAAAGACTACAAAAAATATAAATGAAAAGAACAATGAAATAAGACCTAATGCTGTAATGGTAATGACTAAATTTAGCACCACTAAGTTTAGAGGATGAAAAACACAACCTTCTTTTCACTGGCAAGCAAGGGGACTATGAATATGGGAAGTTGTGTATGCTGTCAGATGAAGCTGATATCACTTGGTTTTATTCATGTTTCTTCCTTTATAACAAGGGAAACCTTACCGAAGAGCAGAGCACACAGGAATACTTAGAAATGATCATGATGGAAAAACAAAAAAAGTAAAACTGAACTCTCTCCACCATCTCTTCTCTAGTAGGATTTAAGACTCCATCCCTGGCTTCCCAGTCTCTGATATGTGAGACTTTGCCTTGTCTGTCTCGAAATCAGGGTACTATACCACTTTCTGCAGTTCTCCCTAGTCCTTGGGTCATTTATCTCCCTAATCCTCTTTACTTGTATCTTCTTCCACCATTAAAATATAAGATCTTTAAGGGCAAAGACTTTACTTTTATATTTATCCCCCAGTGCTTAGCACAGTGTCTGGCACATAAAAGAAACTTAATAAATGCTTTATCTAAGAAGTGATTGTGATTAATGTGTTTATTGAATTTTCGTCTATTTCTAAAATTCATTAGCAATAAGTTCAGTAATTTTGGAATAGTATTGGAAAGAGAGATAGAAATAAAGAAATTCCACAATGTTGACAGAATGAATGTATGAACAAATGAATAAATGAATGTAGCAACATTTATTAAATATTTTCTATGTGCCACAGGCAGAATACAAAAGTGAGACAATCTTTTCCCTGGGCGGGGGGGGGGGGTTGCATTCTAATAGGGAATGACAATGCGTATAGTTGAACAGTCACCAGGGAAGAGTGTTTTGATCTCAAAACTATCCCTGGAATCAGGAAGGCCTGGACTTGAGTCCTACCTCAGACTCTTATGAGCTCTGAGATTATCAATGAGTCATTTAGCATCTCAGTGCCCCGAGGCAGCACTAATACTGTAAATTACTGGTCTACAATAGAGGGAGTTTCTACCACCAGGGGTTCACTATGCTAATGAAATTACAAATCCAGACCCCGGATTTTTTCTTTTTAAATAAAAAGATATTTCCAACAGGAATAGTAAGCCTAGAAGTAAAAGAGTAAAATCTATAAACTATCTTTTGCACACTCTTTGAAAAGCTTAGTTCACATTTTCAGTCTCATTGCTTAATTTGATGTGACATGAATGAAAAAACAATCAATACAGATTCATTTGACTGAATTATGAGTCACTCACCAGTGAAGCTATGCACAAGAAACTGACTAGTGATTTTGATGTGTGGAAACAACTGACTGTACTAATATTGTGCCATAGGGCAAAGCTTAGATCATTGCTTTCTTCCTAATTTAAAAAAAACACCCTTCTAAGCTATTCCTTAAGTAACTGTTAATTATCAAGGAGGACATATCTACCATGAACTGTAACAAAGAGGATCTTTTTCAACTTGGCAATAATAATACTTTGTCCTAGAGAATTCCAAAGGGTTCAGGCTGGGTTCACCTGTGTAACTTGTTTGAACACTTCAACTAAACTTGAAAGGATAGCATTTATTAGGAATTACTGACAAGTATTAGTGAAGGTTTCTTAGATGGTGCATAGTATTACGAAACACTTTCATCCTTTAAAAAAGTTTCCAACTTGTAACATGAGTGGTTCCATATACCTATGCAAGATTATTATCAGTCAATTAATTTTTTAAAATTATTTTATCAATCTTCTAGGTTGTAGATCTTTATATCAGTTACTTTCATTTATCTTTTTGGGCTTGTGACCATTTTTATTTACTTAAAAATACCTCCAAAAATTGTGAATCAATTAAAAGATAGTATTCAAGTGTTGAGATTTACTCTTTTATTTTTCCCTACCAATAGAAATATAAAACATCATAATTTGGTAAAGTCTAAGTTTACTGGAAGATAACTGAACAGATTTATTGAGTAATGACATTTTTTGAGGTTGACTTCTTTGACTGGAATGAAGATGGGCAGATGTTCATGTTATAATTAAGTGAGAACCGTAGGGATGCAAGGAGAGAGAGGAATATTGTTAGGAATTGTGATGTCTTCCAAAAGTATACAAAGGCAGTGTTGGCTGGCAGTAGTCGAGGAGTAGGAAGGACTGTTACACATTGCTGATAGACATTTAGGTTGGCCACAATCTTGTGATCTAAAGATGGTTTAATTTTTTCAAAGAATGAGAGGCATATGTGAATAGATTTCTGAAGCCTGGAGATAGTATAGCTGGGAGTATGCGACGGGGTTAGGGGAGGGTATCCTTTAAAAGGACATTTCTCTACTTCTGGGATTTGACTCTATATATTAACTATAGGAACTTACCTAGGAAAGCAGTGTGAATCAGTATTTCACCCCTTTGGACTATCTTATATGCTATGACAGCATGGTAGGAGAGAATCAAGTTCCCTTAAGAACTGAGTCTATACTGATAAGATCATTCTGAGACAGTTTGGGTTGCATCTCTGATAAGGCAATTGTCCCCTACTCTGCCCCACATCACCCTTAGAGCATGTTGGAACACCCTAAACAATGGCAGATATAATAAAAAAAAATCTGAACACCTGGAGTTCAAAGTTTAAGGATTTAGCAGGATAGATTCTTTTATTAACTGGAAATATATGAGAAGATCTAAAGTCCAGAAAAACAGTCAGAAAGCTAGCTAATGATAAGTAAAAGATTCTACCAGTCCTGAAGGATAAAAAACAATTTAAGCAAAATGAAAAAGGATGAAAGAAGAAAAGCATCGAGGAGAGGAAAAGGGGAACAGTGGTAGCAATTGTAGCTATAATAATAGTTAATATTTTCAAAGCATTTATTATGTGTCAGGCACTGTGCTAAGCACTTTACATTTATTATCCCATTTGGTTTTCACAACAACCCTGTGGGGGGAGGTGCTATTATTAACTCCATTTTACTTAAGAGGAAACTGAGGCAAACATAGGTGAAGTGACTTGCCCAGAATCACACAGCTAGTAAAAATCTTCCTGACTCTAAGCCCAGTCCTCTATTCAGTATACCACCTAGCTGCTAGGCAGTGACAAGCAGCCTGAGGGACAGAAAAACTTCGGGGGGGGGGGGGTAGATGAAAGAAACAAGAGGGAATGTAAACAAAGTGGTAAGGAAGCAAAGGAAAAGTAGAAGGAAAGTGAGATCTTTACTGTATTGTCAAGCTAGTCTTTGAGTTGTGTATTCCATGAGACAAAGCCTAGATCATTGCTTCCTTGTTTTAAAAGCATTCTACCTAATTCTCCTTTAAAGAGACTTGTCTTTATTATCATAGAGGACATGTGCTGGCATGAACTATAACGAGATCTTGTACTCCCTTTTAGTGAGTACAGAAGAGAACGCCATCCTAAAGAACATAACAGAAAAATTGCTGTATTAAATAGTCATACCTCTGAGTCCATCAGTTCCAGAGTCCAGTCTATAATTATGACCGAAAAAAAAGGCATGTTGATAGTAAGGGAGCAGAGAGGGGATAATTATCCTCCTTGAGAGCAAACTTAAAATTAGAGACATATACCCCAAAACATCCTATATAGGCGTTTGCAAGAGACTGGAAAATAAACAAAGTAGACTATAAACTTTAATCCAAGTATAATGGAGGTTTAATCCAAGCATAATGGAGGTTTGGCATAAACCCAGATAACCTGAGGTGGGTCTATTTTTGGAAGATGGAAGAATTGAGGCATGTATGGGCATTCTGCTGCTTGTCATGTGGTTGGGAGTAACCGTTTTCCCAAATTTTGTCTAAGGGCAAAAGACTCCTTTACTCCCAACAGGTGACATCATGCTGTAAGGGGGGGAAGGGTCTGAAGCCACCTGTCTTCCCCTTTAATCAATATGACCCCAAGAAATGGACTTGCATTTTGGTCCATTTTTTTTTGTTCTTTTTAGCTTTAGGTGGAGGGAGGGGAGTTGCTGAACTGGGACTTCAAGTCACAAGGATCTGGGAATCCAGAAAGCCAAGCTGGGTATTGCAGCATTCAGCAATGAAACCCTGAGGAGCAAAGGTCACATGAGCTAGCCTAGTGAAGCTTTAGACTTGAACTTCATGGGAACTGTATGAACTATGAACTTGAATTATACATGTAGGAACTTAGTTAAGCACTGAGCCTAACACTCTCCCCTTTCTAAAGATTGAGGTTGTATATTGAGTACTAAGCCACCATGGTGTTCTGGGAAAGTGTATGTGCTTTCTTTTGCTATATCTTTGAAGTAAAATTTGTTGTAAATGCTAATCAGATGTTAAGTGGTTAAACAGAAAAGAGATGCTAGTCAGTTGGGCCCCTGAAAATTGGGGAAATACAGTCAGTGAAGGCCTGAGCCAATGGAGAAGCAAGACTTCTCATCTCTCTCTCTGGGTCCTGGAGAGGAATTTAAAATATAACAGATCTAGCCCTAAGAAAGTAAGGCCAAAGCAAACCATGTTACACAAGAAAAGAAATTTAGCCTTAGAGATGTCACTATGATTTGGTCCGACATGACAGTCATTTGGAAGTGAGAGAACACACCTATTTTAAAGAACAGACTAGATAAAGGAACCATTGATATAGAGCTCCATGTCAGTGAGGTATATTCAAATTCACAAACTGGCAGAGAAGTAAGGCAAGAACTAATTGGTTCAGGATCAATGGATATAGAAATAAAAATGTTATGGATTATAGAGTAGGTATCCTGTTGAAAATCAGGCTAAAGATATCTTAATTATGAATTCAGCAAGCAGTAATTGTTATGTGAGTGATGGAGGATTTCAGCTGTTTAGGCTGATTCTCTCTAGCCAGAGCTGAGCAATTGAAAATAAACTCCCAAAATTTGAAGGCTGGAAGGTAGCTCAGAGAAAACAACAACATTAACAGCTATCAATTACAGAGCGCTTTGAGGTTTGCTAAAATGCTTTATAAATACTATCATATTGTACCCTCACTGCAATCCCTGGAGGTAAGTGCTACTATTGTCCCCATTTTACAGACAAGGAAACTAAGGCAGACAAAAGTTAAATGGCATACCTGGGGTCACATAGCTAGCACACATCTGAGTCAGGCCCTCCTGACTCCAGGTGTGGTGCTCTATCCACTTTGCTTCCTAGCTGCCTCTGGGATATCAAGGCAAATACATACATGAAAGGAATCCTCACTATAATACATATTACAAGTCATGCATCAGTCTCTGCCTGAAGATTTCCAAGAATGGGGAATCCATCACCTATTTGGGCAACCCATTCTACTTTGAGATGGCTAATATCATTAGGAAGCTTTTTTTCTGGCATCAAGCCTAAATTGGTCTTTGCAATTCCCACTCATTCTTGTTTTACCCTCTGGGGTCAAACAGAATGAGTTTATCCTTCTTATCCCTAGAACGTTTAATTCCTTTTCACATGGCAGCTCTTCAAATGCTTGAAGCCAACTATCATACCCTTCCCAAGACTTCTGCATGTTAAACAAACCCTATTCCTTAAATCAGTTCTCTTATGGCATAGATTCCTGGTCTTTCACAACCTAGATTGTCCTCCACTAGACATTCCCAAACTTACCAATGTTCTTCTTAAACTAAGTGAGGTGAAATGTTCCTGTCTCAGAATCTATACTCTACTTAATGCAATTTGTGAGCAGTTTTTTAGTAGATAGAAGATTGTAAATAAAAAAGAGAATTGCTATATTCTGTACATAAGTCTGACCAATGAGAAGGTCACATAAACAGAAATGACAGGAAACCTTGGGGTGGACTGTGCCTCTTTAGAGTCCATGATAGAAGAGGGAAAACCAAAACAGTTTTATATGCAACTTATATTTGGGAAGAGCAAGCTTTTAAAAAGTTCAGAGAAAGGATAGATAAGACCTCAGAGGATAAATTTCTTGGGATGTCAGGCTGGAGAGATTGGATATTCTCAGCAACAACATCCTGATGAAACTGATATAAAATAGTTCCATTGAGGAAGAAAGGGGTTATGCCTAAAGAGATTTTTCTGTGGTCACTCAACAAATAATTGAAAAAATTATTAGGTCTCCTGATTCTAAGTTTTATACAGTTTCCATGACACTAAGATAGAAGTATAATATTGGCATTGGGAGAGATTATATGCAAGTTGTCTTTTTCTGCCCTGGTTCAGACCAGATATGGAATATCTTATTTAGGCCTGAGTGTCACATTTTCAAGATGACATTGATCAATTGGAGCATAATCAGAGGATAATGACCAGGATAGTGAGAAGACTCAAACCATACATGTCATTTGAGGATCAAGTGAAGGAAATTGGAATAATGAACCTGAAAAACAGAAGGTTTGATGAATGGTATGGGAGAGGGAAAGTATAATATCTTTTTTCAGGGCTTTGAAGGATTTCCACATAGAATAAAGATTAGATTTATTTTTCTTAGTCCAGAGAGAAAACTTAGAACAGAAGTTGCAATGAGGAAAAATTATTAGATTTAGCCAAAAGGAAAATGGGAAAGTAGCAAATTCCTCAGCCTGAAGTCTTCAAATGGAGACTGAATGTGGTAAAGAGGATTCCCAATTCATGTGGTGGTTGAACTAGACAAAGTCTCATCCAGTCCTATGATTCTGTGATCTATGGTTTCCCTACTAACCCATCATAGAGCTTTCTGTCATTCATGAATTTAATGAAGCCTTTCAATGAAACTGTTCATATTTCAACCCACACCATCTCTGCAAGTAAGTAGTATTGCTCTATGAAATATGGCCATAGGGATTCTTTTTATTTCTCACAAATCTATCTCTTTCAAACATTTGTGGTGCCCTAGTACTAATATAATGTGTTAGGTAAGCAAGTCTATGTTTATAGTCTGAAAACTATATAAGATTTTATGAACATTAATCACAAATGATCTCAATCTTCATCTATGTACTTTTGAAGAGTCTTTTAGCCTATTCTCATACAACTGTCTTCCTATTTTCTTAGTCATTTGGATTTCTCTTTGGCCTTTCTCCTTCCAGGAACAGTTTTGCTTTGTTTTGAATCCTAGGATAGGAGTATGCTGAAATCCTTTCCTTTCAAGGCTCACCACAAGTGAGAATTTTTGTGGCATCTGACTATAGATGTCCTCCACAAAAATTTCCTACCCCTCCAGTCTTCATCACCATCTTTGATCCCCCTTAGCTAGAATCTGTACATCCTTCTTGTAATCTCCTATACCCCTCTACTTGATCTTTTCTATAAACTTACTATGTTCTAATTCGTATTATCATTATTCATGTACATATAAACAATTATATAGGAGAGTGTACTTGACTTCAATTGTTGACAAAATTCCATGGTATATTAATAACAATAGCTAGCATTTTTATATGCTTTGTAAAATCTTTGTAAATATCATATCACTTTACTCTCATGTCAAATCTGTCTGGTTGGTGCTATTTTTATTCCTACTTTGCAGAAGAGGAAATTGAGACAGAAAGAGGTTAAGTAACTTCCCATAGATCACACAGACAAAAAGTATCAAAGATTGGATTTGAACTCGTCTCACTTAGCCATCTATTAAAGACATGGTTTAATAAGCATCTAGAAAAAGTAATGATTCTCACAAAGAACCAAAATCATATCGTCAATAATTTTATCAATTTTCCTTTCTAGACCCCAAGTTCCTTATGGGAAAAGATTTTTTTATCTCTTTGTATCCTTTGGCACCTAGTACAATGCCTTGATCTAGTGGTATTTAATAAAATGTTAATTGAATTGAATGAAAAATTATTTCTTATTCAGGGCCAAACATTGCACTTACTCCTGACATTGTCTAAAAGACCTTTGGTCTAAAATCTATGGTTTTATCATCAATAATCCCTTATGTTTTGTATGGCATTCAATAATTAAGAAGGTACTTTCATATACATTATCATATCTGATCTCACACAAACCTTGTGACATAGCAAGTGAATAAAATAAGCTTACATTCAGTACTTCTGGCACAAAGTAAATTCCACTCAAGGTATATCCTTGAGTCAATATAGATTCATCCCAATTTCTTGTATCTTCTATATCTGTTACAATCTCTGTGTATAAACATGTATAATTTTCATTGGTAATTATAATTGGTAATTAAAGATAATATGCAAGATTCTGAACAAGAGTTCAATTTACTGCACTTATTGTAAAAAGAAAGTGGACTATTGCATATATTTTGATCAATTAACAAAAATTGATCAAAAAGGCATATAGCAGGTCTTTCAGGGGGAGGGGAAGGCTATAGAGGGATTAATCCCTTAGTTCAACAGAAAATTTGATTAACCAGTTAACAAAAACATTTAAATTCTATAGTATTTATGTTAATGAAGAGTTTTTTTATATAAATGAGGATAAAATACTTTAACAACTAAGCATAGATGAGATATCAACACCATAAATTAACACATGAAAGCAAAACCGCAGCAAGTCAGTAGGTCATTGGACACCCATTCTATTTCAGACTCAGACTTGAAGCCTTCCTACCTTTGTAGGTCCTGCCAGAACTTTTACTACATTATCAAAGGCTTTAAAGAAACCAAAGTGATCTATACATCACAACGAGATTTTCTCATTGGTCTTTAATGGAAAAATTCAATGTGTAATTATGAAATTCAACAAGCATTTGTTAAGCATTTACTGTCTACCAGGAATTATGCTAAATGCTGATAACATAACAAAGATGGTCCATGCATTTAAGACTCTTATGTTCTACTACAGAAAAAGTTCTCAAGAGGAAGATCACTCTGTCTAATTCTCTACTATATTCATGAGTCTCTCGTTTAATCCTACCTGCTTTCCAACCAAATTGGAAAATCTTTGCTGATTCCTCTCTCAATTGAAAAATAGGTGCAGTTTTGAGTGATCTGGATTAAGGAGATCTAGAGTAAAAGATCAATGAGACTCCAGCATCTTACAGAATTATTTACCTTTAGTCTTCTACAAACTTGGAATAGTCAAGCAAGTGTCAGTGAAACTTTCAGTGGATGGCTTGACAGTCAGTCAACTGAGTATTTATTAATACAATTACTTGTAGGACATGCTTTTAGAAATTGTCTGATATAATGGGTTATCTGGCAGAATTAGACATTTCCATGTACTTTCAAGATCGATGTTTTTGTCCCTCTGGGTACTCCTATCTAGAATCAAAGAATGTCAGAGTTGGAAGAATCCTCAGTGTCAATTTAGTCCAAAGCATAGCCAATCCAGAAGCCTTAATGGTGTAGATTTTAAAAATGGGAAGAGATTGGTGTAGATTTTAAAAATGGGAAGAGATTGAGTCATCAATTGATATTTTCAGGAGGAAAAATGAAGTATAAATAATAATTCAATTTAGATGCTTTTAAAGTAATATCTAAACTGTCATGCTTGATTCTTCCTACAAAACTGTGAGGTAGGCAGTGCAATTATCATCACCTCTACTTTACAGAGAACAAACTAAAGTTCAGAGAGGTCCAAAAACTTCCTTTAACAAAGGTCTGGGGCGGAGGGGCTGAACTTTAGAATTTAATCACTCACTCTCCATCCAGTAAGAAGATCAAGCCCTTCCCCCAAGTGTTTTTACCCTCTTCAAGGGTTTTATTAAGCCAAGGCTATATTACTATGTTTTTTCCTAGATTTCAACTTTCTATCAGCCATTTTTATTCTGACCATTTCAGTCCAAAGATTAATCTCGCAGAATAATTGGATCATAGAAAAAGAGCTGAAAGGGATCTCATTTATCACACTCCCTCTCTCCTTCCTTCCTCCTACAGAGGAGGAAACTAAGGCCTAGAAGGTCTAATGACTTGATGCAAGTCCCTCCAGTGAAAAGCATCAGAAATGTGACTTGAAACTTTGTTCTCTGGGTTCTGAAACAGTTTTCTTTCCACTATTTCATACTTTCTCTTTGGAAGAAAAAACAAGAGGCAAATTAATAGGCAGATCTTTTTGTCACTGACTGTTACCATCTAACTCTCAACAATGATCATATCTCTCCTTTGGTCTTATTTTCTCTAGGAAACTTTTAAAAACTATTATTTTAGTATCGTTTGAATATCTCAAGCACTTCAGCCCTGGTGACCCTCTCCTTATCACCTGCTCTGGTTACCATTTGTTAACCTGCTCTGGTTTCCATTCTATTTACATCTTTTAAAAATTTAAGTTGGTCTGCTAAGCTGTATCTCAAAGAAATTAAAAAGGGGGAAGACCTATTTGTACAAAAATATTTATAGTGGCTTTTTTCTGGTAACTAAGAATTGGAAATTGAGGGAATACCTATCAACTGGGGTATGTCTAAACCAGTTGTAGTATATGACTATAAAGAAATATTATTGTGCTATAAGAAATTACAAGCAAGATGGTTTCAGAAAAACCTGGAAAGATTTACATGAACTGATACAAAGTGAAATGAGCAGCAGAAGAAGAATATTGTGCATAGTAACAGCAATATTGCATGATGAAGAACAATTCTCATCAATACGATGATCCAAGATAATTCCAAAGGACTCAAAATGAAAATGCCATTAGCCTCCAGAGGGAAGAACTGAGATTGCCTGAATACATACTGAAACATACTGTCTTTTTTTGTCCCTCATTTCCTTCCTTTCTACCTTCCTTCTTTCCTTCCTTCCTTCCTTTCTTCCTTGTTTTCTGCCTTCGTTCCTTCCTTCCTTTCTGCCTTCCTTCCTTGCTTTCTTTGTTCCAGTCTTCTTGCACAAAATGACTAATATGGAAATGTTTTACATGATGTCACATGTATAACTTATATAAGATTGCTTGCCATCTCAAGGAGGGGGAAGTAAGGGAAGGAGAGATAGAATTTGGAACTCAAAACTTTAAAAACAACAACAAATGTTAAAAATTGTTTATGCAAGTAATTGGGGGGAATATTTTTTAATATGAGTTGGTTGATAAGTTCCCTGTGCATCCACACTGGCCTCCACAAATTATCTTTCATTGCTCCTCTTTGTAACAAGAATTTCATTCTTGGATACTTTCTATACCTTCTCATCCCTACAGCTGAATGTCTCTATAGATTTTTGTGGTCAGAGGATCAGTACAAAAGTAGTAGACATTTACATTCTACTTAACAGTTTGGAAAGTGTTCTATAGACATCATTTTATTGAATATTATAACAATCTTGTGAAGTAAGCACTATAGGTATTATTGTTCCCATCTCATGAATGAGAAGCTGAAGCTTAAAATTAGCGGTCTCTCTCAAGCCCTTCTACACAAGAGGAATAGCTTCATGAGTTGTGACCAAGAAACAATCTTCATTTCTTAGGCAACTTTCTAATAATAATCTTTTCTTTACTTAACTGGACTCTCCTTCAAATGACCAACAAAGAATCTATAATAAGGCCTTGTTTTCAACAACTTTTCAGCTGAGTAACATTGTATTAAAGCTTTATCAGAGACAGGTATTTTAAATGAGTGAGTTTTCTAGATAACCAAGGTATATACCTTCAAGTGACAAAAGTTTTTTTTTAATTTCACCATTTCTGTTTGGAAATGAGTCAAAATATTACTATTATGTAGTGAAACTGCCCTTTCAGACACTTATCTATCTTCTTAAACAAAGGAGACTAAATATAACAATATTCTCTTAAAATACTTTTAATACAGTTTTGTATTTACACGCTGAAGCAGGTAGGCAGCACAGTGGCTAGAGCACCAGCCTTGGAGTCAGGAAGGCTCATCTTCCCAACTTCAAATCTAGTCTCAGACACTTATTAGATGTGTGACCTTGGGCAAGTGACTTAACTCTGTTTGACTCCATTTCCTCACATGTAAAATGAGCTGAAGGAGAAAATGGCAAAGCACTCCAAGAAAGTGCCAAATGTGGTAATAAAGAATTGAACACAACTGAAAAACAACTTAACACAGATATAAGACAATAATAAATATACTTATTTAACTGTTCTTTGTTTTATCTCCAAATTCTATGCCTTCTCGCTGGCTAGCCCCTTTGCCTGGGATACTCTCTCTGTCTCACTGGAGGAATTCTCTGGCTTATTTGAAGACCCTCCTCGGATCCCAGTTTTTGCAGGAGCTCTTTCCCAGTCCTCTTGAATACAGTGATCTCTTCTGCATTCCAACTTTCCTCATTGCTTTTTTGATGTATCAAAGTTCACGTAAGAAATTAAACAGGAATATTTTGAGAGTTTTGTGAAAGTCACAGAGAACACATGAAGGCCAGCAGACGACACAAAAAAATTTAGAAATTCAGAAATGAATAAAGCATATGCATACTTTTGTATAATGTCAACATTTTTTCTTTTAATAATAATTTAGACTTCTCTGGTATGAAGGAAGGGTCAAAAAGATTTTACATGGATGTGGAAAGGATAACTGTACTAGTGCCTTCCCTCTGAGATTACCTTCCATCTAGTCTGCATGTATCTTACACAGACAAAATTGTCTCCACCATTAGAATGTTAGCTCTTCAAGAAAAGGGATCTTGTTATTCTAAGAGTTTAGCACAATGGCTGATACACAGTAAACACTTAGTATATGCTCATTGACTGACTTATTGATTTTTAAAAAATTTTTCTGTTATCTGTCCTCCATATCTCTTTAGGAAGTGAGTGAAGAGGTCTATTCACTGAATGGGCATTACCTCACTCTAAATGAAAAGACCTTTGCCTAAAAAGGCCAGGGTCTCCCATTGCATCCTGGGTCATCTCCAGTTATGCTGATGAATATCTAGTCACTGAATCCAGATGGCTCTGGAGAAGAAAGTGAGACTGGCGACCTTGCACAGCCCTCCCTCACTCAAATCAAAGTCAACTGCAAGCCATGTCATCATTTTCCTGGTGCCATGGTCCTCTTCAAGAAGGTCAACAATCCTCCATATCAGACTGCTGGGTGTCAATCAGCTTCTAAGAGCTCCTCTACCCTTTCCCTCTTTTATTTTGTCATTTTTAATCCGCTGAGAACTGAGAAATTATATGTTCCCCATGTTAATGTCTCCATGGTCTCTTTCATGTGAGTATTCTCCATACTCCCTAACACTCATGCAGCTCACTCTTGACCATGAGCAACTCCAAGAGAATTCTCTGATAATACAAGAGGCCCTCCTCTAAGTCTTGGAACATTTCCTGGGTTCCTGGTCAGTATCTTGGCTATCCATTGGTTACTATGTGTTCTACCAATATGCTGTTACTTCTTCCCCTGCTCCACACCTAATCCATGGGTACCTGAAATACCCTGGCCAAAGCTGGCACTATGGCAGACTACCCTCACCCTTCTCCATCCTATGTTGCCCCTGAACCTATCACCAATCTTTCTTCCAAAGTCCCTTTTCCCTGTTCCTCCCACTCCTTCATGTCACAGTGAACCTAAAATACCTGCTTATTCTGACCTTTAGACCAACTCGCTCTTCCCAGGGGTGGTACACCTTTCCTTTCTAGGTTTCTCACCTTGCAGGGAAGATGCATATACTCTATTAATTGCAAAAACTCCTAGGCCTTCCCATCTGCCGTGCCTCTGAATTCTTAGGATTTCTCAGATTTTCAGTTCATTCTGTAGCTAAGCCAGTCTATATTGTTGTTACTCTGAATTAAAATATGAGTTCAGGCTGTCTCCAGCATGTAGCACAGTGCTTGGCCCACAATAAGCACTTAAGCTATGTGTTTTCATACATAACATTCATTCATTCATTCATTCAAATAATCAGTTTTGCTAAAAATAAGCAGTCAATAAGGCTCCTAATGAGCATATCAGTAATAAAGGTCTAGTTTTAATGAAGGTGCTTTGTGACAAGAACCTTTTTCCACTTATTTCCTAAAAGGGAAATCCTTTTCCAAAGGATTAAAACTGTAGGCAGGCTAGCAACTAGATAGGTAGTGTGTTAGTACATTGTTTAAGACTTCAAATTACTTAAGAAATAAGTTTATTTTATTAGAATCCATGTTCCTTAATGTCTAGGAACTCTGAACAACCAAGTTGTTTTATCAGGGGCAACCAAGACCAGGCTGCAGGACTGAACTAGTCTCTTCATAGATATACAAATCAAAGTCTATTCTGGAACCTCCTACCTCAAAGTTCTCATCCTCGATTGCTCTATGAGGTCCCATGGTTCTCCTAACCATTAAAAAGGGTTTTATCTATCCAGCTTCAATAACTGGAAACATATGACAGTCAACTTGATTTCTTCTGTCATAATTTCCCACAAAAAGCAACATTCATTTGTCCCATTAGCCTCAAACCAGCCCTAAAAAAGAAATAACAGGCAATCATTTTTTTAAAATAATCAAACCACATATTACAAGGAAAAATAGATAGGAAATGAAGAACAAAGCCACAGCAACAGACCCCAAGCAAATTATCTTCAGTTACTCATTTGGAGACTATTTGTTTAGGCATTAGTCTTTCAGCACAAACATAAGCTTTATATCAGCTGCTATTGTTACCAATTAGGAAATGTTCTAAACTCAGGCAGATCCTGAAAAAGCCTAGGGAGGTCCTTTGGCCATGGTGGCAATGGGATTTTGTTTTGCTATGCTCTTGGCATTTGAAATTGGTTTCTTTCTTCTCTCTCTCTCTGTCTCTCTCTCTCTCTCTCTGTCTCTCTCTCTCTCTCTCTCTCTCTCTCTCTCTCTCTCTCTCTCTCATTGGATTCCTTTGGGGATAAGGATTTTTTTATATATAAGACAAAATAAGGTTCTCTTTCTTCTTTGAAAGAAATTGCTCTTGGGGGCAGAGCCAAGATGGCAGTGTAGAAGCAACAAAGTTCCACAGCTCCCACATAGCCATCTCAAACACCCATAAAATACGACTCTAAGCAAATTTTAGAGCTCCAAAACTCACAAAAATACAGAAAAGCACATCTCCCACTGAAGGCAGCTCGGCAGGAAAGGATCATCACAGCATGATGGGACCTGAAAACAGCCTAGCCTGAAACCACAGCTTTGCCCCAGAGACAGCCAAGATGAACTGCAGCTGGAGTCTTCAGGAGAGTGAATCAGTGGCAGCTGTGGCAGTTTCCAGATTTATCAAGCTGTAAGAAACAAGTACAAAGTGAAAGGTTAGTGAAACTCAGCTAAATTTGATGGAGAAAAGCAGTCTGGCCAAACTGCCTCCAGGGCAAGGAAGCTCCGGGACTACACACTGCAGGGGAACCAAGAAATTTTTCAGAGGCTAAGTGCTCTTGTGTTGAGCAGCCTGGATCTGGATCGTGGTCTTGGGTGGTGGTCCTGGGGTGCGTTTTCAGTGAGCCAGAGTTGGTGGGGGCTGCAATAGCCTCCTAATAGCTCTGGCAGTGGTGAAAACCCCAGAAATTTGGGACAGAGTTTTCCCCTCTGGAAGCAGAGTTCAACAGAGTTAAAAAAAAATCAGGTAATTCACTGGCAACATGAGCAGGCAAAGGAAGCAAAGTAAGAACAGCAACCTAACTTTGGATTCCATCTTTGGGGACAAAGGGAATCAAGGTGTGGAATAGAAGGAAGAAAACACAGTCAGAACTCCCACACCAAAAGCTTCCAAGAAAAACGTAAACTTGTTACAAGCCATAGAGCAGCTTAAGAAGGATTTTGAAAACCAAATAAGAGAAGGGGAGGAAAAATTGGGAAAAGAAATGAGAATGATGCAACAAAATCATGAAAAGAGAGTCAACAACCTGACTAAAGAAAATAACACCTTAAAAATAGATTAACTCAAATGGAAAATAGATCCACGAGAGACAATTTTAAAATTATTGGAATTTTTTCCAATACTGAAAGCCATGACCAAAAAAAGAACTTAGAAAGCATCCTTCAAGAAATGCTCAAGGAAAACTGCCCTGATATTTTAGAACCAGAGGTAAAACTAGAACTTGAAAGAATTTACCAATCACCTCTTGAAAAAAGATCCCCAAAAGATCTTACTCTCATTGAATTTGGCTTACAGAAGGAATGACATAAACTCTAAACTGGGTATCTTGCCACACAGGAGAGCAGGGGGGATGGGGATGAGAGGCAGGATGACAGAGGGACAGGCAGAGTAGGGAAGAAGGTGGCTGTAAGCACACACTTCTGTAAAGGGACAGGGACAGGGTAAAGAATAGAACAAGGAGGGAGGGCAGGATAGGAAGGAGAGATATATAATCAGTCTCTCAGAATATGCCCAATGTGGAGATGTTCTGTGTAATTACACACATACAGCCTGTATTTAATTGCTTGTCCTTCCAGGGGGGTGGGTGACAAGGGAGGAAGGGAAAGAATCTAGAATTTAAAGTTTTATAATTAAATGTTAAAAATATATGTGTGTATATTATTATTATTATTATTATTATTATTATTATTATTATTATTGACTACATCCAACTGGGAATTAAAATATACAGGCACTGGGGTAAGGAGATCCATCCTGCCCTACTGAAAAGTCAGAGGGGGAGGACATAGGAGAGAGCAGATTGGGGGAGGGGTTATACAGTAGGATGGCTGTTTCAAGGTGTTAGGTAGGGGAAAGATGGAGAGGAAATTTGTAACTCAAAATCTCATGGAAATGAATGATGTAAACAAGAAAATAAATTAATTAATTTATTCAAGAAAATGTTCTACATTTGGCATAAATATGAATTTCTCTTGGTTATATCTACCTATGTGAAGAAAGAATTTGCATCAGCAACAATGACCTCTGCAGTTGATTAAGGAACGGCATTGATCAGCTACTTCAGTTCAATTCTGAGACAAAAGAACAGTGGGCACAATCACCCATTTGTATCCCCTCAGGGCAGCTGCCTATCTGTCCTGTGCCATAGGAGCTCTGTTGATAGTAGAGACATAGCCATATACAAATAGAGATGAGAAACAAGCTAACCATGTGCCAACTGCATGCCTCGGATAGGATCAGGAAAGCTCTGTTCCTGGATTTAGGAGACTATTTCAAACTACAATAATCAAGGTACATGAAAACACACACACACACACACACACACACACACACACACACATGAGATTAGGACTTTAAGAAAATCATCTCATGCTCAATGGGAGAGTAATTAGTGGAAACCATAACCACTATCACATTCTAGACTAGAGCACTTCCCCAAAAGCTAAACATGTGTCTTGACCCTTGCTGATGGGGGGGTGGGGGGGGGATCTTGTTACATCCCTTGATAGGGATATGCTAAACCAGAGGCTTCTGGATGATCTTCCTGTGAGCCTCCTCCTACCCCCCAACTCTGAGGTGCATCAAAGAGGACTGGAGACTGAGCAGTGAAGTTTGCTTAATCAGTAGACTTTAAAGGGACACACAATTTTGGCTCTCTTTCTCTTCTGTCTTCTTAATTTTTGACTTGGAACTCCAGCAGAATTTCCCTTGAGTTTGGTGTTATGGGAGGGAGGTGGGAATTTCTTCTTCTCATGAAGCATTTGTGGAAGGTAGTAGTGGTGGTGGTGGCAATAAATAGTAGTAGTAGTAGTATTGGTAGTGGTGGTGGAGTTGGTCGTGGAGGTGGTGGAGGTGGTGGTGAAGGTGGAGGTGGCAGTAGAATAAATAGCAACAGTAGTAATAGTTAGTCGTCTACTACTGCTAGTCTACAACTACTAAAATAATAACAGCTACTATGTGTATAGTGCTTACTCTGTACCAGACACTATACTAAGCACTTTACAACTATTATCTCATTTAATCTTCAAAACAACCTTGGGAAATAGGTGTTATTATTATCCCCTTTTTACATATGAAGAAACTGAGGCAAAGAGGTGAAGTGACTTGCCCAGGGAGACACAGATATTAAGCATGTGATTCCATATATGAACTAGGGTCTTTCTGACTCCAGATCTAGCCCTCTATCCCCTATGCACTCTTACCGCTCTACTGGCCCTAGACTAGAACATTATTTTAGTAAAGCTGTTGCCCACAATGTCCAGGATATAACATTGATCCATGAAAATTGTAAGAATGATGCTTTAAATATGTCACCAAACCAATTCTTCAAAATCTCCAAACTACATGGAATGAAAGCTTTAAAAAAGTAGCAACCTACTAGAAGGAATTAAAACTATGTGCAAACGGGAGGTTCTAAATTACTTTGTCTTATCTGCTGCTAGAGTTATTCTGAGGATGCTTTCAGTGAGTCTATAGAGAATAAGCTTACATCCTAATACTAATATTCAATTACAAAGTCACTCATTTTATTCACCCACACGGTAAACACAGAACATTAAATATGAAGGAAAAACAGGTTATTCCAGTTAACAACTTGTCCTCAGGCTCTTTCTAACTAAATTCCATCAAAAAGGAAGAAAAGAAATAACAGTAATAATAATGTTTGACATGTATATGGCACTTCAAGGTACACACAGGGCTTGATGCATATTTTCTCATTTGATCTCAACAGCAGCCCTGTGAGGTACTTACCCCCATTTTACAGAGAAGGAAATTGACTTGCCAACCAATAGTAAATGTTGAGATATCATACTCAAAACCAGGTCTTTCCCAACTCCAAGGCCACCTCTCTTTTGCTTTGGCATCCTGCCATTTCTTTTAAGACAAAGAAAATAAATCTTTGATTATTAATCTGTTCATGACATCACCATGGCTTCATGAATATACAAATGAAAATATCCCTTATGTAAATGCTACCTGAAGGCTCAGAACGATGCCCAGCGGGGAGTAAGGCTTGTTCTTGTGCTGGCTCTCACCAGCTCTTACCTCAGCTTTGATTCTCCCATCTCTGACAGTTCACCTGGCTCTTTCCACCACCCTTCATTATCTCTGGGAAGTTGCATGTCCTGCACTAGCTTCACCAACACATCTACATAAGAGTATAACTACTAGTGCTAAAGAACTAGATCAGTCACGGAAATGGAAAAGAAAGATGTCATGACCATACCATCATTGAGTACTCAGAATACACTGGAGTTATCTTTTTGAGTGCTTCTTCTGCACCAGCTCCTTGAAGGTAGAGACCATAACTTTTGCTTTTCTTCATTCTTAGTTACTAAGTAGTCTTACATGTGGTAGGACTTCACTGTTAGCAATGGTAGCAATAATGGTAATAAGCATAAATACCAAAGAGAAAAACAAAGGGAATCAATAATAAAAATAATGCCTTTTAATTTGATAGTTAACTTGATGCCAAGTTGACATGATATTTAATTTAATAATTTGAAAATCAATAACAAATTATTGAAATATCTTCAAGTGATCTGCAAAGTTTATGCACATTTTAGGGCAACTGCACTTTGGATTCTCCACATCCTATTTCATATTACCTCCCTGGTATTCTAATGAAAATCTGTAAAGAAACCAGTGTTATACAAATGGAGAAACAAAATCACCAAAAAGATAAGCAGAGATAGGATTAAAATTAACCCTTTACAGTTAGAGATGAGTGTGGGTAACCAAGAAAACTAAAGCCACTTTCCACTTTGTCTGACGTTCCTCTATCTTCTCTCCCATCCTATTTGTATTGTAGCTTCTGCCCTTGCTTGCAACCTTCCTAACTGCTGAAACAGCAAATATCTGGAATAGTTCTATCTGTTAGGGTACTGGAGAAGGAAATGGCAAACTACTCCAGTATCTTTGCCAAGAAAACACCATACAGGGTCACAAAGAGTCAAACACAACTGAACAACAGTTAGCCTGGGTTATAAGAGACAGTTAACCTGAAGAAGAACTTTTCCTCTTACTAACTTCACCAATAGGGATATCACATGCCCTGTTCCTACCCTGCAAGTCCCCAGTAATAAACCCTGTTCAATCTAGAGATATCCCTTACCAATTGACCTCCTGCCTAAATTGAAACTTATATAAGCTTTGCCATTTTCTTCCTTCAAAAAGCTCTGTGGAGTTCACTGGCTGACAAACTCAATAAACCCTCGTTGGATCCTGAATTTCTGATTGTGGTTCTGGTTTGTTCTTGTACCAACAATTTTATTCATACTAGCTTATAAATTACATTTAAGGCACTAAAATGAATCAAGATGATTTTCTCATATATAAAATCAGGACAAGTATCAAAATCACACCAACATGTCTCCCACCACCAACTTACACAATCTCATGTCCCTCCACCCATTTAATTCTAATATTATTTGAAAAAAAAATGAAGCTTAACAATTTCCTAAGCATTACCACTGGGCCCCTAGGCCAACTCAGGAGTCAGTTCAGGTTAAACTAAACTCACCACTTTGATGTACTTCCATTCTGGAAAAGGTTGTGTTTGTGCTTTATTCTTGAAGAGGACCATGACATCAGAGAATGATAACATGACTTGCAACTGACTTGGATTTGAGGGAGGGAGGAATGTTCAATATCACTAGTCTCACTTTGTCCTCCAGAGCCATCTTGAGCCAGTGGCCTGATATTCATCAGGACAACTGGAGACGTCCCAGGATGCAATGGGAGACCCTGGCCCTTTTAGGCTAAGGTCTTTTCAGATTCTCACTTCAAGTGAGGCAATGCCCATTCAGTGAATTCTTTAAGAAATAAGTCAAGGGACAACCACTTTAATCAAATATACATACATACATGCATGCATGCATATATACATATATATGTATATAATACTGGGAGGAGAAAAACCTCAGGGTTCCTGGTCAAAAGAGAAACAGTTAATATTTACTATTTATATTCACTCTGTGCTAGGACGGCAGGGATCTATTTGTTGTCCAATATATGAGCTCAAGAGTAAATTTAGTTCGAGTTGGTCTTTGAGAAAGAAATCTAGCCAGTAAACCCCAACTTAATGAGGCAGTTAAAAGATGAGGAACAAGTATGAAAGACCTGCTAACTTGGAATCAGGAAAAAGGACTGCCAAACATGAAGACGTTTGGTGCAATTGGGTAGGGTGGAAAGTGAACAACACACCTGGCAGTGAGAATATGGTAAAGCTGTGAAAGTATCATAAGTTTTAAAAGTGCTCAAAGTCTCCTAGGAATCAGAGAGCTAAAGATGGACTAGCACACCTGGGATGATACTGAGCATCATGTCACCTTAACTGCTGCCCTCTGGCTACAAGTTATTAACTCTTCTGGAGAATTTCCCCCCACAAGAAAACATCTTATTTTATGATTTTGTTTTTGTTTTTGTTTTTTTGTTGGAGGGAGAAAGGCAGGGCAATTAGAGTTTAGTGACTTACTCAAGGTCACACAGCTAGTACATGTTAAGTGTCTGAAGTCAAATTTGAACTCAGGTCCTCCTGACTTCAGGGCCATTGCTTTATTCCCTGTGCCACCTACATGCCCCAACATCTCATGTTATAGTGGAACAAGGAGTAAAGTCACGTTTATCTACTGGATAAATTTTACATGCCACATAAGTAGGTTATCATACATAGAATTTCATAACTTCTCAATTCACTAAGTTACTTCAAAGGGTTTTTAATGCATATACAAAATATTGAGATACTTACATTTAATAAACATTATATTAATTTTGTTGGCTATATCCTTAAACATCTGTATTTCTAGCTTTAAAATGCATTCTATAATATTTTTGTTTATAAAAAATGAGAACCAGTTTCTTATATTTTCCTTAGATACATTATGTTCTAAATTTATGGCATACATCCACTTTAGTGAAAGTATCAAAGTCTCCAGAAAAAAAATTATATCATGGTAAACCAATTATCAAGATTCATTTATTCAAAGTGCATTAATTTAAACATGATCAAATAAGATAATATAGGCAAATACTTTGTCAATTGTAAAGTACTATTATAAATGAGTTCATCATCTTCATCCTCATTTGCATTCTGTTTTGTTCCCTGTTCTCAAGAGGTTTCCAATCTAGTAAGAATAATAAAATGTGTATACATTTTCTTTTAAAGGCCATTTTGCAAATTATCTGAAGAGGAGGATAGACAGAGCACAGTAAAGCCAGTAGTAAGCACCACTGTCAGGGAAGACTGCATGGAGGATGTAGTAGCTGAGCTTGGCCTTGAAGGACTGGATGGATGTTACTAGTCAAAAATGGAGGTAAGGTACGCTAAACATAGAAGGCAGTCATGACCATGGCCTGAGGTGGGACAGCATGATGGGGCCCACTCAGATGGAAGAGTTTATAAGAAGCAAAAGCATTTTATATTTTGTAAACTTCAACTTGAAGTAGTGCTATGTTATACCTATATGTTTATAAAACTGGTGCATTTGCATAGATTCAGAATTGTAATATACAGATTTATTTAATAGGCATCAGGATAACTTTACATCAAATATTTTTTTAAACTATCAAACATGGTACAACACAAGAGGTTGTCTTCATCCCCCATGCCCTTCCCCCAGCAAGGAATGAGTCTCTTTACTACCATAATTTTGTGACCTCTAACCATACCAGAATTCTGGGGGGCAAAAGCAATTTGCAGTTTTATCATGTAACTGCTTTAGAGAAACTTTCCCTTCATTGGAGAGATCTAATGGGCTGCTGACCAGCTATAAGTCACCAGTTTTACTGTCATCCCTCCTCCCACCACATGCTTTCCCTTCTCCTTCCTTCCTTCTCTTTCCTGCTACCCTGATCCCCTAATGCCTACATTTTATAGATTGCAGCCCAAGGTAAGTGTCGATCTATATCATTCAGTGGAAGGGGAGGAATAGTCAGGGGAAGATGGGGAAGAAAGGATCAAGATCTATGAATATAAAACTGGGTGTATAGAGTTCTTCAGTGAGGAAAGTTCCTACATCAAGGCACATCAGCAATTGTTTTGTCATTTATAGACTTAGAAAGTTATGTAGGGCACTGAGAGTTGAAGTGACATTCCCAAGGCCATGAGTCAATATATGTCAGAGACAGGACTCAAACCCAGGTCATCTTGACTTAGAGGCTAGCTGTCTTGGCACTATACAGTCCTGCCCCTATTAATATTAAGTTACCTGTGGGATAGCCAGAGAAGTCCATGACCCCACTCCCCTAAGTCTGTCTCTTGTTATATAACTCTGGTACAGGGGTAGGGAACATCTAAGGTTTAAAGTGAACCCAGCTCTGGTTGGAACTAGCCATTGAAATTCTCCAGTAAGCTTACTGACGTAACACAGTTATCGTTCTACCTTCCTCGTGCTGAGTAGTCCTTCCTGACCATTGAAGAGATCACCATTTTGCTGCTGTTTTATGTTCCCTGATCATATCACCCCCTAGACAATTTGACACTTGCCAAAGAAGATTTTTCATCTCAAAGTCCTGCTTAAATCCAGGGCATTCAACCAGAGGGGATATCCTATCGCTCCACTAGTCTGCCACTTAACCTAGTGTCCCAGGTAGCAAGATAGCTGGATAGTGGGGGTGATGGAGGCCACATATGATCCCACCCCTGATTAAACTGTTATTCATCTGTCCATATTCTTCTATGCTGTACTTGGAAGTGAATATTAATAAACCATTGGAACCCATTCAAGCATAGCTGTATGTCATTCATCCAAACTCTGGCCTAAATTTACATGACAGTTGTATGTGGCATTTTAGAGTTTATTAGGTTCTTTTATATGTTTTAGTTGACCTCACAACAACTCTGTGAGATAAAAAGGGGAAGTCACTATTATGCCCATTTTACAAATAGGAAAATGTAGCACCAATGCAATCCTCACAGTGCCCATGGTCACTATAAATATACACGGATAGTGCTCAATCACAAAATATAACAGGCTCTCCATATATAAGACATGCAAAACATTTATTCAGATACCAGAAAACCGAATCCCAAAACCAGCAAGTCAATTCTATCATAGCAGCAAAGAAGTTAATAAACCATAATAGCACAAAGAGCCACACCATCCTTTACCCTTCCCACAAACCAACACAACCAACTCACAAGCCTATCTGTCTCCCTCAAAAGCATCCTCTCCTCCTAACCATCTAGCTTGCTCTGACTCCCAGTTTCTTGTTGGCTCTGCTCAACCCTTAAACATATTCTTACCAGGGGGCAGCTGGATGGTGCAGAGAATAGAGCATTGGCCTTGGAATCAGGAGGACCTGAGTTCAAATCCAGCCTCAGACGCATAACACAAAAACTAGCCATGTGACCTTGGGCAAGTCACTTAACCCCAATTGCCCTCCCCCCCAAAAAAACCAAAAAAACAAAAACAAAAAAACACACTCTTACCACCTGTAAAGCCAAACACTACCAGCTTTTCAGAA
>CM053594.1:136137673-136155501 GCA_028646575.1 Pseudocheirus occidentalis | reverse complement strand
ACATGTACAGCCTGTATTGAATTACTGCTTCTTCCAGTGGGAGTGGGTGACAGGGGAGGAATTGCAAGAATCTAGAATTTAAAGCTATACAATCAAATGCAACTGGGAAACAATACATACAGGGACAGAGGGCAGGGAGACCCTCCTTGCCCTACTAGAAAGCTAGAGGGGCGTTGGAGGAGGACATGAAAGGGAGCAGATTGTGGGAGGAGCTTTACAGTGGGATCAATGTTTTGGGCTGGGGTGTGGGGGAAAGAAGGGGAGAAAATTTGTGACTCAAAACTGTGTGGAAATGAATGCTGTAACCAAGAAAATAAATTAAAATTTAAAAAATTTCATTGAAGAAAATAGAAGAATGTTCATGAGGGGAGATAGGGCAGTGTTAAACCTACCTAATTAAATTAATGCATTAAAAAAACCCAGCTGTGCATCATAGAGATTTGCATGGAGTCATGTTCTTGAAATATGAAAATGCTGATTTTGTCAAATTCACAATAATGAAATAAAATATAATTTTAAAAGAACCTAATAAAATTTTAAAAGAACCAAAGAGGACAAGAACAATATTCCATAAAGCAATGAGAACCTAGTTGAAATTAAATAAAAAAGAATGGAAATTCAGTTATTCTAATTCCATGATTTCCTCAAGTAGCATTACCAGTATGGGCAAGAGTGGAGAGGATGAACCACTTCCTAGGATACTGAAACAAGTGACAGATGGAATTACTGAGATGCTCTCAGTGACCTCTGAAAGATATTGAAAAGTCATAGATATACCACAGGACTGCAGATTGGCAAATATCTCAGTTTTCCAGGAAAAGGAAAAGAGTGGAGCATGTAACCCAACAGACTAATGAACTTGACTTTGATTTCTGGCAAATTTCTAAAGTTATTAAAATCCCTATTAAAGGGTTGAAGACAACATCTTGAAAAGGAGGTGGTGATTGCATAGAGCAAATATGGTGTAATCAAGAAGACATCGTACCACACTTAACTCATTTCATTTTTTTTTTTGCAGTGTTATAAGACTGATAGATTGGGGAAATGTTTTATACACACATATGTATATATGTGCATACACATATGTATATTCACACATAACATATATGTATACACACATGCACACACACATATACACACATAAAATTTAGATGTGTTTTAGAGAAGAATTTGAAAAAGTTTCTGAAGCTGTTCTTGGGGAAAAGATGAAAATCATAAGCTAGATTTGGTATTGTTGAGAAGCTGTATGCAAAGAATAGTCATTAATGATTTGAATTTAACTTGGAAGGAGGTCCCTGGTAGAATGAATCAGGTAACACTGCTTATCCCTCAGCTGCTTATTATTTTTATCAGTAATACTGGTAATGATGTAGATGTCATGTTTATTAGATTTAAAGATGACACAAATCTGGGAGGGATGGATAATGGAATATTGGGCTCAATATAAAAGGGGAAAATGAACATTACTATATATAAATATAAAACCCTATACTTAGATTAAAAATTCACCTCACAAGTAGAAAATGGAAAAGGTGGGACTAGCTAGCTATTATTTGTCAGAAAAAAGATTTCTGGGTTTAAGTGACTTACAAGACCAATGTGGGTCAACAGGGTGATATGGCAGCCAAAACAGCTAATGTGATTTTATATTATATTTAGAGACATAGGTTATGCAGAAAATAAATTATAGAACCCCTAATTCAAACAGATCAACTTACTTTAGTGTCCAGACAGTTCACTAGTTTACATGTCAACAATAAAACTTCACTGGGAATTCCAGACTTCATCTAACCCTCTCACTATAGACAGATCAAGTGAGGCCTTAAAAGATGAGGCAACTTGTCCAAGTTTACACAGAAAGCAGATAGTAGCAGAGCAGAACCCATATCTCTTAATTCCTACTCCTGAATTATTTCCACCAAAGAACACACTTTCTCTTACTAGTTGCATAATCTTGGGACAATAACTTTACTCCCCCAAGCATCAATTTCCTCTTTTAAAAATTATATAATGGGACTTACACTTATCCATACTTTCTGTGTATAGTGATGATATTATATAAATAAGGTGCTTTGTAAAGTATAGTGTTCTATAAATGCCAGCTGTAATTCTCTCTCTGATCAAGCAAGGATCTCATCTTTTAGATGACAGAACAATCCTATCAAGACATTGAAATGTACATGGCATATTATATTTTCAGGATTCTTCATACTCATGCACTCATTGAGAATTATTTAGAAAGGCAGCATGGTCCAGTAGGCTTGTTGATAACCCTTAGTTGCTGATCTGTAACTGGATACAATAATTCTGACCTACCTCACATTATTCTTATAAGCAATAACTAATAAAATATAAGTCAAAAATCATGGTGCATATAAAGATATTACACCCACACTAAATGAATTCACAAAGATTTCATTCTGGAGCTGCTATCAACCTTTCACTTTTCTAAAATAGCAATATCACTTTGAAGTAATAATAAACTAACCAGAGAATTTTACAAAGCAAACAAGGGCAATGGAAGATATGGGGGATGGGACTGAAAACCAAAAACCTTAAACTAGCATGCAAATACCCCTTTTTGAAAGATGAGCGTAGAACCTGTGTAACCAGATTATTCTTAAACACTTGAAAGGTATTCTTTGGTTATATCAGAGCCAGACCATGAAGGGCTTCAAATGTGAAACTGAAGAGTTTGTGTTTTATAGTAGAAGCAACTGATAGCCACGTAGCTTCCTGGGTAAGGGAGTATATGGTGATACTTGAATTTTAGGAATAATAATTAGACAGCTGTGAACAGAATAAATTAAATAGGGAAAGGCTAGATGCAGGGAGGAGAAAAAGGAGGCTATTGCATTTTATAGTCTAGGTGAAAGGTGATACAAATTTCCATATGGGTTGTAGTTGCATAAATAGAGAGAGGGTGATATTATGGAGGTAGAATTGATACGATTTAGCAATTGATTAGATATGGGGTGTTTGTGTATGAGAGAGTTATATGTTGAATATGACTCTGAGGCTGAAAACATGAGTAACTGGAAGGATGATGATACCTTTGATAGAAACAGGAAAATTAACAGGAGAGTTGAGCTTACAGGGAAAGATTTTGAGTTTTGAATATGTTGCATTCCAGATGCTCTTGGATCAATGAATATAGTATACAGCGTAACAAAAACAGACCATTATATAACACTATATATCAATTATCTTTTTCTGGAGCCATACAGCTCTGTGAGGAGGGTGCTTATTATGTTCATTTTACAAATGAGGAAACTGAGAAGTTAAAATGAAAGTGCCTATAGTTAGACCCCAAAAAAGTTTCTGAGGGAAGATTTCAACACATGTCTTCTTCACTTTGAGTGAAACAAACTTTCCACTTCTTCATTTTGTTTCTCTATGAGCTGCTGTAGTCTTGTTTTTCTGGTAGCTGTAATCACTTTTAGTTGCCACATGTTATGATGAATTTTCACTAGAGGAGTTGTAATGGTAAGGGAATTTGAAGATCTTCCTTGCTCTTTTATGAACCTCACTTGGAGCTCAACAGGAGAAGCTTTCTTAAAGAAGGTTTATTTTTCAGGAATATCAACTCCTTTTGTTACTTGGTAATTAGGCAGTGGGTCACAAGGTTGTGAGTCCTCTGACCTTGGAGAAGGCTATATACATATACCCTGAGTTGAGGTTTTGCTTTGGGGCCCACTTATGGGAAGAGTTGTGTGATTTGGTCAGAGGAGACTCCGAGTAGCCATTGAGACCCCCAGCTTTGAAAACGCAGATGTTGGTGCTTCTCTCTCTGGTAACTAATTGTGTATGTATATATAATGCCACGCACAAGCAGCTTTACAGAAGAATGCTACTGTGAACAGCTTTTAAGTTTCTGATTACATAGTACAGTGAACATTCTATTTATTCAATAACAAATCGGAGCAAAACATTCACAGAAAATCCAGGTACAACATTCACAGTGTTACAACTTATCACAAATAATCAAAATACAGCATTCACAATGACTTATCATCAGTATGGCCACATAGTTTTCACCATAGTGGCCACAAAGTTTTCAACAAAGAGCAATCATGTAGTAACTCAATGATTCAATCATCCTTGAGGAGGTTTGCCTCCTTAAGGGACACAAAGTACAATAGTCAAAGTTCTCTACTCATGGGGTATACTAAGTTACAAATAGTCACTTATTGAGTCATCAATCACTAAGTACAATCATATAGTCAATCAGTCATTCAATCAACTCAATCATTCAATCATTCTTCATCATTCACTATCCAAATCATCAGAAAATACAGAAACCTTCCACCTCAGGTCACTAGTAAATTACACTTTCTCAGTCAGTACACAGTATCCAAGTAAAGTCTTCTTTCAGCTTGACTTTGGGTGGTCTCTCATTCCCTGGATCCCCTTCCATAGTCCAAGGTACTACCTGGATTCACCAAACTGTCACCTGGGTTCAAAGGCAGACAGCTCTTAGGTCCTTGTCCAACTCTCTGTGCAGTTCCTGCTATACATTGGAGCTCACAGTGACCAGTCCATCTCAAATCCTTCACAGTCTCTGTTCCTGAGAAGACAAGGCTTAACAAAGATGCCACCAGGTACATCCAAAGTACCAGCATTACAGTCATGCTTCCTCAGTCTTTTGTCAGCTGTAGCTGGCCCTCAGAAATCCTCAGCATCTTCCTCAGCAGCCTTAGCTGGCCCTTGGACTCAACAGAAGTTTCAGCTGGTTCCCAGAATAAAAATCACTTCATCCAGTTTCTCCAAATACAAATTATTCTCTCCAGCCTGGGTGACCTTTCCTCTTCAGCCTCCCCAGCTGCAGCAGCTTCTGTCTCCACAAAGCCTGCTCCAAGAAGATCTGACTTTCCTAGCCAGGGTCTTTCCTTATATACAGACAGTATTAGCTTCCTGTTTCAGTGAATCCCATCCTGTTATAGCAGCAACAGGGGATTAAACCTGCTGTTTCTTTAACAGAGGCTTGATTAATTACTAAATGCTAAGTACCTGTTACTTTTGCCATTACAAAAGGATATTAAAATTCAAATTATATCACAATTACATTATGTAGTGATCAGACAGCTAGAAGCCTTGTCTGTTGGTGTGTTGAATTACATTATTTTCTCCATATTTTTTTGTTTGTTTGCAATTTCTGTTTATATTTTCTCTGAAGTTCAGGGTGCTGACTTTTTCCCTTGAACTAAGTAAATGATATATATGTTTGATTAGAGTAAGATTGTTAACCCTTTTTGAGTTGCTTTCCTTTGGAAAAGCAGATCAAGGAACCTGTGCTAGCAGCCACCCTGGGTATGCTAGGGTGCTTGTTGTTACAAAGAATGCCCAGGATAGTGAGGAAACTGGAAACTGTCATGAGTAGTTGAAGAAATTAGGAATGTTTAGCCAGGAGAATAGAATATTTAGGGGGAAGAGGTGCATTATTTCAAGTACTTAATAGCATTATATGAGAAAAAGAATCAGAGTTTTACTGCTTGGACCCACAGAGCATACATAGGAATACTGGATTTAAGTTACAAAAGGTGAATTTTAGGCTCAATGTAAAGAAAAACATCTTAACAATTAGAGTTATGTAAAAGTAGAATAAGACTACCTAGAACGATGGTGATTTTGCCATTAGTGAAAGTCTTCAAATAGAAATTGACTGAACACCTGTGTAGTATACAGTAATGAGATTGCTCCTTAGGTATGTGTTGGACTAGATCGCCCTTTGGCCCCTTACAGCTCAGAGATATTACAATCCTGTTATACAAGCTGTATTTATATTCTTCCTTTGCTCTTAGTGAATTCCTCTTTAAATTGCACTAGAATTCTGACTTATAAAACATGGCTCCTCAGGGCTTCAATCCAATCATTTTGTTCTTTGTCTCTTGAGTTTCTGTAACACTTTGTAAAAGATCAAAGGAACATTCACATAGTTTTATCAATGCATGTAAGGGGTTTGGGTTTGTAGTTCAAAGTAACGTTGTCTCCTTAAAAAAAGAGGCGTGTCCTCGGGTGAGACATTGGTAAAGGGATCAACTATGGCTGTCTTCTCATGGATCTAATTGCATTTTGAGTAGACAAAAAAGAATGCCTTTCAACTTTGAAGACTCGATGGATATACTGATGCTGGATGAATCCAACTTCAGGAATTGAAGAGTAAAATGAAAATACTATAGAACTTATGCAAATTTGATCCTATGCATTTAACCCAGCATCTTTCCTTGGGGTGAGGTAATTTGTCTTACCTGGCATGCTGGAAGCTCAAGGGCATCGAGCTTTGTGTCCATGACTGTTCATCTGATCACAACTGTTTGATCTTAGTTAGTTGTACTAGGCCCCTTGTTGCTGGAATATAAAAAAGGGATTTGGGATCTTCAAATGTTAGTGCAAGCCTAACCAGCTATTAATGTTCATTAGTTACAAAAATTGAATTTGAATACCATACTATTGAATGGAAAAAATCAATACCTTGTGTCCCCAGCAGTAGAATTGCTTATGTGATAAGGTTGTTTCTAGTCCACTTCAGAGTGAGCCTCATATAGCCATGTTGTTAACGTTGTCTTAAAAACCAGTGCCACTAATAAAATGTATTCTGTGAAAATCTTTCGGATATTTATACAAAAAGGTGGACTGAAATTTTTCATGTTATCTAGACTATCTAAGGTACTTATTGAAGACTTTTAAAAAAAATGAGATGCTACTATAAGTGGGTATTAACTAGGATAGTGTCTAATATGGTATAGTGGCAAGAATATTCTACTTGGAAACAAGAGACCTGAGGTCAAATTCCAGTTCTATCAGTCACTTGCTACCTGGTTGTCCTTTGGATTAATCTCCCTGGGCCTTGGTCTTTTTTATCTGTGTAAGGAGAGATGATGGTTTCTCAAGATGTTTTCTAAGGTCCATGATACAGTTCCAGATCTAGAAGTCTATGAAATTTGATAAACCTCTTAATCAATTTGATGAATATATAAGGTATAGGCATATTTGGGGTTGGAGGCAAGGGAACTAGGAAGGTATCTTCTCATATAAAATGTAAATTTGCACATTGGTAATTTATGTAGAACACACAGACAACTCCTGATTGGCTTAAAGTTATTGGGGGTTGCCCTGAGATGATTAGCTGATTGGTACTTAAGAAGATAACTTCTTTTCAAAGGAGCCATAACTCTCCATGAATTGTGTATAAGCTAAATTGACTAGCTGAGTCTCTTTGCACACACTCTCCTTTTTGTCTTCTTCATCTTTTCCCTATTTACAAGTCAGACCAGTGTGTAGTGGAGCAATCTTGTCATTGGAGGAGGGAAGCATTCGCCTGCATGTAATTACTCCCCCTAGGAATAGTAGTAACTTCTTTAGAAGGGGAGCACCTGGTAGTTACATATGATTACTCTCACCTTTCTTAGTCTAGGTTACAAATTAGATTCCCTCATGTTAGAGGAGATGGCAATAGCCTGGCCATAGATAGAGTTCCTGTAGGAGCATATAGCAGAAATGGGTATGATGTGCTCATATCTGTGGTCTAAAAGGACAATTTATGGTCCATGTATGAGAATTCCAAACTCTATGTGAGTTTATGGTCTTTATATTTAAAAATTTAGCATAAGAGTCAGGGGAATTTAGACTTCTAGCAAGAGAATAGCTATTTCTTGGGCAGCATCAGCCTTGAGAATTGCCCCACGGATGAGCTCCCAAATTAAAAAATTTGGGCATGGGATCTTGTGGAAAGAGATTATTTTCTGAGCATCATTGCCTCTTGGAAAAAGGAAACAACCATCTAGAATTCCTCAGTAGCATCATTTTTAGAGCACAAAACCATAAAACAAAAAAAGAGGAGGCAAAAGACATGGCCCATTCCATCTCCTTCTTTTAGCATGTAGTCCCAATGTAAAGGGATTATTGGTGAGGAACCAGTAAAGAGGGGTTCCTAACTTTTGGTATGTGTAATAATCCCCTTTGGACATCTGGTGAAGCCTAGTATAGGTGCCTTCTCAAAATAATGTTTTTTAAATGCATAAAATGCATAAGATTACAAAGGAAACTAATTATACTAAAATAGTTATCAAAATATTTTTTAGAAGTTCATGAGTCTTAGGTTAAGAACCTTTGCCCTGAAGGATGTTTACCTTCTGAGAGGGGGATGTGTTTAAATGACAGAATAATATGAGGAGTCTTAAACAAAACTTGTAGGACCCTGTGGGAAAGAGGGACTCACCAGAATATCAAAGAGTTGCCGTGATGGCCACTCTAAGATCAGTTCTCTTCTGAGGTGGCCTAATAGGCTATTTGAGTGCCTTATGTGTTTTTAATTAGCCAGAGATTTGAGGGAGGAAATGAGATTTCAGAAAATGTTTAAATCCCAATTCACATGCTACCTTTTCCAAAAAGCCATTGTTAATCTCTCTCCTTTTGGTAACAATTCCACTGATATTCCTCTTAGACAGTACGTAGTACTTTGTTTTGAGTTCCTCTGATATGTTTATCTTATTGTAACTTAACATGATGATCATCTGTGTTTGTGGTGATACATTTGCGGCACCCAACTGTTCCAATGATTCCAGGAACCATGTTTTTTTCTAATCTTTATGTTTTGCCCAGCTCACATCACACAGTTTTCTGCACACATTAGGCATTTAGTAAATATTTATTGAATACTTGATTACCTGACCAAATGAAAGTTAGGAAAGTAATACGTATTGAATCTGTGACTTTGGTGCCATAGGGAACTCCCAAACGAGGAATTCCTTCTACCAGTGTTGGTTGGCACATTATCTGCAACTTATTCATGGAAATTGCCTGGAGCACAGAGAGGTTAAGTGATTTGCCTAGGACCATACAACTAGGATGTTATTAGAGGCAGGACTATTACAGAATCCACTAGTTCAAAAAAGCCTGGTATTTCCTTGCTTGAAAACTAAGTGCTCTGTTGGCATTTCCCATTATTTTGGGGAATGAGGGACAGAATGGTTGAACGTGGAGAGATAATAAGAATGTGGAGAGATAACTACCTTAGGCACTATAATCTCTTGTCCACTAGTAAACTAAAGCGAAGCACTGGTATTTCATCTATATTACTGAAGTAATAGTTAATGGTTGCAGTATTTCTATCTAGCCAAAGAGGAAAGAATGCTTGAAGCCAAATACAAAGGCTCATCACAACCACGTGAGATTGAAAACAAAAAATCTCTATGACTGTTGATATCTGGGGATGACAGATTTGATAGTTATTACTACAGACAACAAAATATATATGCGTATTACAAGAAAAAAACCATGTAAACTTTTTGACGAGTGAATTTGCTGACAGGAAATGCCTAGGCAGAAACGTATCCTAGTAAAAGATGGCCAGGGGAGGCACTTTATTGAAAAATATATTTTTAGTTCTTGAGAAGAAATAAAAAATATATAATCCTAGTCGACTTATGAAGTATACCATCTTTCCTTGTGTCTATAAATAAGAATCCTTTGGAGGGTGTTTTTGTTGCTTAAAAACTACGTTTTCCATAATTTTACATTGTGATTGTTTATGAGAAGTTAACTTTTTTAATTATTGAATTTAATTTTCTTTTAAATATTAAATATTAAAATCAGGCTTAAAATGCTAATACTACTGACTTCTCAGGCTGATATGTCCAAAAAAAGGGGCAAGAAACTTATTAGAAAACACTTTGCATACATAATTCCTGCATAGAGTATATACTCTCCTGAACTGTTAGAAATTGCTAGCATGGTATATTCTGTTTCCAGGTAGTAGAGAATTCACAGGAAATATTAAAACTAAGACCCTATGATTTAGATACCATATTTCTTGACTATAGCCTTTGACTTTCTGGACTACTTCTAAACCTCCATCCCAATGACCTTCCCAGCTGGCATGGGGCCTTTCCATTTTGGTAACACCTCCCTCCACTTCTATAAGATCCCTTTTAGACTGGTGAGTTCCTTTGCAACCTCCCTTTAAGGAAATCCCCACACAAGCCAAATCTGGCTCAGTCCATGACTCCTAGACTTCTTCCTTCTTCCTTCTGTTACCCCTCCCAGTAGCTTCCTATCCCTATCCATCACCCCCTTTCAGCTTTCTTTTAGGTGTTATTGTCTTTCATTTGAATATAGTCACTTTGAGGAAAGAGACCAGCTTTTTCCTTTTTTTTGCTTGTATTGATATTCCCAGTAAAGCCCAGTAATAAGGACTTAATTAATGCCCTATCTATCTATCTATCTATCTATCTATCTATCTATCTATCTATCTATCAATCATATCTCTGTCTCTCACTGATGGACTAGATTGTAAGCTTTTTGAGGTCAGGCTTAAATCCTTGCTAGTTTTTCTCATCTTCTTCCCATAATATCTAGTATTAGAGATTCTTGCCTTTCTCAGAGGGTGGTTCTAAAGACTTCTGAAAATAAGGTAATCTATGAATATTTAACCATGCTAATAATAAATGAGATGGGAAAGACAAGACAAACCAAGAGAAGGAAGATCACATGACAGCAGAAGTCTGACTACTTTCCTAGGCCCTTCAACCATGTTCATGCACTTATCATCTCCTTCATATTATTTTTCTTTTCCTTTTTCTGTTTCCCTACTACTTTCTCCTTCCTAACTAGTAAAGGATGGAAATAAAGAGAAGAAAATTTGGCTAGATTATAGAAATGAAATGGAGAGATTTTGATGAATTTTAATTGTAAACCTGGGCTGAATGGGGGCAGTCCAAATTTCATAGCCTTCCAAACAAATTTTGATACCTTAACTAAGATGTTGGTAGCCTACTTCCCAGAATAAAGTAAGAATGAGGGATGATTTTTCCTTTGTACTTTGATTGCTACTAGCGTCTTGTATAAAATTATGAAGTAGATCATTTGTTTTCGGAGCCCTCTAACTTCCTTTTCTGAACTTCTTTATAATCTTCTGTAGTCTCATCATAAGCAGGTAAGTGGTGCAAGGTCTGGAGTCAGGATGACTCATCTTCCTATTCAAATTTGGCCTTAGGCACTTACTAACTATAAATTGACCTGGACAAGTCACTTTACCCTGTTTGCCTCAGTCTAGTTATCTGTAAAATGAGCTAGAGAAGGATATGGAAAACCACGCCAATATCATTGCCAAGAAAACCCCAAAAGGGGTCACAGAGAGTTGGACGTGACTAAAAAACACAACTGAACAACAAAATTCCCATCATCCTCATATTGTTGCACTGCCACCCTACCCAGGCAAGTTTTGCATCCCAATACCCTGTGTCTCAAAGTGTTTTCCAAAACCTCTGCATACTTTAGTCAGAATTTCCATTTTCTCTAAACTGTTGTTTTGATTTAAATAATTCATACTAAGATACAAATGAATTATGAAATTTATTTTTTAAAGGTAAAGAGGGATTTGTATTTTAAATGCAGAGTTTGAAATCATTGTTAGTAGAACATGCTAGGCAGATATTTTTAAAAAGAGACAATTTTTT
This sequence comes from Pseudocheirus occidentalis, assembly GCA_028646575.1. NCBI lineage: Eukaryota > Metazoa > Chordata > Mammalia > Diprotodontia > Pseudocheiridae > Pseudocheirus > Pseudocheirus occidentalis. The sequence continues at coordinate 136,144,045 of CM053594.1, read as the reverse complement.
TGAATTGCCTACTCAGGCTACTCAGACACTTGACCCTCCCTTTTCCTCAATCTTCTCTCCTCTCTTGTTAGTGTACTACGAAAAACATGGAATCAGCCATCTTAAGACACATGTAGCCATGTGCTACTATCCATTCACATTCACTCCCATGTACTTCCTTTCCAAATAGCTATGCCTTCCATTGACCTCAGTAACTATAAGGTGTTATTGTTAGGGGAACTCTGTGGGTTGGTACAGTGCATTGCAAGTATCAAGTACTATGAAGATTCAGGGTATCTATTCTGTACAATTTGGTCCTAATTAGTATGTAAAGAGTGAGGGGAGAGTACATCTGTGGAAGATCCTGTCCTTGTGTGGCTCAAAATGGAGGCAGAATAAACATCTTTAACCTCCTCTCCTTGCACCCTCTCCAAAGAATTTCATTCCTATCAGGAGTAAAAGCAGGAGGTTGGGGCCAGAGAGAACCACTCTCCTCTCCTTAGAGAGGGGATACTGGACTAGAAGAATGTATATCTGCTCTCTGAAACAGTGTTCATCGAGGGGGATATGACTGGGTTCTTTTCAACTTTTGATCACTTTGCCATTTTGGGGAGAAGGGAGTCCCCAGCTTTATACCCAAGGCTTAATCCCTTTCCCACCCAATACCAGTTTCACAATGAACATGAAGAAATGGCAAAGAAACCCATTTATACAAATTGGTAGCAAAACAGAAATCAGGGAAGCAAATTGAAGTGGGATTGGCCTCTTCCATCTTCTCTCTTGAATCTGGAAGCTGCTTCAGGGCTTGAAGAAAACTTAAAGCTCTCTGTCTCTTGATAACTCCCTGATACCTCTCACAAAAGGCAAGGCATTCATCTCTACCAAAGTGGGGAGAGTCCCATACCAGTGGGCTTTAGGACAGGTGTTACAAAGTCAAATAACGAATACTAACATGGTAGCATGTATTCAAATTTCCACTATTTGAAGTTATAATTATGTGAGATATGATAACTGGTTCCAGTCCAAAGCAAATATATAGCGGGATACAAAATACTATGACTACTTAATGGGATTCATTGTTTCTAAAAATTATGGCAATCTACATGGGGATCTTTTAACTCTTTAATCCTGGACTTTCCTTCTAATTTGTTCTTTAGTGGGGAGAAAATGTGATATAATGAAAAAAATGCCAGATTTATAGTCAGAAAATTGAGGTTCATATCCTGTCTCCAATATTTCCTAGTTGTGTGATCACAGGCAAGTCATCTAATCTGTTTGAGTTGTTTCCATATCTGTCAGATGGGGATAATGATGTTGTACTACTTACCTCACACGGTTATTGTGGAGAAGGTACCTTGTAAACTGCACAGTGCTAAACAAGAGTGAATTACTTTATTATCTCCCAGAGGCCCTTCCCTCTAAGCTGTGAAATCCATTGTCAACATGACTTCTTGTAATAAGTCAGGAAGTCTTTTGAAAACGTCATGCATTTTTATATCATGGAACTGTGCATACAGTAACATCAGTGAATATATCTCTAGTTCATGGCTTACAGTGAAATGCATAATGGTTTCTGGGATAGAAAGAGAAAAAAATCACATACCTGAGAGAATCATATGGCTTGATATGTGTCACAATGGTTTACACTGCTGTGCATTTAGCATGGAGAGATTTAGAGAAAGGCAAAATATACAATTTAATTACAATTGCTGCAATGAAATCCAAGTTGATCTAGCTTCTCCCACATGAGTAGACCACAATTTTAAGCTTGGCATCGCCTGAAAGCTTGAGGAATGTACTTCCAGTAATTGCCAGGCCGCTTCATTGTTCCTATGTATACATAAACACTAGGCCGTGCTCATAGTGGTCATGCTTGAGCTGCTATCTGAAATTCACTTGTGCTATAAGGATTGACTAATCTTGTTCCTTTTGACAGCAGTTTCCATTGACTGTATTAGCCTTATTTCACTGCAGGGGCATGTAGCTCCACTTAGAAAGGCAAAGAGAAAACTGCTAAGAGGACCAGACATGCTTTGCAAGACACTGACCAAACCACTCCCAAGAGAAACTATATGATGCAATAGGCAGGATTCCTTGTCTCAGGAGAAAAATAGTGGTTTCTACAGTACCTTGTTGTAAAAGGCATGATTTGGCCTTGATTTATATACAGGTTAAACAGAGAATGTTATAAACCAATGAGTCAGGGTAAGATAGTCTTTTGCAACAGAAAAACTATTGCAAAAGTTTGTTAGTTGCCTTGCGCTCATTCATACTCTTTATAACTTGATATTCCTTTATTCCTTTCCTGTTTTTATCTTCAGATGGTATCTGTCCAGCATAACTTGTAATCCATGAATTTCCAAGACCAGGTCTTGGCCTGCTCCATTTTATTGCTTTTCTGTTCTCTGTATGTACTCTAATTGTCTTCAAAGGGCATTTTGAGAATGGGAGAGAGTTAACATAGCTCTTAATTTATTGCCATGATTCTCCAATGAAAATTAGCAACAGTGGTTATATGTGTGTGTGTATTTATATATATATATATATATATAATATATATATATATGTATATATATTTGATGAGGCTTGAAGAATTTGAATTCAGTCAATAAACAATAGATATCTGCACCTCTCCCCCACCCCATTCCAATTTATTTTGTATCTCCTATATCCTATAGCTCTACTATTAGATTGTGAGCTCCTCAAAAGCAGGGACTATTTTTGTTTGTTTGTTTTTCACCTTTAAAAAAAATCTCTAGTACTTAACATAGTATATAGACAGCTGAAACATAGTAGACACTTAATAAATGCTCCTCATCCTAACTTTCTCCTCAGGTAAATCAGGTTTTAAAACTTAGCAAATCTTCATGGAAGATGAGATTTATGAAAGAAGTTATTGCTAATCCCTTGGTAATTACAAACATGCAATCATTATTGTGAACAATGTTGGTTTTTCATCTAGAACATCTGGTTCAAGGTTCAAGTTCTTTCACTTAAAAGCTTTGTGACCCTGGGTAAATCATTGGCTAACCTCAAGTATCCTCACATACACAATGATGATAAGACTTTCGCTCGAGAAAGACTCCGACAGCATGCTGGTAGAGCACCACTGGTGACCTTATGGGATAAAAGAGACAAGCCACACTGGGCACTGGTATGGAAAGGTTATGATTTTATGTTTGAAGGAAAGACTAATATTGATGAGATCGAAGATTATGGAAGTGCCTAAAAATTCATTCTATCCATAATATATCACTAATATATAGGTTGGTTGTTCAATTCTCATATATACCATATATTGTGCAATTCTCACATATTTTCCATTCTTCCACAAAATGATTAAGAAGATGGTTAATAAAAATAAAAACGTCACTAATTTTGTATAGTATATTTGAGGTTTGTCAAGTGTTTTCCTCATAAAAATGTTATGAGATAGCTAGTAAAACTATTACTTACATATTCAAATAGTATGGGATCTCATTGATTTGGGTATTCTTTCTAACAATGGAGATTCTAACCCATTTATGCCTGTGAATATAATCTGTCCTATAAAAGATTTGCTAGGGGGTAGAGATGGGGTCCATCAACATGGTTGGAGTCTCCTTCTAAAAGAAGTACTTTTATTATTATTCTAATAATTAATAATCTAAGAGCAAGCCTAGGATATGGGTAGAAATTGCTATAATAATGACCCCATTACTCCTGAATTATAAAAAGTACATCAGAGGGGTCAAAAAGTCCTATGAAAGAATATGAGAGTAAGGGAATCATAGGATTTAGAGCTGAAAGGAGGCTTAGAGATGTATTCTAAGTTCGATTTTGCAGATGAGGATATTAAGTGCTGGAGAAGCTAATTGACTTCTCCCTGTTCATGTAGAGAGTAAATGGTAGAGCTGGGATTTGAACTCAGTTTTTCTAACTTCAGATTTACACTCTTTTCACTACATCAATCAATCTTACAGCTGGTGGCACTGAAAAAGACTTTATGGAAGAGGAACCATTTGGACTGGACCCTGAAATATTTCAATAGGTCGTAAGAGCAGAATCTGATGTAGTACCAATAGTTCTCTTAAGAAGAAGTTGACCACAGAAGCTGGGAATACACCAAGGAATAGCTGCTTATCAGGTTCTGACTGTCCCATTTCTATTAATGGCACCATTATTTTCCCTATCTCTTAGGCTCAAAAACTTAGAATGTTTTGACTCTTCCTTTCCTTGCACTTCCCCATTACCAAGTGCTCTCAATTCTCTTTCCATGATATAAAATCTGCTTTTGCACTCCATTTTTTCCACTTGTTGGCTATGTGACCAAGTCACTTAAATTATCTGAACTTTAGTTTTTTCACCTATAAAATGGTTATGATAATATTTGTACTATTTATCTCATGGGATGATCATCAAATGAAGTAATGTATGTGAGATTATCAAAATGTAAGTTATTATTATTTTTCCTATTCCATTGTTTCCAACTACCTGTTACCTCTTGACTCATAACAAGTCAGTCAACTAATATTTGTTAAGTACCTACTATGTGCTAGGCACTGTGATAAGTACTGGAGACACTGTTTAAGTAAATTCTTGGTCTGTGATCTTCCCCACTTTCAACTTCTAGATACCACTGACCTAGTCCATTTTCCTAATGTGCAAGTCCACTTACTACTTACCTGACTGAAAATCTTCATGGACTTCAAATAAAGCCCAAAGTCCATACTCTGTTTTTTCAAGGCCTTCTATGATGTAGCCCCCAGGTGCTCCCCCCCCCAATAGCTTCTTTCTTCAGTTTTTTTTCATTTTCTATATAGTCCTGACTTTGTCACTAATCCAATAACATCATCACAGTTTCATAGATTTAAAATCGGAAGGGACTTTACCAATTACCCAGCTGAACATCCACATTTTGTAGAAAAAGAAAGTGAGGACCAGAGAGGTGCACCGAATTGCCTTACATTGCACATCATAGTAAGGGGCAGAGCCAGGATTCAAAACCAAAGTCATCTGACTTTATATCTAGCATTCTCTTCTTTGTACCACAGTCAGTCATTAACCATAGTGCTTCTATAATTTTGGGTACATTTCCAAACCTTTCTGTGCTTTGTTTTCCTCATCTTAAAAGGTTGCAATGGAGCAAAAACTCAAATAGAAATCCCTTCCCTATCCCCACCCCACTCAAAAACCATGTATGCGAAAGAGCCTTGCAGGCTTCATATTGACTTAGAAAACCACATATTAACATTAGCTATGTTTTGTTGTATTTTTATTTATTTTATTTAATATTTCCCAATTATGTTATAATATGGTTTGGGTCCCAAATAGATAGGAGATAGCATGTGTCTGTGGACCAAATGTTTAATGTCTTTGGAGTACGGTATCTCTGATTCCTTTGAAATCTAAACTACTTTAATTTTATGATCTTCAAATTTCACCCTCATCATTGTCATCTGTGGACAGTATTCCAAGGTATCATCAGGACCTACACCAGAAAGGAAACAATTTGATTGTTGCCCCCTGTAGGCAGAAATTTATTACATTTACCTTATTATAACTTGGATTATGGTTATATATTAAAAAATTCCACTTTTCTCTTTCATCTGTACTATGAAGTACAGTGGAAAGAACTCTTTACCTGGAAAGAGGGCTCCTGAATTTGAATCTTGGCTCTGCTACAAGTCACATCATTTCTTGAACCTCTTTTTCCCTATTTATAAAATTAAGAGGGTTTACTAGATTTCCTCCAACGTCTTTTCCACTTCTAAGTTTATAATCCCACTTATTCATATAATTTAAGATTCATTGTTAATAAGAATCATTGTGTGGGAGCCAAGATGGCGGCATAGAAGCAGCAAGGTCCCGCAGCTCCCACACTGCCACCCTAAACACCCATAAAATATGAGCCCAGACAAAGTCTAGGAAAGTCTAGGACTCTCAGACTCACAAAAATACAGAGAACACAGCTCTCGCTGTAGGCAGCTCAGCAGCAGAGGCTCAGTGCGGCCGCCTGAGCGGAGGCTGGAACAGCCAGAAGCCGAGACTGTGGCCAGGCCTGGGACGGTGGGAAGGAGCTGAGCCAAGCCCTGCAGCCAGCCTGCAGTGGTTCTACAGCCTCCAGCACTCCCACATCTGCCAAGGCGTGAGGAGCAGGACGGAGAGGCGCAGCTCCCGCAGCTCCCATCGCAGAGGAGCAGAAACCCGGCCAGCCCAAAACCGTAGCTGCAGCCAGGCAAGGCCCCAGGGCGGCCACGAGGAGCAGCGGAGCCTCCCAAGCCGCAGTTTGAGTCTACTTCAAAGAAAATCTAAAGCACCGGCCTGAGGGGAGCTTTGGTCAGAGACGGTTAGTGAAAGCTGAAACTTTGAAATTTAATTGGGGGGGGGATAAAGCAGTTCGGCCATTCTACC
>CM053594.1:136119042-136137173 GCA_028646575.1 Pseudocheirus occidentalis | reverse complement strand
AATTTAAAATTCAAACTTTTTAAAAGAGTTCAAAAATTATATATATAATTGGGGGAAAATAAAAAGGTATTTAAAAAATAACAACACATGCATGGATGGAAACATACTCTAAAACCAGGGTACCTAGCACTTCAGTAAATTTTAATCTTGGTCTCTATGGATTTCTTGCTCTCTATAAATAGGATTCTATATTTAATATCCTAGATTCCATTCCATTATCTTTAAAGCAATAGAGAATAAAAATAATATTTTATTTCTATTTATTTGGAAAAGGTTTACTGAATATAATTTAAATAAAAATCAAAATGAAATAAGTAGTAATAAACATAAAATCCTTTATTTGCTCCTAAAAATTAAAATGAACAAATACTACAAAGGGAAGAAATGGCTAGACTAATAGGGAACGATGAGCAGGTACCATGATTCAGGAAGAGTTGAATTCACTTACTAGCTATGTGATCCTGATCAAGTCACTTAACCTGTGTTTATTTCAGTTCCCTCAACCATAAAATAGGTATAATAATACCTGCCTTGCAGAGTTATTGTGAGGATCAAATGAGACCTGCAATTTTTTTGTAAAACATTTAGCATAGTGTCTGTCATATAGCAGGTATATGGCATAGAAATACTTCTTCTTTCCATTCCCTTCAACAGTGTGATATGAAAGTCAAAAAAGATAATTTGGTCTAGGGTTATAATAATATCCAGAATGAAGGAAATGGTAGCTCCACTATACAATATCCACAGTGCCTGGCATGTAATAGATACTTTAAAAACCCTGTTGAATTGAATTGATTGCTTGATTGAGAGAGAGAATGAGATTGAAAAGGAGCAGTCAAATAGAAATGAGATGAGTCACTAGAGAGTAGTGTGACAGAAACCCAAAAAGGAAAGAGTATTTGAGGGAAGAAGTAGGTGATAGTGTAAAATGAAAGAGGTAGGTGAAGATGGATTATGACCAAAAAAAGACCATCATATTTGGATTGTTTGTAACTTTGGTATGAGCAGTTTCAGTTGAGTGATGAGATGGGAAGTCAGAATATGAGGAGTTGAGAAGTGATGCAGAGGAGAGGAAGTAAAAACAACAACAACAACAACAACAACAAAACAAACCAAAACCAATGTAGATGATTTTTTCAAGGAGGCTGAATGAGAAATAAGGGAGAAATAGATGAGCCCAGCTTGAGGGAACAGATCCTAATCTAGTGATTTTTTTTGAATAATGGGCTGGACTTAGATGCATGTGAAGGCATTAGGTAAGGAACCAGATAAGGAGACATTGAAACAGCACAGGGACCAGCTGTCATGGTCGAAGTGCTCCCAGAAGTATGGCAGGGCCACCGTGAGCGTCTCCTCATTAGAGTACTTTCTCTTAAACTCATCCCACACAAGTGTGCTCTTGGGCAGGTGGGCAAAGGGATCCTTGGCCTTGGGCTCCACAGCCAGGGCCTGGTCACACTCATCCATCTCCTCCTCTAGGCCGGGCGCCCCGGCTGCTTTCTCTTCCTTCCGCTCTGCCTGGGTCTTCGGTTTCTCTTCTCGCCGTTCCTTCTCTTTTCTTGGGACCTCCTTCTTGGGCTGACTCTCAGCATACTTTTTAGCATCAAACTGCACCATCTTGTCACCGAGCTTCACCTCTCCTAACACTGCCCAGACCTGGGGCTGGTGGATGCAGGTGAAGAACCAGCAGTTGGTGTTGGGGAAGGCCTGCTGGAACAATGGCTCTAGGATCTGCTTATGGAGCCACAAAAGGTTCCATATGACTGTGATGTCAGCCAGAGTCACGCACTCCCCCACCAGAAACGTCTGAGTCTTCAGGTGGTCATAGAGCAGCCCCAGAACCTGCCTCACCTCCTCTTTTGTGTTCTCTGTAGCCTGTTTGTTGTGGTGCATGTTGCAGAGAGTGGGCAACACCCAGGTAGTGGCTGGAGCAATGATGTCACTGTCAGCAAAGCTCACCCACTGGATCACCTGGGCAGCCGCCTCCAGGGTTGAGCTTCGAAGGCCATCGTTGCTCATATAGTGTGCAGTGGCGTTGCTTTCAAACACACAGGACCCGTCATCACACTCAAACGCTGGAACCTTGGTCATAGGAAATTTCTGGAGAAATTAGGGGGTGCAGTTGGTTGGTCTGACCAAAGTGGAAGTGGGGAGGTGTGTACAGCATGCAGATCTGGGCCCCACTGTACTGTGCAGCAATGAGGGCCTTGAAGGCCCACCAGTTTTCAGGGTATGTGTACAGGGTCCCTGCCACTGTGGTGATTCTGCAGAGAAAGGGGGTGGGGATATAGGCGCTGCTGCAAAGTGAGTGGGGGGGGGAAGGCGGAGGGGAGAAGAGATTGCAAATTTTTGATCTATAGTTTGATTTGTTTCATTATTGTTCATTAGTTGTTTCTTATATGTGCATGACATTTCCCCTGCTAGATGAGGCCCTGGAGATAGAAGAGAATGCATTTTGATTCTTTAGATCATCCATCTTTTCTAATGCAGCACTTTATGATAGCGGCATGTAGTAGGTGATTAATAAATGTTTATTGATTAATTGATTGAATTCACATTCTCCACTAGGATAGTGCATGTAAATCAGTGGACATCTAATAAAGGCTTATTGAGCAAATTAATTAATAAATGAATGAAAACCTGAATAGCAAAGACCAATATTCCAAAAGGTGCACAGCTGTCTTGGCCTCCAGGAGTTCTTTCAGCCATCTGTCCTTAAAACTCCTTTATTTCTGGCTTCTGTGAATGATGCACTTATGCCTTTTATTTTTAGATGCTTATGTTTTAGAAAACTTTCAGGTAAATAATTAATGAAAACTCCATTCTGGACTTTGTTCACCTTCAAAATAAGTGACTTCCTGAGATGTCAGCTGATTGTATGAAGCAGCTTTATTTTCACATATGGTATTTTTTTTCCATGAGATAACTTTTCACAAATTCAATTGTAATAACCACTTACCCTAAATGTAAAGAGGACTGTGGTTGAATAATGAATGGATCTGTTTGCAATAGTTTAACCATATGGTGTTTCTTAGAAATTAGGCCCAAAGTATAACCTTATATTTTTTTCAATTTGCTCTTTTAACAGGAACTTTTCTCCAGAAGACTCTCCTGGGCAAGATTTTTTTGGGAAGAATGATATTTTTTGAAAATTTATGGACAATTCTAAGGGTGTTGCTAGATTGATTAATTGATTGGATAAGATTGTATAACATGCTATTATTACCTATAAGGTGACAAAAAACTACCAGCTCCTATAGTTACTTTTGGATCTCTATAAACTCTAAGCGTGGTCTGTTCATACATCAATGAACACTTTGGTAAAAATATGAACGAGGAACCTGAGTCTTTCACAAATGATTGTTTAGCAAATTATATCTCCCCCATTTTGCAGGTTACTAAGCGATATCAATACAAGGTCTTGCTGTTCATTCTTTGGGGATCATCCTTCTCCAACACACACATTTGACTTGATAGAATTAACCCTTAAACTCTTCGATAGCAGTTCATTCATTGTTATCATATAGGATTTCTTAACATATGGAACTAGAAAGAGAACTCCCCCATCCTGTGATTATAAACATCAAATGAGATATTAAGCTGAGCAACTTAACCTTATTGAAAATCTTCTCTGCTATCATAGGGGAATATCTGGTCTAAGTCCATATGTAGAAGGATTCCCTAAAGATGATCAGATTCTCCAAATACTCCTCTTTGTGAATAAATAATATTCCACTATAGATTGAATCAAACTGCAGAATACAATAGAGTCTCTTTAATGAGATCCATAACCACTAACAATATTGATAATTCACATGGTAAAGTCCAAGAGGATGAAGATTGTATGCTCTCCAAATGCAGTTGGATAGAAAGGCCATTGAATTAGTATATTAGCACATATGACATCACAGATGGATAAATTGAGCTCAGAACTGAGTAAGAGGAGTACAACAAGCTGAATCATGTTTGAGAAATAACACAATATTTTAAAGGACCATAACCTGCTCCCCAGTTTATCACAAACAGTCATAACTTTACACAACCTATAGGGTTATAGAAAAATTATCCGTGGGTATAAGATGTCAGCATCTTACAACTCAGTGATGAATTGTAAGAAAGAATGAGGACAAAAGCATGAAGGACATTTTGCATAATGTAGAGGACAGAGTTAGAGATTTAGTATCAGAAGGCCTGAGGTACTTCTGACAGCTACAGTTCTTATACTTACTATTTATGTGACCTTGATTAATTTGCTTTGAGTCTTTAGGACTCAGTTTCCTTACACACAAAGTCAAGGGTTTGGAGTAGATGACCTCTAAAGTCCTTTTCAACTCTAAATTTATGGTCCTATGCTATGAAGAGAAAAGATGGCTAGATTACTCTACAAAGTGCAAGTTATTCATTATAAGTAAATCATCTGAACTGAGTTTTCTCAAGCACATTATCCTTTGTTTTGAGTAATCATAGAATCCTAGAGTTGAAAGAACCCTCAGAAGACAAGTTCAACCCCAACACAGATCATAAGTCCTATCTACAGTATTTTCAACAAGTCATCCAACAAGTCAGCTTCTACTTTAAGACTTTCAGTGATTAGGAGGTCACTACCTCCTTAGGCAACCAATTCCATTTTCAGGCAGCATTAATTATGAAAAAGAGTTTTTTCCCCTTATATTGAGTGAAAATGTCTTCTTGTAATTTCCAGCCATTGGTCCTAGTTTTGCCCTCTGAAGTCATCAGAATAATCTAATGTATTACTATAATGAATAATGATTTGTATATGTTTATGTGTGGCTAAATGTGTCAGTTTCATAGATGCTGATAACTGTTGTCATCTTGTCAACAACATCTTAACATCAAAATACTTAAATTATAAAGGTTTTCCTCTTGGGGATATCGTACTCAGAGGAAAAAACAACAACTCTGTACTTTAATTAGATTTTAGTAGGCATTTATTTAGGGGCTAAAAACTGATTGAGAGAATCTGGTCTTGAGATGTGTTTCCCCTTTTAGTATATAAAGATTGCACACGTTGAAAAACGTCAGATTCCAACTATATCAAACTTTCTATCACAACACCAAATGTGCAGTACTTGGCAAAATTTTTTAACTCTTAAGTAGTAGCAACAGGACCAAAGGCCCTACAGACCAATTATATTTTGAGGTAAACTAGGGAGTTGCTCATCATTTAAAGGATGCTAAGAATCTCCAAAATATCTGCCCCTATACATACATACATACACACATACATACATATGTCTCTCTCTCCATATATATGTGTGTGTGTGTGTAAATACATATATTTGTGTCAGTATTTTAAGTTCTTAATTCATATTGTTATGTTATGTGACATCCCAGTAATAATTCCACTCTGTCTAGGTAGATAATTTTCATATTTCAAAATGCAAGCATTCTCATCAATAAGTTAATTATAATTGGTTCACCCAGATTGTTTTTCTCCTAAAACCTAAATGAGGGAATATACATTTTATTAGAGAAGTGAGAGAAGGTCAGAAAAGAAAGTTTAGAACAAGTGCCACTTCTATGCCAACAAGATGCCAGGTGGAATGCTTCTTTGGGGCATTTGGTCAATCAGAGGGCTTCAAGAAAATGTTTAGTTGCTGGGTGATGGAAGGAGAAATATCTATAGGAGAAGAAAAAGCACAGAACATGAGATTAAACTTTTTAGAAAATTTAACTAGGCCGTGCCACCCTCATTGGTCATCCTTGCATCTAACTATCTCACATGGAGCTTTTGCTAGAGTAAATAACTCTAATAGTGAAACACTAATCTTTTGGTTTTCAAATGTAGATTTAAATATTCTAAGGAAAAAATGTTGTATTTGGTACCATTTAGACACTCAAACTCATAGGCTCAAATACTTATAGCTGAGAGGACATTTAGTTCAACGTGCCATTTTACAGATGAAGAAACTCAGGTTAAGGGACTTGCCCAATGTTCTCTTACTCCAAATCCAGTGAACAAAGAATTGTTAGTTAAATGCAAAACTTAAAAGGTTTACATTTGCCACAACTTCAGCATAATACAAATTTCAACAAGATTTTCTTCTAAAGAAAATTCTAAATTTTTCTAAATTTACTATAGTTTAGGAAAGGGAAACATGGAATCCTATACAAATGGTCACATTTAATGATGATTAATTATTAACTATTTAAAAATCCCAGACAAAAGGAAAACTAGAACTTATGTCTCGTTTGTTAATAATAATTTACAAGAATAGTAGAAAGAATGCTAAATTTGGAGCCAGATCTACTCTTTTGTTATACTACCCTGAATGGACACAGATAGGGCTTTTATTTTAGACTATTTTCTTACTGTTGAGAGGATGCATATGGACCAGCAATGGTCACGGTACCTCACAGTCCCACTGGTCCTTCAGTAAAAATATTCATATTGCAAAAGCCCTGGTTTCCATTGCTCACCATTATGCTAAGGGTCTTATCCACTATGTCTTGTTGCCTCTCATTGGTTAAACTTACAAACGTAGCTGTTAATACTAGCGTTAGAATGATTATTTTTTAAGTCAGGGAGATTTATTTGTGGGTCTCCTGTGAGAAAACTTCTCACATATTATCGTAGGAGTGAGATATATTTTTTTCCCTTATTTTGTAAGATGGCAATTTCTCCTCTTTATCTCTCTTCTTTTACCATTGGATATCTAATGCCATCAGAATATTTCAGGTTCAGCAAAGTACTATAAACAAAGAAGTCTTCATAGGTCTATGCTTGTGAAACTGCAAAATTGACTGATCAGAATTTATAATTTTCCTGGGAAAACAGTCTCTTCACAATGTATTGGCCAGTAGTGAGGGAAGCACCACTTCCTTCAACCTTCACACAGTTTGACTAGTCATTGCTGATTTGCTAGTAGACATTACAGTAAAAGTAGCTGCTTCTTAGATCCAAGATGTTACACAGTCCAGCCCCCCAAGTCAAATAGGAAATTGTTCCATTTTTATATGAATATTTAATCCATGCTGACTGTGATTTAAAAAAATCAACTTGATATAGCTTAACTTACCATTTTTTGGAATGTTTTTCCAATCTTTTAAATTCACTGGTCTTGTGATTACTAGACATGGAGTCATGTTGCCACTCTTATATTTTATGACCTTGGGGAAGTCATTTAACTTATCCAAGTCTCAGTGTCCATATCTGTCAAATGCGGGTCATACTTAAACTTCCTAACTCACTTAATTGTTGTGAGAAAAGGGTTTTGTAATCCTTGCTGTGCTGTATAAAATCTCAGTATTCTGGATTTAGAGCTGGAAAGGACCTTTGGGATCATCTGGTCCAGGTGTTGGAAAACTATCCCACCCCTTATCCCCAGGACCAAATCCAGTCCTGCACATGTTTTTGTATGACCTGAGAGCTAAGAATAGCTTTTAGATTTTAAAATACAATAAGCCTTTATGTAAAAATGTTAATTATCTATATGCAACATGTATACATGCATTGTATATAATATATAGGTATACATGTAACACACATGCATGTGTGATATAGGCACATAGTGTATATATGCACACATGTGTATATGAACACACACATATACAAGTATGTGTATGTATATATGTGTATGTGCATACATGCATACGTGTATGTATGTGTTATCCAAAAACAGGCTCTTGGGACACATTTGACTCTGTGTATTTTGCCAAACCATAATGAGCTGTTCCAACTCTCTTATCTTGTAGATGAGGAAAATGAGGCCCATAGAGGTGAATTAACTTGGCCAAGGAAGCACAGGTAGTCACAGGTAGAGTTAGGATTTGAATCTAGGCCTCTGATTCCAGATCTAGTGTGGTTTCCATTGTGCCTTTAAGTAATTAATTAGGGAGACAAACGCTTCAGTTTTCCTTTTATTTCAAAATATGGTGATTACTACAGGGAAAACAGAGTTTGTTGTTTACATTTGTTAAATTTAGATTTGTAAAAAAAAATCTTTCTGGTATCTGTGTTATGTTGAAGTCATGGCAAATATAAACACCCTGAATTTTGCATTAGATTTGGCTCCTTGTTTGTCCATAGGCACTTGTATGGCAAATATAAACACCCTGAATTTTACATTAGATTTGGTTCCTTGTTTGTCCATAGGCACTTAAAGAAACATTTTTTCATTTTAACTCTATCTAGTTGAAGAGGTAGTGCCAGACTATATCTTCCATGCTGCCTTGGGGGTTTCATGATGTCAGGTTAAAGAGTAAGGAATGTTGATGCAGTCAGTTAGGCATGTAAATTTATTTTTCTCTTTAGGAATGTGAAAAGCTGTGTGTTGGGATAGGACATGTGGGAGGGTTGAGTAGGTAGGGGGATGGGATATTTTAATGGATATGCTCATTGCCTACAAAATTTAGTTCGCAAGGAATCTTCATGTTAAGGACATGAAGAAAGGAAATTTGAAAAGAAAGAAAAGAAAACTTGAAGCATATGAAATAGATAGATAGTATGCAATGAATGGTTGGAAACAGTGTCTTGAATGTAATTTTACCATAAAACTGCTGTCAGAAGAACTAGAATTAGCTGGAGGTTAAGTTGGATCTGCTACATGAGATGGTACAGTGGAAGGATCCCTGGATTTGTAGTTAAATGACTTGGATTAAAATTCCTGCTGTGCCAGTCATTATTTGTATAACCCTGGGCAAGTTACCTAATGTCCATGGGATTCAGTTTCCTCATCTGAAAAATGAGGGGGTTGAACTAGATGGCCTATAAGATCTCTTACAACTTGAAACATTTGAGCCTATGAGCATATGATTTGCTTAGGATTTTCATGACCAATTTTAATGGCTAATTACCCAGGTATAGCAAGGAAAGAATATGTAACTAGATGGAGAAAACGTATATAATTAGTAGGAGAACATATGGCTCCCAGGTCCATAGCTATAGAAAGGGAGGAGAGAAAACACAATAAATCATTTTTAAGAAGTGTGTGGGCTGGAAGGATGCATGCCTGGTTTCAGAGGTGCATGAATATACTCCAATCAGACATATAAGCTTTATGGGGAGCTATATCACTTGTTTCTAAGCAGACTGTTGAGATACAGAGATTACTTTAACTTCCATCTAATTTCCACTATAATGGAATCTTATGAGTCTTAATGACGTCCATTTGCCAATGACTGGCCCGTGGTTTATCCTTACTTTGAATTCCAAAACACTATTTGTAATCTTTATACATATTTCTGGCTGAACTTCTGAGGTTAGGAAGCAAGTTTCAAAAAGACAGAGGCTCCAAAGTATAAGTTTTTTTTAAAACACATAAGGGGATTGGAAAGAAGCATGCACACCCATTTGAATACCCGCCTACCACCCACCTATACAGGGGTGCTGAAACATGCTTTCAAGTATGACAGCATGCTTGAGTTTGGCGATTTAGCAATTACCCTGTGAGTCTTTCCCAACTAACAAAAGTCAGCTGAGGCATGTAAGCCTGGCTGTCTTACCAGTCAATCACCTGTTATTTGATACCATTTCGCCTATTACCTTCTACCTTTCCTGTAATGGATCTTAGAAAAGTTTTCCCATCCTTGATACGTATTATTACAAATTGCTCTTTAAACCTTAACATACTCTATGAATATGAGTTATCATTTTCAAATAATAATAGCTGTGATAATAAATGACTGTTGGCTTTCAAACAAGATTGCTATCTTAGTGTGTCTATGCAAATTCTTAACATAAAACTAAAGAAGGGAATTTTAAAGAATTTTCCTTGCTTGACTGGTTTATTTATTAGTAGCATGGACACTTCCTCATTTCCACCCCTCTTCCCCAAGAAATGTTATGCCTCTAAGAATTTAACATGAACATTTATTAGAAGAAAAATTCTTTGCTTAAAGTTTGCTTAAACCTTTCTTTTCCCCTCCAAAATTATAGAGATTATGCCCATATTCCTGGGCAGATATAAGTAAAGCTGTTTTTAGAGATGTCCTTTTTCCTTTTCATAGAGAATCCTCAGGCCAAAGCACTTCATTATAATGATAAGACTGCATGTACACCTGTTGAATATACCAAAGATCTTATCGCCATTGAAATCAAGACGTCACTGTTGCTATAGAAACCACAGCAAGGTTACAGTTTCAAAAGGAAGGGGCAGCCAGGAATGGAGACAGAGGTATGTTTTTTTTTTTAAAGAATTCTTAAGATACAAATTAAACTTTAGTGGTATTTAGGAATTTTCTATATGGAAAGTTCTGAAATCATGTAGGGATGGGAGGTTTGCAGCTTTAAAATACTCCTTTTTTCCCCTACTAAATTGCTCAGGTAACATAATTATTTATCTCAGGGGATTCAGGAGATTATGCTCTGTTAGGTCTTGTTGAAGATGTCATTTTGAAAGCCACCAAGATAAAAAGGCAACCTCTGCTATTGAATAGGAACACAGAAATGCTTACCCATTTTCAGAGAAAATTATTGGTTTTAAAAATATGTAATTTAATTTGTTGTCAGGAATAGGGATCTTATTCTAAATACATATAATGCATATGTCTGGTCTTGCCATTTTTAAGTATCTCCTTCCCTGCCCCCTTCCCCCACCTCCCACTGTCCTGTAAATAAACAATTTGTTCTGGCAGAGTAATTTAGTTCAGGTAGGTAGTTTCTCTAATAATCTCAGAGATTATATTGAAAAATATAATTGTGTTTGTGCTAGCTTGAAAATGACAAATAGAATGTGATTCCCTGATAAATTATTGGTGTGGGTAATAGGCTTGGCATTATGTGAAAGTGGGCACACACCCACCTACCACAAATGCTAACTCTTGTTGGGTTTCACCAGTCCATTCCTTTTCCTTCTATTCCAACTGTGAGCAAATGGTTCCTTAGCTCAAGTATAAAAGGATTTAATTTATATACTGTTGTTACCCCCCAAAGAATTCTGTCTCCAAAGTGATATTTCCCCCATCTCAGACTCTAAACAGTTGATTTATATATTCACTGAAACTAAATGGGTAGAGAAATTATTAATGATTAGTGACTTATTGTGGAATATTGCCCAAGGGAAAAGAGAGAGGGATCAGAGAGTTTGATAAAGCTCTGGGCCCAAAGTTCTGTTAAGCTTTCTGATGAAAAGCTCTTGGCATTGTTGACTATAACCTTTTTTTTTGGCTATTCATGCACTTTATTATTAGACGAAATAGGGAAATAATTTTCAATGAAATGTGATTTTAGTGTTGTAGAGCCTTAAGCACTAAACTCCAGAGAAAGTCTGACTGCTATGGACTACATTTCTGTCTAGAACCCATTTCTAAGAAGCTCCATTTATGCAAGTTCAAATCTGCCTTGGACCTAGATGAACTTGATTGTACTGTATTGCCTATGGCTGTCTCCAATTTACAAATACTCTGATGAAATAAGATAACCTGTTTCTTCTTGAATTCAAGGTCACTCTGGATTCTCTGTCTTATCATACTATGTTTCCTCTTACCTAATGAGATACCAGAAATTAAAATATAAATTCTAGGTATATAGAATTAGAGATTCTTAATCTAGGGCCTGTGAACCTATTTCTAAATTAAAAAAATAGCTTTCTCTATAATTGGTTTCCTTTGTAATCCTAAAGTATTTTTTTTTTCATTTAAAGACTTTGTTCTAAGAAGAGTCCTGAGATAAACTTCTCAGATTGCCTAATAGGTCTATGACGCACACGCACACACACACACACACACACACACACACACACACACACACAGGTTTGGAAGCCTTGGACAAATGAATTAAGTCAGAATGATTTATTTCATTTTTGACATTGGTCAGATGTATGGAAAGACAGGTGTTCAAATGTGATATTGGGATAAGGAAAGCTCATTGTCGTGGAAAACTGAAGAAAATCCCAGGTTATGACTTGCATAACAGACCAATCTGAGGACTAGGCCTGGAATAACTTGCTTATTTGGGTCAAATGCTTTCCTGTCTGAGAATGCCTTTAAAACAAGTTGGAGCATCACCTAAGAATTTCACCTAGACATAACTCATAAAGTTCTTATGTGACTCCATGAATACCATTGTGTTAAAAATCAACTTTATGAATTGATGTAATTTATGCAAGGTAGACCAGGATCTATTTTATTGATTCCCACAAATATCTTCCCAACAATAAACTCTGTAACAAACATCAAGGAAAAGGTTAGACAGATTTATCCAACCTCTAGAAAAACAAGTCTCTGCAAAAGAAAACCAGAAGCATTTTTAAAGGTAAAGTAAATAAGCAATATTTTTGAAGTATTAATTCAGTTATCTTACAGAGCAATGCACTCTCAAGCTACAATCTTGTTTTTATTTGTTTTCTCTTCAAACAGATGCTTTTTTTGGTTAAGTGGTCTTTCCAAGGTGTTTGGAAGTTATTTCCTTTGAATTTTTTAAAATAGAGTTTCATCTATAAATCTATCAAAGAGGCAGTAACATAAAGTGATTATGTGGACATCTTGACTCCAGAAGTGAATGAACACAAAAAATCATGAATTTTGAATTTTAGTCTCTGTCAATGATGTAAAGTTTTTGACTTGAGATATGTTATTTACTTGTGCCTCAGCTTCTCAGTCTATCAAGTGAGAAAAAAGAAGTTTGACTAATACCTTCTCATTATCTACCACTAGAAAATAAGTATATTTTTATTTTTTTAGAGTGGAAGGCAAGGCACTTGGAGTTAAGTGACTTGCTAATATCTCTGTCAAGTGTCTGAGGTCAAATTTGAGCTCAGGTCTTTCTGACTTCAGGGCTGGTATTCTATTCACTGTGCCACCTAGCTGTTCCAAGATAATAAACATTGATTGGTTTATGGTAAGATATAAGTGGGGAGTTGGGTTCTGGATATATCTACTTCTCCTCAGAGTGCCTCAGGCAGTAATGCCTGCTCCAAAGTTCAGTGTAAGGAAGAAGAGAAGGTGTACTAATGGGAATGTGAAAGGAGTGGTTCTCATTTCTTTCTTCACATTGGTAATTCCAGAGGGAATCTTTCCTTCAGTAAAAGACTCAGGTCACCAGTATTGTTTGGTGGGGGTAGGGAGCAAGGTCCTCCTGACTCCAGGGACAGTGCTCTATTTACTGCACCACCTAGTTACCTCATGCCCTCTTTTCAATCACTTACTCAATCAAAAAGCATTTATTAAATGTTTTTTTTATAATTTCTTTTGTCACAATAGCATTTCTTTACCTTAGCATAACCAATTGATGGGTACCACTTTAGTTTCCAGTTATGTGCCATTATGAAAGAGCTGCTAATATTTTTGTACATAAGTCCATTTTTTATTTTGTTCTCTTTGGGAATATTGATGTACTGGAAGTGTTAATAGGTCAAAGAGCATGTATAGTTTAATAACATTCTGGATATAGTTCAAAAATGCTTTCTAAAATGTTTAGCAACATTTATAATTCTACCAACAAGTCATTAATGTGTTTGTTTCGTAGCCCCACAAACATTTGCTATTTTCCTTTTGTCAACTTATGGGTCCAAAGTTGCTTTAATTTGCATCTCACTGATTATTAGTCATTTGGAATATTGCTGTTGATGTTTTATGCAACTGTTGATAGTTTGGCCTTTAAGAAATACCTGTTCATATCTTTTGTCCATTTGTTAAATAGGGAATGGCTCTTGTTCTTACAAATTTGAACAGATTGCTGCAAAGATTCCCATTACCCTCAGTTAACTACTTACATCTCAGTCTTTGATGCATTGGTTCTGTTTTTGCAAAATCTTTTCAATTTTATGTAATCAAAGCTGTTCATTTTCTCTTCTGTCATCCTTACTACCCCTTGTTATGTCATGAGCTCTTTTACTGATAGATCTGAGAGGAATTTCTTCCCTGGTTCTCTAATTTGTTTATTATATCAATGTTTATATATGTCATGTATCCATTCGAAGCTAATTTTAGTACTGAATGTGAGAATGCTGGTTCAAGCCTAATTCCTGCCAAGATGCTTTCCAGTTTTTTCAATTGTTTTTGTCAGTGAAATCTTACCCAGTAGTTTGGTTCTTGCTTGTGGTTTTAACATATTTGTTTACTTCTGTATTTTATGAATCAAATATGTTTCATTCATCAGATTATTTTTTTTAACCTGCATCAAGCCTGATTTAATGGGAGATGATCAGGTTAAATCTTAATCAAAATCTTCCTTTTAATTCTCTGGCGAAAGATTTTCAAATGTCTTCATTGGTAAATCTAACAAATTATTCTTCATCATAGATTTTAGTAATTGAATCTTCCTCTGGTCGGAGAATTCAATTTCCTTCCCATTTGAAGCAACGTGCATAAACACCTTTATGTTTTAAATTTTGATTCTGGTCAGTCTTCCTTGTATTTCAGTAAGATGTGTAGGGAAGATGTCTCTTCTGTGCTCCTGAAGTAGCAATGGAAGCTGCAAATGATTTTCTTACTACCATGTGCTTATAGACATGATTGTCTCTGGAGTGTGAAGGATTTAGGTTGGGCAGGGAAATTCTCTCCCTCCTATGCTTATTGGAAATCTAGGGGAAAGTAAGTATTGTAAGAGAATCACCAAAAAGTACAAATGCAGTTATGTCTACTGCTCTTTATAGACAGACTCCTGACCCAAAAGAGTCTATCTTATTGATGTTCAGTGATCAATCACTTTCTTCAAAATCCCTCAGTTATAAAGACCAATCAGAATGTGCTTTGTTTTTTCTAGCAAAGGGCATGTTTCTCAGCAACAAGCCAGAACATATAGCCAGCTCCTCGGGCGACGCTCTTTTCTAATAATGTCCACACCCTTTATCTTCATCAAGTAGATTTTGGGGCTTAGTAAATAAGGGGTTCCCCAACTCACCCCCTCCCATTCTTATTGATGAACATATTCTCACTATAGTCACTGGATTGTGGAATATTACAGTCAAAAAGAAAATCTAATGAAATGCTCAATCATATTTTCTGCCATAGTTGCACTTCTTTATGACAGAAGGGATAGAAACTTGTTCTTCCATTAATTTTTGGTATGTGTTCCTAGTCCATCCCCTCCCCAGAGATCTCTTTCTTTTAACGAATATTAAAAAAGGAAACATAACTCCATTTTATATTAAATACAATTTTCAGCGTTGAAAAAATACTTATTCAGTACCTTCCATGTATAAGACACTGTAAGAAGTGATAGAGAAAAATGAGAATATATAATATTGCTAGCACTAGATAGAGTACTTCACAGAGCTATGAGAAGAAATGTTTGTACCCAAAACAGGTCAAGAATCACAAAGTGTGACCTACAAAAGTACATATAATAGGTATCTCAGAGCATTTTGAAGCTGTTTCTAGGAAGACCAAAGGAGATAGAAGTAGTTTAGAGATAAACTAGAGTGGAAGTGAGCCATCTGAAAGTTTCTTAATTAAAAAATAACTATTTTTGATCACTAAGTAGCTTAAAATAGTATAAGCTTCCTCTAAATTTTGGTATCCCAATTCAAGATTCTATTACTATATCCTAGGTTCCACCTCTAGTCTCTGAGCTCAAGGATCTTAAACCCTTAATATAGTTGGGAAAGCAGGAAATGTGAAAGAGATATAGCTATAATATACCATAGTGTATAAAGCAAAAAAATAGTGTTGAATAAATGCTGCAGGAGGTTATTCTAGCACGGGTGAGTCAGGGAAGTCTTCGTGGAAGGTAAAGGATTTAAGATGGGTCTTGAGAAGGTTGCATAGAATTTAGATCAGTGTAAAGAAGAGGGAAAGTTACATTGGCTTTGTGTTTGTAAGCCAATGTAACCAAGATTAAGAGGGAAGTGGGAAATTGGGAAAGAATATTTATAACCAGTGTCTCTGATAAAGGCCTCATTTCTAAAATATACAGGGAATTAAGTAGAATTTATAGGAATACAAATCATTCCCCAATTGATAAATGGTTAAAGGATATGAACAGGCAATTTTCAGAGGTAGAAATTAAAGATATCTTTAAGCATATCGAAAAGTGCTCTAAATCACTATTGATTCAAGAAATGCAAATCAAAACAACTTTGAGGTACTGCATCTTGCCAGTCAGATTGGCTAAGATGACAAAACAGGAAAATGACAAGTGCTGGAGAGGATGTGGAAAAATTGGAACTCTAATGCATTGTTGGTAGAGCTGCGAACTGATACAACCATCCTGGAGGGCAATCTGGAATTATGCCCAAAGGGCTATAAATAATTGCATACCCTTTGACCCGGCAATACCACTTTTGAGGTTGTATCCCAAAGAGATTATAGAAGGGGGGAAATGACTCATATGTACAAAAATATTTATTGCAGCTCTCTTTCTGATGGCAAAAACCTGCAAATTTAGGGGATACCCATCAATTGGGGAATGACTGAACAAGTTGTGGTATATGAATGTAATGGAATACTATTGTGCTATAAGAAATGGGAAGGAGATGGACTTCATAATTACCTGGAGAGGCTTATACAAACTTATGCTAAGCGAGAAGAGTAGAACCAGGAAAAAATTGTACACAATCACAGACACATCGTATTTGTAACAACTAACCTTGATAAACTTGACTCTCTTCAGCAACACACAGCTATAAGACAACTCTTTGAGTCTCAGGATGGACGGAGGTAACTACATTCAGAGAAATATCTAGAAAGACCAGAGTTTAAATGGAGACTGAAGCAATACCTGCTATCATTCTTTTTCATGTTTGGTTTTCTTTTTTTTTTCCCCATTGTTCACTCCATTGGTTACAACCCTTCTCTGTACAACCAGACTATTGTACAATGTATTTGCAGAACCTATACACGATTGCACACCACCATGGGGGGAGGAGAGGAGAGAGGGAAGAAAATTTGAAACTCAAGGGATTGTGGAACTGAATCTTGTAAACTAAAAGTAAATAAACAAATGAATGGAAATAAAAAAGAAGAGGGAAGGGCATTAAGGGTTGAATAGTCTGACTAAAGAATGCTTCTGTGATAGACTGCTTGGAAAATGGGCCATATTAGGACAAGGTGAAAGAACTGCTATTGTTTTGATAGGACAAGAGAATACATAGAGACGTTATGATAGCAGTTTTCAGCATCTGGAGAAAGGCCACTTGGAACAGGAGTTAGGCTAGTCTTTTGTGGAAGTTGTAAAAATAAAAAAAAGTGTAAGGAAACCTTTTTAATAATTAGAAATATCCAGGCTTTATTCCTTAGGTAAAGGGAATTCTTATTTAGGTATGGGTTGATGAGATGATTCCAATCAATCCATCAATCAATCAATCATTTAATCAAGCATTTATTACACACTTACTATGTGCTATGCCCTTTGCTAAGCACCAAGATCCTGTGCAATACTGAGATTCAGTGATTCTGTGACCTTCTATTTCCCCCATCACTAAATTGCCCCCACTAGGGATTGTTTCTCATTATTACACCTTACATAATTTGATTATTGTTTTATTCCCTCTTACGTCATGGGTGGGTTGCTTATATTTTCTAGAGAATGTGTTTAATATCCTGAAGCACCATGTGCTTCATTTGGTCACGAAATAAAGTCATATGCCCCCTTTGACTCTGTTGTCATGCTTTGATTGTTTCTAAAACTATTTCCTGGGCCTATAATACATCCATGCCACTTGACTGCAGATATTTTGAAAGTGGCAAAGTTGATCTAAACATTTTTAGGAACAACTGAGCAGTAAAAAATGTTTTCAAAGCTTCAAAAGCTGTTTTGGTATCTTGGCATTCCTTGTGTCTGGCATCTAAACTGGAGTCTTTTATATCAGAAGAAAATCTACTTAAAAATTCCCATTTGTGTCACAAGTAATGAATATGATTTTTTTAAATTTAAAAATATGGGGTTTTTTTGGTAGCAGCAAGCATTCTAGCATATCCAGGATGGTTGCTAGCACAGGTTCTTCATTCTGCTTTTCTTTTTGTTTTGATAGTTTTATTTATTTTTTTTCCTCCCCTTCCTCCCCACCCCCACCCCCACCATGATGGCATACAATCATATATTGGATCTGCAAACTCCTTCACATTGTATAATAGTCTGATTGAATAGGTGTTATAATCAATGGAGTGAACAATGAGAAAAGAGAAACAAAAGCCAAACATCAAAAAGAATGATAGCATGCATTTCTTCAGTCTCCTTTTAGACTCTGATCTTTCTGGATCTTTCTCTGAATATAGACATCTTCTTCCAT
>CM053594.1:136097681-136118542 GCA_028646575.1 Pseudocheirus occidentalis | reverse complement strand
ACAATATCAACAGATTAGAGTGCTTCTCCCTGCATGAATAGTCCCTTGCTAACTTGGAAGGAAAGCTGAGCCAACACACAGCTGGCAAAAATGGAACAAAAAGGAAGTGGGCAGCTTTCAGAGATATGGTATACAGCTCCACATCTACTTATCTGGGCCAGAACACTCTAAAATACCAGGATAGGTTTGATGAAAATTATGAAGAAATTCTAAGGGAATGCTTAGTGAATGCTAAGAGGAAATACTAAGTGAAAAATGAGAACTTGCTAGGGTTTACCAACAATATAGTTCATCTATTTCTTATAAGGCTGCATTTAACTCCATGAAAAATAAAGTGCAAATTAAGCTTAGAAATATGCAAGATCCTTGGCTCAACATAAAGGTGGATGAAATTCAGTTTTACACTGATAGTAACAATCCAAAGTACTTTTATGATTCCCTAAGGGCTATTTATGGGCCAATAACTTATGGCGCATCTCAACTACTCAGGGTTAATGGAGTCAGTTTAATTAGTGATAAGGACATGATCCTTGGAGAAATGAGCTGAACACTTCTATAGTGTTCTTAACAAACCATCATCAATCAATGCTGAAATCATTGGCCCTCTATCTCATGTTGAAGTCATTCCTTCTCTTGCTGCACTTCTGAGTGAAGAAGAGGTTTTGAGTGTCATCAGTCTCCTCTCCTGTGGCAAAGCACCTGGTGCTGATTCCATTCCAGTTGAGATTTACAAGGCATGTATACATGTATAACCTTACAGAAAATAGAAGGAAAAATAGTTTCTTCTATTTAACTAATTCATTACTTTAAATAGTACATCTAAAAGAAATAATCTAAAAATAAACATATGCAGGATGAAAACAAGAAGTATGAGTGAAAATGTCTACATATCAGGTGATTCCAAAAATGTTGAAGTTATAATCGTGTTATTAAGCAAAACAAGAATAAAAATGCATGCAAAGAGAGAAAAACCAGGGACGTAAGTACCATCACTCCCCCAGTGCAGGTTTTCATCTTTTCACGCTTAGACTATTTCAATAACCTGATTGGCCTTTCTGTCTCAAGTTTCTCACTACTCCAGTCTACCATTCAGCTGTCAAATCAATCTTCCTTCTGCACAGGTCTGACCATGTCAACACCACCCTCCTATCCTGATTCCATTAACTTCAACAACTCCTTATTACCTTCAGCATCAAATATAAAATCCTCTTTTTGACTTTTAAAGCCTTTTGCAACTGGTTCCCTTTTGGTCATCCCAATCTTCTTACACCTTACTCCTCTCCATGTATTCTTAAATTCAGTGATGGATTTTTACAACATAACACTTTGTGGGAGGGCACAAGACACTCTCTCTCCTGACTGTGCATTTTCAGAATGCCCCCCATGCTTGGAATTCTCTCCATCTTCAGTGCTAACTCCAGGATTCCCTGTCAATTCTTTAAGATTCTATAAGAATCCTTTCCTGATCCCTTTCATGTCAGTGGCTCCCAGCTGTTAATTATGTCCAATTTAACCTGCATATACTTTATCTGTACATAATTGTTTACATGTTGTCTTCTAATACTCAGTACAGTACCTGCTATTTAGGAGACAATTTATAATTGCTTGTTGACTGCCTTTTTGCTTACAATAAAATAATAATGCTAATAATTATATAATGGCAGCAATGTGATTGAATTTGCTTCATTTTTTGAAAATGTTGGTTTAATATTTAGTGATATAGTAATTTGAAAATTGAGTTCCAATTTCTGTTTATTTTGATATTTTGTTTTCATGGCTGTTATAGCTAAAATGTACTTCAAAAAGATACATAGATTCAAATGGAAGAACTACAGGACTAGCTCTGCTTACTTACTCATGATAATCATTTTTAATCCTAATCATCAATTATGCAGAGGTTTTTGTTTTAATTCAACTAGTTACATTTCCATCTTTCCTGATGTCAATTGTTCTCAAAAACTAATCAGAAGGTGTTGCATTTTTTTAATTTGTAATAAATGGATTCCAACTCACTGAAACCCTTTATGTGAAAGAATTTTAAATGGTCTGGAAAATTCTCCTATTTTTTAAGTGTGAAGATGGTTTTTGTAGGTGACGCATTTACATCATTTTCAATTACTCAGAGAGGAGAGAATAAGAATATAGGAGGAGAGGATGGTCAATAGTGTCACATGCTGCAGAAGAAGAAGGATGAGTACTGAGAAAAATATATGAGATTTGACAATGAAGAGATAGTTGGTAATTTTGAAAAGGGCAATTTCATGTGTAAGATGAATGAAGGATAAGGAGGTGTTAAGCAACCTGGGAGACTAAAAAAATGCCATCTGCATCCAGAGAAAGAACTAATAAACAGAAGTATGTATAGTATATATGTATACACACATATACAGTATATGTATGTGTGTAGATACATAATATATGTATATATCTATCTATACACCTATATGTGTCTATTGGTAGCAATCTTTAGGGTGGGGGTGGGGAGGACAAAGAAAAAAACAATTTATATAATAATTTCATTGCATATTTGAAAGGAATAGCAAGTTGTGCATAGTAGATTTGCAGTTTCATGTGCGATCATCTTTTTATTGTGTTAATGTTAGGGAAATGCTTGTTTTATTCCATAAATTTTAAATAAAATAAATTTTTAAAAGAGAACCATGGGAGAGTAAAAAGTTATGTTGTTACTTCTAGTGGGGATAGGAAAGCTTGGTGAATTTGGAATGGGTTTGAGGGGAAAGATAATATAACATAATCAGAGATGTTCTTAGCAATCCATGTCTGCTCATCCTTTGCTAATTACTCTTTCCCATGGGGGCTAAAAATCAGTGGCTCTTACTCATCCATGCAAGGTATAAAGTGATCTGTGAGGACAAGGTGTTGGTATGTTATGGGTGACAGGAGAGGACTGTGTTTTCTTGTGAAGCTGCTGTAAGGTCCCAGGTCCAGGTAGGGTTATAACTAGCTTCCCCAAGGGACCAAACAGGAGGCTGCCCAAGAGGATAATATTTATAGGAGACAAAGTTAAGCAGTATTAAGCAATGTGGTTATATTGTATATAAGTCTATGGATGGTTTTAGGGGGAAAACAATACATTCCATATTTCCACAATCTGATAGGTTTTGCAAAGTTATCAATCAATCAATAAGCACATTTTAAAATTAAATTCCTGCTATATATCAAGCACTGTAGGTGTTGCTTGAGGTCAAGCCATGCCTATATCTCCCCAATGATGCTGATCCTCATTTTAGAACCCATTTTTATAAAGCAGTAGAGTAGAAATGCTGATGCTGATGCTGATGCTATAACAATAGCCAGCATTTATGTGACACTTTGAAGTTTAGCAAAAAGCTTTACATATGTTATTTCATTTGAAGCTTGCAATAATCCTGGGATGTAGGTGCTAGTATTATCACCATTTTAGAAATGAAGAAATGGTGCTTTCAGAGCTTGTGACTTGACCAAGATTGCACAACTAGTAAGTGTTTGAGACAGTATTAGAATTCAGGTCTTCCTGATTCCAAGTCCAATGCTCTATCTACCATCTAGATACCAAAATTATTTACTATTTTGAATAGCTATTTTAAAATTTTGTAGGATTGTCTCTACCTCATATTTTATTAGAATTCCTTTGTCAAAGTTATAAAAGATATCTCCTTCCATTATCCTCTTATTTAAAAAAATAATGGGAACTAAAATTTATGTAAAACATCTAATTGGGTTGTAGCATGGGATATAAGTTGCTGTTCTAAACCTTTTTTGTTTTCTGTCAAATTCCTGAGGAAATTGGAGAACAATTTGGCCAAAAATATTAGATCAGTAATTTACACAGTGCCACAACCCAGTTGGATGTTCTACATAAAAGTCCCATTTTTTTAAATAGGAGGAAGATAGATGGATATATTGTTTACAATTCTGACTAATGGAGAAATTCTAATAAACCAGGGAATAGAGGAGATAACAAAAAAAAAATATGTAGTGTTTATCACATGACATGGAAGAGTTTTGGGTAAACAAACCTAATTGAATTATGATAAGAGGGGAAATTGTTAAATAGGAAAAAAATCTTAGCATCTAATACTTTAGCTCATATTCCGATTCTTTCTCTCTCCCTCTCTAATTAGTATAAATACACACATCCAAAATACATTCCAATAAATATAAATGGGTTCGTAGGAAGATTTTTTTCTGGTAGCACAGAATTAGGAAAAAATGTATTCATCCATTGGGAAATCTCAACATATGTTGCATTACATGAATTTAGTAGAATATTATTGTACTGTATGAAATAGTAAACGTGAAGAGTTGCAAAAAGTAACATGGACTGATACACACTAAAGTAAACAGAATTAGGAAAACTATTTACAAAATTACTTCAGCAATGAAAATGGAAAGATCCAAAACATGAAATCAAATAATAGGTAATTATAATAACAGAACTTGACCTTGGAGCAAAGCTAATATACCTCTCTGTTTTCATTGCAGAGGTGCTTATCATGGGTGTTGAATATTATATACTTTTCAGAAGTGATCAGCAGGATTATTTTTCTTAATTGTTCTCTTTTTCTCTTTTAAAATCTTTGTTATAAGGGGTGATTTACTAGATGTGTGAAAAGGCTACATTAGGGAATGAATCTGATGTAACAGTCAATAACATCAAATAATAATAAGCATACTGTGAACCCAATGTCATACAGGGGAAAGAACACTTAATAGTAATCAATTTATACTCCTGAATGGTGTATATTATTGTAATGGAAAAGAACTAGGACAATTGGTAACTCAAAGAGACATTCTATTTGGAGTGTGAGATAGTCTAGATTCTCCTGTTTGTGAGTGATATCATGGTGATAGTGTCAAACCCTGGAACATTGTACAGCACGGGAAGATGTCAGCTGAATTTTCCTATGGGAGTAGACTTTATTTGCTCCAATGGTGATCCTCTGTCTCCCAACTCTTCGTTTTATCAGCTACAGTGGATTGAATGAATATTTGACTGCTATCTATTCTGTTGGGATGATCATTGAGGATTATGATGCATAAGTAAGTCCCAACTAAAATCTTATCCTTCATGGGAAACTTTTCCCAACCCCTCTTAATTCTGGTGTCTTCTCTCTGCTAATTATTTGTTATTTGTCCTTTATATAGCTCTTTTGGATGTATTTATTTGCATGTTGTCTCATTAAATTGTGAGCTCGTTGAAGGCAGGAACTGTCTTTTGCCTCTGTTGTATCTTTAGTGCTCAAGTACAGTGTCTGGTACATAGGAGGCACTTCATAAATATTTATGGATTGAAACAAAAATTCTGTTAAGCATAGAATGTTCTTAATAAATGTTTATTGGTTGATTTTAAGAAAACAATAACACTTTTTTATAGCTGCCCAGAAAAATATCACCTTCTTTTGTTCAGTTCCTTCACTCAAAAAGTATTTATAGTACTTACTGATGGGATGTACTTATAGTACTTACTTATGTGAAGATTTCCCATGGTGGAATAGGTGAATGAGAACAATTTTTTTGCAATTGCCATGAAAGATAGTTGAAGTAGTCATTGTATAGTGCTTAGAGCTTGGTCAGACCTCAAAGAGGCCAAGGTCATCCACTACATCCTGGGCTATTGACAGTCATTTTGAGTTTTGTCTTTCTCCTAGGCTTCTATGACTCGGGAAGAGACAGTGAGGCTGATGAATTTGTGCAACTCTTCAATACAATTCATGCACAGGTCAAGACATCAGCCCTTGGTGTCATTGGTCTTCTTTGAAAATCATAAACAATAACAACAACAAACAAGAGTAAAATGGTTTGAATCTAAATACTTTTGTTACACAGGGAAAAACCAGGTGAATTACTAAAGCCTGTTTTCTTTAGACTGATATTCAATTGGATGCATCTCTAAGCTCATCCATAAATATTTATCTAGATATTCCTAAAGACCAGCTAGGTGGTGAAGTGGATGGAGTGCTGGACAGGGAGTCAGGAAGACTCAACCCTTCTGAGCTGAAATCTTGCCTCTGACACTTATTAACTGCGTGACTCTGGGCAAGTCACTCAACCTTGTTTGCCTCAGTTCCTCATCTGTAAAATGAGCTGGAGAAGGAAGTGGAAAATCATTCTATTATCTTTGCCAAGAAAACCCCAAATGGTGTCATGAAGAGTCAGATATGACAGAAACAACTGAACAGTAACAGATATACAGAATATTTATATCCATCTATCAATCTATCTTCTATCTGTCTATCTATCATCTATCTATCTATCTATCTATCTATCTATCTATCTATCTATATCTGTCTGTCTATCATCTATCTTCTATCTGTCTATCTATTATCTATCTGTCTGTCTATCAATCTATCATCTATCTATCTATCTATCTATCTATATAACTATCTATCTACCTAATAAAATGTAGGTAAACAATTAGTTGGCAAAAAATTGAAAAGTCAGAAAAAGCAGAGTGGATTATATTTGGGAAAGAAGCATTTTTTTTCTTCCATAGCACTCTTTTCCCTGTATGACTTTGAGTCATGGAACATTGCAGTCTATGAAGAGGTGAAGTCAAAGATCCCTGAAAGGCAATGGAAAAAGATATGGTGGGCTGGACAGTATTCAGCAATTTGCAAACATGGAATTTTAAAACAGAAATGGCATAAGGATGCCATCAGAAACATGCAATTGGAAAACAAACATGAGACAGGTTGCAAGATCAATAGATAGTTGGAATATTCCACAGATATCCTCAAAACAGGAAATCTCAGGGAAGAAATCCCCTTGTCCCCTATTCTCTCTATCTCTGTATGAGTACTGTGGAATGGACAGGCATGGATAGCTTGGGATTTGTAGAGGAGGGAATATCTGCATCAGTGAGATCAATATCATTTTGAGTGTCTGAGGGAAGGCCAGATTTGACTCTTCCAATTTCTCTATCTGGTTAATTTTCCAGATTGTTTCTTTTATCATCTAATGCTCTTTTCATTGCTTCCTGACTATATCAGGCTGCATTTATATTTGGGAATTCTCCTTTTAGTTTTGTTCTCTTTTGCTTAAATTGATTATGCATTCACCCAGTTTAATTGCTTATGTACTTTCCTGGGAGACTTTATCATTGAAATTTCCTATTCAAGCATAGAGATTTTTTAAATGGACATGTCTGAATGTGTTTATTTTTGCCAGTATTGATGGATTTGATTGGTTCCAGTTATTTATCTACTCTATGAGTGTGGTCACTTGATGACCTCTTTTTCTCTTCTGTACCTTTCTTAGACCCGAGAATAGCTTCTCCAAGTAGATACTGGGATTTTCTGTCTTTCATACATTCACTTAATTAACCAGTTAACTCAGTCAGCTATGTATTACAAATTTAACTTGGACAAAGTACTGTGACACAGAGTTCTTTCTGTTCTTCTGGAGCTCACAGCACTAGGGAGGGGGGAAGGAATACAGGAGAGATAGCTAACATTAATAACTAGAATTTTTATAACACTTTAAGGTATACAAGGTACTTTACCTATGGGATTTCATTTGTCATATCAACACTATGAGGTAGGTACAATTATTACTCTCAGTTTAGAAATGTGAAAACCGAGACTGACAGAGTTTAAATACCTTATTTCTACAGCTAGTACACATGGGTATTCTTGTCTCTGAGTCCAACACTCTATAGCTCTGTGCCAGTTAGCTGCCCAAACTCCTTACTAAACCTTTTTGTTACTGATGAAAAAGTTGGAAAATTGGCACATATTCAGTATAATACATATATGGCATATATATAATAACAAATGTAACATGAGTATATAATATAACTAGAATATATATGTATATATAAATATATATGTATATATATAAAACTACATAAATACAAATATAATAAAATATATTAAATAAATATATTAAAGATGCTGGTGGTGCTTTAATGTTTGGGACAGCATAAAAAAGCACTGGTTATTTAGTGAAAGTAAATAGGTCAGAACCTTCACCTACAGTGACTGTGTTGTGAAGCTCAGTTAAATCCAGATTTCAATAACTGTACTGATTTGCTGTTCTTTTGTTTATTATTTTGCTATTAATTCTGTTCTATTTCTATTTTGCTAGTAAATTCCATGTTTTTTTTAAATAAAAAATATCCATGTTTCTTGAAACAGCCATTTTGACTTTTGTTTTCTTGCCATATCAACAAGTTTTTATATAAAATGTGACTTTAACAATATTCATTACTCTGAAGGGAGGGAGTGAGGAAAGGAGAGAGAGAGAGAGAGAGAGAGAGAGAGAGAGAGAGAGAGAAATAAAAAATTTGTTAGCTTTAATGTGATCCAACTGAATGAACAGATGTGTTTTATGCAGCAAAGCCCCATCCATGTTGTTTCTATTGTTTGGGTTGTTTGGAGAAAGAACCTAGTCCTGCTGGATGGTGGATTAGGAGACTTGCCAATTGCATTTAGGGAATGAAATCTTTTTATGCACATTTTGTTCCTCTGTCTCACTGCCCTGGCTTTATGGGTGAAAGAGGTTTTTAGGAAAGATGATTAAACTTGTCTGGGCTTTGAAGGTTTGTTATTTTTTAAAGTGCTTCCATTTTTTCCCTTTCTCATTTTGGAAGGGGTTAAGACATCCTTGCCATTATATTTCAAAATGCATGAGACCCATTAAAATTCCATCTGGTCTTCAAAATGTCCACACAGGCCCTTCCTGATTTTGCCATGACTATCTCTTTTCTGTCTTGTCCCTTGTCACCTTCTTCTATTGCTTCCCTTGTCTCATGACTAAGAGATCATAAGCATCTGCCTGCAGAAAATTGACTCTCAATCTTCCTATGAACGTGAGTTTTCATTCAAGGGAAACCAAAGATAGAAGTCTTTTTTCCATGTTGAGCATACAGGAACTGAATGAAGCCTGTAAATAACATTTCACTTAAAAGTGACTTTTGGAACTAACCTGTTTCTTATTTTCCTACTTTAAGAAATATCTAGAATATTGGTATATATACAAATCCTACACCAAACATAGTACTAGTCACTGTAAGGGGACCAAAACAAATAATACAGGACATTGAGATGCCTTTGATTTTGTTTGGGAGGTAGAATACACAGCTGGGAAAGATAATTTAAGACTTTAAAGAGCAAATGATCTAGTATCATGATTGACTCAACACTGATTAGGCACCAAGGTAAACACAGTAGTCAGGATCCTGGTAATTAGGGCAAATAGAAATGATTTAATTTCCAAATATCCCACGTCTAGTAATCCTAATGGGTATAGAAAAAAAGAAGTAATTGAAATACTTTACTAGTTGTCTTGATGGAGACAGAAGGAAAGAAAGAGAACCAATCCTGTACTTTACTTTTTAATAGAAAAACCTTAAAATTAATTTTTTCTGTATTGGATATGAAAATAATGTTTCCATGATATTGAACAAATGTTTTAAGAAGAAATTTAATGCAGGTGATTGCATAGTCTCTTAATATGGGGACCACATCTACCTAATATGTTTAATAGGCAAGTATACATTGCTATGTTGAGCTGAATTTTCCAGGGATACTTCTTGGACTGGTTGCCTTAAGGGTCACATGCCACCAGGTTTCCATTCCAGTTAGCTTCTTAAGGAGTTGATGTTTAGGGGAAAACAATACTTTAGAATCCATAAGTGAATCAAGACTTCCCAGGTCCCTTGGTTCAAATTACAACACCCTCCCACCCCTCTTCCCTCCATGGGGTGGGGGTAGGGTGGGAACCAAGATAAATTCTTGAACCATTTTTAACAATGTGGTCAAGTAAATGAAATTGGACATTTAATTTTTTTGAAAATTTTGCAAAATGAATTTCCCCCTTCCTTTTTAAATTTTCCATTTCTGTGAAATAGATCTGCAATTGTTCCCACATAGGGAAAGTAAAGTGGGTAGTTAATAAAATTATCTATACATTTTCAGGCAAAAGCTTTATCATTGAGTAGTTATTTTTTTTCTTTCTGGGTAAGGGGAGGGATGAAGTGGAATTATCTATATTAGCTGTTATATTTATTAAATTATCCAGATGATTGCTTAACTTTCCATTTTACTCTGAGTATAGCATTGAATATTATTTTTTTGTTTCTTAAATTCAAACTTGATCACTAGGAATGCTTGCTGGTAAAATGGTAACAACTAAAAATGTATGGTATTGATCTATCATCAAAAGTCAAATTCAATAACTGCCTGATAATAGTTTCTTTTTACTTAAAAATGACTTTTGGAACTAACCCATTTCTTATTTTTATACTTTAAGAAATAACTAGAATATTGGTATATACAAATCCTTATCTCATGAATCTTTTAAATCTTAAATAGGGAAACTTAAAAGTATATTATTAAACAGTAGATTGCTTTGCTTCCTTTATGCTATTTCTGTGCAATTAGAAATGCAGTATTCTTTTTTTCCTGAAAAACTGAATAATCGATAAATAATTATTCAGTTAGTTATTCAGCCTCAGTTTATTGGGCAAGGTTGCTATCAAGTACCTTTTTTTAATAAACCCACCCCAAAAAACTCAGCAGGAACAAAATCAGTGCAAACTCCTAAATTAGTAGGGTTAAACTCTAGTATGAAAAATGAGTAAATAATTTGTTGAATGTGATTGAAACAAAGAAGCAAGTGGGGCAGAGGATTCTAAGAGAAAAGATTTGCCCATTTTCTTCTTGTAAGTGACTACAAGAGGTAGGATAAAAACTTCACATTCCCTTGAGATTACATCCTATTGTTTATTGAGCCATATTTTTTTCACGTGTCTGTGAAATGAAAGGTGTTGGATTTTGATTACTTAATATTCTATGAACTATCCAGAAAGTTACAAGGTGGGTACTCATATATTTGCCTCCTGTATTATGCTTCCCATTGAACAAATGCAGACATCTTAGCTTAGTCTCTCTTCTGAGCTACAGTCCTGTATCTATTATTTATTGCCAATAAGGCATCTCTGTTTGGATGTCCCATTGACAACTATCTCACCATACACAAAAGCAAACTCATTATTTAATTTCCTAAACTTCATTCTCTCTCTGACTTTATTTTTTCTGGCTATGGCAACAACATTTCTCCTAACCTCTCCCTCTCACCCTAATAGTTCATAACATTAGGGTTATCTTTGCCTCTTCCATCTCCCTTCAGATTTTTTATCCAATTAGATATTATATCCTGTAAGTTTCGTCTTGGTAGCATCTCTCTTGTCTGTTACCCTTGCCTCTATTCCCATCATTGTCATATTATATAGGACTTCATTATAACCCATCTAGACAATTTCGGTTGGTCCTTTACATATCCTTCCACCAAGTCTCTTTCCAATTAACTTGGCTGCTGAGTTTTTTTTTTAATGTATAGATCTTGTCATATTACTCTTCTTTTCATGAATGTGAGCGGTCCCCTAGTGCTTCCCAAGTAGTGTTCATAATGTTCTTTCTGACCTTTAGGCCCCTTCAGAACTTAGTGCCACCTTAGCTTTGCAGCCATATCTCATGGTATTGTGCTCTATGCATTCTGTATTGCAGTCACACTGGAAAACTATCTGCCACTCTGAGTGTACCTTACAACAACATTCACTTCTGCATATTTTTTCTGCAGGGTATTCCTTATGGATAGAATGTTCTTTCCATCCTCTTTGGTTGTTGAATTTCTATCCTAACTAAACCAGGAGTACAGCTTCTGTAGTCTCTCTTGATAGGCTATTTCAGTAGTTTATTTTCTCCTTATAAACAAGATTTTCCTTATTCTATCCAACTTGAATGTTACCTTCTCCAGAAAGCCTTTCCTCATCACCTCAGTTGGTGTTGGCCTTCTCACCCTTGCTCACATCTAGCACTCCTAAAATACTTTGTTTTGTAACTCTTATGAATTTATAATGTTTAGTACATGTGTCAATTGGGCACTGACTGTTGACAGTATAGTATAGTAAATATATGTTGACTGAATCAGGAAAACCCAAATTCAGACTTCACTTTTCATAATTGCCAACTATGTCAACCAATGCAAGTCTCTCTAATCTCTCAAAGCCTTGGGTTCTTTCCATAGTACTTTCATGCAGATTTGTTATGAGATCAAATATATTTAAACACCTTGAAAATTTTAAAATGTTACATAAGTATCAGGTATTTTATTAAAAATTTGAGCCATATTTCACAAAATCTGTTTAACTCACACCTCCAACCAGGGTGGACCCCAGGAACACCAAAAATTGACTTGTGTCTTTTAAAAAAATAATAGTTCATTATAGCACTAAATCTTTTACCAGCCTCTCTCTTCTGGAGTCTACTCTGCTCTCATCTGCCAGTAATGATCTTCCATCCCTTGATTGATTCCTGGAGCTAGTTGACTCATAGCCCTCAATCCACACCTAAGGGGATATTACAGGAAATTGTACTTTTGCTTTCTAATATTTTTTCAGTTTTCCT
Organism: Pseudocheirus occidentalis; assembly: GCA_028646575.1. NCBI lineage: Eukaryota > Metazoa > Chordata > Mammalia > Diprotodontia > Pseudocheiridae > Pseudocheirus > Pseudocheirus occidentalis. The sequence continues at coordinate 136,106,132 of CM053594.1, read as the reverse complement.
GATGGAAATTGCTGCTTTCTCCTATAATAATATTAAACTCCACACTTCTAGATCTTTTTTTATTGTATAACCAAAACATTTCTTTTTACTTTAGGCTACCACTAGAGTTGGTTGAACTAATGGACTTCGACTCATTAGGGGAGGAGGAGAAGGTTTAATCAATTCAAACACTGGCATAAGTGAGACTCAGTGACCTCTGCAAATCTGGTCTCTACCCTCCTCAGTATCTGCTACCTTTTCTCTCTCCTAAGGTCTATGGTTGGTTGATTTAATGAGTTAAGACTCATTCAGGTGACATGATATTGTTGGTTCACTGATGCAGTCTTAAGAACCCCCAAACTACTGCTTTCTTCTACAATAACCACGAGGACCAGTGGCTCTGGATCCAATTCAATAGTCTAGCCTGTGTCCTGAAGATTCTAGAAATGAAAAGATTTGAAATGGTCTTCTGCAACTTTTTCTATAAAAACTTTTGTGAATTTTTCCTCTTCTTGGTGTTTCTGTTTATATTGCATTGTTAAATGTCTTTATTGCTGATCTGAGGTACAAAGAGAATGACTGAGACTAGGCTGTTTCTCACTATACTATTTTGAATTCCACTTCCAACTCCCTGTTGAATAAATAAATATTGTGAGAAAATGATGATTGTTATTAAATCATAGAGCTGAAGAGGAGCTCAATGGAACAAAACCATTCAAATTAGAAAGAACACAGCTCTTGTAATCTCTCAGGGTGCTCTATCTAAGTGGTTCATTTTCTTCTTATAAACAAGTTCTTTTTTCACTCTAATGAAATTCTCTGTTCTTATAATTTAAAACTGTCTTTTCTGTCTTCATAGTGACTTTATTAGAAGACAGTAATGTCGTATTTTTCAGTTAAGGTTTTTTTAGTTAGTTTAGTTTTTTAGTTAGTTTAGTTTTTAGTTTTTTAGTATTAAAATGTTCTAGTATTTCTTGTTGTCTCATAGGACCACTGATTTCTGTTTGATACATTCTAATTTTTCAGGGAGTCTGTTACTTGAGTAAGGTTTTGTGTTTCCTGTACTAAACTGTTTATTTTCCTTCTAAGTTTTCCATGAGAGGCCTTATTTCTTTTCCAGTTCTTTCCTCTAATGCTATCATTTAATTTATATTATTTTAAAATTCTTGCTTTATTTCTTCCAGAAATTCTAGTTAATTTTGTACTCACAGTTAATGTTCAAGTCTTTGTTTGTGTCTTAGTTCTCTGCCTATTTGACCCCTTGCCCTTAATGGTTCTTTCTTTATAGAATCTCTATTTTAAAGAAAGTGCTCCGGTCTCTGGGCTTTCTTCACCATGCTGCCATAAGTGTATATTTTCCCTCCCTACTTTGCTCCTCTGAAATCCCCTAATTTTAATCTCCTTTTTATGTGTTCCCTTTCTCTATTATATTGTAACTTCCTTGAGGACAAAATCTGGCTTTCTTTGTGTTTGTATTTATATTTACAACATTAAATATAGTGCCTGGCATATCATAAGTACTTTAAAATACATTTGATTTGATTAAATGTTATTTTCTTCTTCTAGGCTTTTTCTTCTTGCATATTCCCATATCCATAACATACACACATATACACATATATATATATATAAATACAAGTACCTATATATACAAAAATATATGTGCATATACACACAAATACACACATGTGTACTGGTGTCATCCAACAAATTTTCTTGAATTAATACTTTATGTTAGGATCAGGCTCTGCACACTTCTTAAAGGAATAGTAGGGTCAATGTGTAGCCTCAATCTGTATAATGCGGTCTCTTTCTTTTAGTTCCTCTAAGTATGAAGTGCTATGTTATTCAAGGATCTGAGTCCAATGAGCTGCCAACTTTCAATGTCATAAATAGTCTAAGAATTGATGACTTTCTTCCTGATTTGAACTTTAGAGACTCCCACCCTTTGTTGGGACTCTGTTTGATATAGCTTTAGGCTGACGCCTGTCAAAGCTGTAGTAGACAGCCACTGGCCATTGTTCCTGCCAGAATGTCCACAGGATCAGAACAACAAAACATTAGGTTTTCACTTATATTCGTTTCCCCTGCCTTGGGTACATAGCTGCGTAGAATAGATTCCTATTCTAGGAGCTTCCTACATGGACCTTCCTGGGTAGATCTCTCTTCCCAGTGCATCTCAATCCCTGGTTGTAGGAATTTGAGCTGGAAAAAAATACCCACTATTGTTTCTTCTTGAATTTCTCCATCACCTCTTTATCTGGTGCTCTTCCTCAATCTTTGCTAGAGTAATGGTTGAAATAGCTGGTTTGTAACTGCTTCCTCTTAATCCACCATATTTACTGGTCTCTAGAAGGTACTTTGTCTATTTGTCTCCAGGCTTAATTATCTTTACTCATTTTACTCTTCCTCATAGAATATATATATATATATATATATATATATTACATATACATCCATACACATATGTATGTATATGTATATGCATGTGTATGTGTATGTGTATATGTATATATGTATATGTATATGTAGATATGTATATGTATATGTGTGTATGAAGTTTGCCTGTGTTTGCCTGTTCAGTCATTCAGTAAAGAAACTTTTATTAAATGTCTACTATGTGCTGGGTACTGTTATATCCTCTGGGGATATAAAAACAAAAAGAGAAGGTCCTAATGCAAAGGACTTTACTATCTATTTGGAGAAGACAACATGATAAAAGCTAAAAACTAGTATATGGAGGAAGGAAAGGCACAAGATGTGGGGCTGTGATGAAGTCCCAAGGAATGCACAATTTTTAAAAATTTTTAAATTTTCTGTAAAAATGGCAAAACCAAGTTAGCTATGACAAATCCCCTAAGAGTTTCACTTAATACCAGATACAGAGGAGAAATAATTAATTTTTATTTATTTTTTCTTGTGTATCATACTTACTAAACTATATTTGAAGAGAAGGAAGAATTTGTGAGGTTTTCTAAAAGATGAGGGAAAAGCAGTTGAAATTTCAGTTCCAAAATCAGTCTTTGTGGAAATTACTCCAGTATCAGCCAACATCATTATGAAATATTTCAGGCAGCATTTTAATAATTTTAGTAAGTATCTATGCCAGGATCTGCCCAGCCCACTCATTAAGGAATCCCCAGACCAGGCTTTTATCTTGATTTATCCTAATCAGCATAGTAATAGAGCCTTACTATCAAACACAGTATGATTAAATGTAAGACAATGATTGGTATCCTTTTATATGGGAGAATGGATGACAGCCAACCTTAGCATGAGAGAGTCTTGGATTCAAATTCTGTACCTGACACATATTATCTGTATGACCCTGGGAAAATCACTTAAATTTCAGTACCCTAGGCAAGTATCAACACTACGTTGAAGAAGAGTTGTTAGTCTTTACTACTAGTGGGAATTTTTTCATGAGAATTTCCTTATACCAATGGACCAAATATTAACCATAACTTGTATACAAAACCCTCGAAATTCTATACTTCTAGAAGTGAATTCAAATTGAATATGATTTGAAGGTATATATTTTATTTCAAATACAATGATACAGTAATAGATCATATCAAGCCCTATGTACCATTTCCTTGAATTACAAATTATCATTATTTATGATAAGCGAACACTCTATGTCAATTCCTTCTAGCAAAGATTATCTTATTCCACAGAAATTTAGGATTTTGAAACTGGAAAGGTCCTTAGGAATCATTTAATCCAGTTTCCTCATTTAGTAGCTGAGCAAACTGAGTCACAGAGTTTTAGAGTGATTTGTCCTAAGTCAGGGACAAATTATTGGCAGAGCTGAGCCTAGAACTCAAGTCTCCTGACTGCCAGTGACTATCTTTTCCATTCCACATTTATCAGAATATACCATTAACATCAATATGAACGAGTATATTCTTTATAAGTACCTAATGTAATTCATACTCTCTTTTCGAAAAGGTAGGTTGTTCTTAAGTGACATGAGTCTTCTATATTTAATTCAGTTATTGCAACTGATTAATGAGGTGTTTTAGAAGAACATGGATGACTGATATTTTATGATATGGAGAGTTTTGAGAGGCAGGGGGATGTAGTGGAGAAAACACTGTATTTGGAGCCATTAGAGACCAAGGTTACTTTAGGTCATTTCTTAAATTTTCTGAGGTTCAATTTGCACACCAACAAAGTGGGAGCAATTACACTAGTAGCATTTATCTCACGCAGATGTAGTCAGGATCAAATGCTAATGCATGTAAAGTACTAGAAAACCGCAGAATGCAATTTCAATTTTAGTTATTATTAACATCTGTGTGTCATTACATATATGATAAAGTAGTGAATCTATTCTATCTAGGAACTGAAGAAAAAGTAACACAAGGATTGAGGAGTGGTATTGCTCAGATTTATTTACATTATTCTGGGAACTATAGGCTTATATACTTATGAACTGCCTTTCTGTCTTCTTCTTTCTGTCTCCAGATTAGCCAGATACATAATTTCAGGAAATTTGAGGTGTTGTTCCTAAAACTATATACTTCTTTAGTTTAAATATGCAAGTGCTTTAAGCAAGTCACTCAAGGTTTTGCTGGCCCACACTTTCCTCCTTTGTAAAATTATAATTAATTGAAAAATGTATAGCAGGGACAAGGGACATATGTCTTGGACTATGAGTTTGGCTCCTTTGAAGCTTGCTCATAGATCATAATTTATATCCCAATGCTCCCATTTATATTTCAGTGACTGGGCAGTCACATGATCTATAACAAAAGAAAGGTATGTTGTCTAAAATATTTTTTTTTCAAGGAGCATTTTTTGCTTCATTGGCCTTGCAATAGATAATGAATTTATTTTCATTTTATTTTCTGGTGCTTGTTATAAATGCTTATTGGTAGCTGATAGGTGAATTTCACCTATCAACTGATAAATTGTAGGTGGAAGATAAGTTTCAAGTTTAAACTTTTGCTCTCATTGGGTATATATAAACTTGCATTAAATTAACCTATTCCTATAATGCAATCACTAGTCAGACTAGATTCATAAAGACTTATCTTCCCAATTTGCCAAAATTAGTTTTAAGTGTTAAATTAGAATGAAAAGCACCATTATGTTACAAAGGGAATCCTAGACTTGGATTCAGAAGAAACCTCATTTTAAATCTCTTTTCTATCACTTCATAGTTTTGTCATCTTGGACAAGTCACTTTACTATGGACTTCAATTTCCCCGTCTGTAAAAGGGCGATAATTATATTTGAATATATAATACCTCACAAAGTTATTGTGAGGCCTAAATGTGATAATGTATAGGAAGTGCTTTGAAAATTGGAAATCATTGTATTAATGTGAATTATTATTAATTTTGAGATGTGAACATGATCATTTAATTCCAAAGGGAAATCAGAAGACCTTTATTGACCCAGGTGGGGCACATTTTGCTATCTTGGATTAGGTTGATTTACTTTCATAGTATTATAAATTCAGAGAACCTATGTTTAAGAAGGACCTTAGAAGATGTCCTCTACAATTACTCCATTTTAATAGATGAAAGAACTGATACTCAGAGTTGTCCAGTTGATACTCAGAAGTCAGTTAGAAAACCTCGACCAGAACATATTTCCTGAATCCCCAGCTAGTCCTGTTTCTACTATGCATGATGACACTGGGTGAGGTGTTCTTTTTGTTTTGTTTTGTTTTTAGAGTGTTTTTCCATCCATAGATGAAATTAAAAAAATATTGCGTCAGGCATGGTGCTTAATGCTAATGATAAAACTAGGAAAAGTTGCAGTATCTTTGCCCTCAAGTAGCTTACATTCAAATAGGAGATAAAACAGAGGAATGATGCTCAGGGAAGGGAGTTTTGGTCTGGTGAATCATAGTGATGGTTGACCAAACCATAGCGCAGTCAACTGACAAATGTTTTTCTAAGATGGTACTGTTGATTTGAGTACTGTTGCCAGAGAAAGAAGTAGGAAGCAATGGTGGTGAGGGTGCATATATCACAGCAGCACATGGTGAAAAGATAGTCTGATTAGACAGCTGAACAAGGTGGGAAAATAATCTCATGGGTCCAGCTGGATATGGTGGATTAGACAAATTTTCACTTACTCAAGAGAGTTCATTTCCAGTGTGGGAATTTTAAAGATGAGTTGGTTAACATCTGCAGGGAAGCCTTTGGACCTTCTTATTGAGGAGAGATTCTATTTTTTCTGGTTGATGAAGCAAGCTATAATGACATTTAGAAATCAACTACATAGATAGGTAGTTCCTATTTTCAATTCCAATGGACTCTTTTTGACAAGTTTAATACAGCAAAAATAATTGTTAGGCTGTTCCACCTTTGAGTTAAGGAGGAGTAGACTGGGGGTGAGTTGTTTCAAAGTCATCATTAAATTTTTGCCAATTGCACCTCTCTTAGGATAGTGAGGGTAAAATTGACAACAGAAATAGTGGAAACAACCATGAATATTTCTTCCTCTGGAGGAAAAAAATCTTTGATCAGCATCCTAATTTCCATAATCCTAGATATGACTTAAAGTATATTTAATGGTCAGTTTTTGAAAGCCAGTTCAAAACTTTTTAAAAATTCAGTTCTGTGAAGTTTCACAAAGAGAATGTGAAGATACTGGGTATGATAAGCACTGCATAAAATACATAAAATATTATGTGTAGCGGGTCCACCCAAGGTCCAGCCTCAGGTGTGTTCAGAAATGTGGGTGAGAAGGTAGTTCAGAAAAGAACGATGAACTCCATTCAATGATTATAAAAGTTTATTGTTATTCTGTTCAGTGGGCAGGAGGGCTTAGGAAGCCTGCAAAAGTGCAGGAATTAGAAATACAGATTATATAACCATAATAACATAAATCAGGTATCAATTATGCTAACTAGGTGAATAAAGGTGGTTTTAGGGAGGAGTTAAGGAGTGGTCAGTGCTTAAAGGGACACACACTTTTCATATCTACTTCACAGGTGTATTTCCCATAATTCACTGGGAAAAAGCCTGGGAGGGGGGCTATCAGGAGGTGTGGTTTTTGCCTTGAAATGTCACCCAAGTCAACTAGTGGTCAGTTCTGACTGAGAGGTGCCTAGTGTGTTACCCATCAGTGTCCCGTATGACAAGATGAATGTTGGAAGCTAGACTAACTGGGGATTCACAATGTACCTAATTGGAGAGGAGTTAGATTACTGATAGTTCATTGAAGGATTCATAGGTATGACTGACCACTAGAACAAGGGAACTTTACATTTCTCTAATTATTTATAGATGGTTGGGTGAAGGATTCATAGTATGGCTTGTTATTGTAACAAGCAGGGATAATGGCAGCTAAGCAGAGGGGTGCTCAGGGAAGACACAGAGTTAATGATTTTATGGTTGGTGGAGGTGTCACTTTACAACCGAAGTTGCAGCTGGATGTTATGAACCTAGGCACCCCAACACCCCATCAACAGGGCCAATAATCTAATGAGACTTGTCCTCTTTAAGTTTCTGAAGTTTGGGGGGCAAAACCCTGGTTGGAGTCAGGATCTCAGACGAGAGTCTTTTAAAGTATGTATCCCAGGGCACCAGACTTTTCAGGCCACAGACATCTGGGGGGACACATAAAAATCTTTATCTGAGTCTTGACCTCTGTTTCTGAGGCTCAGCTCAATTATGTATGTATGATATACATTAAAAATTAAATTGACTGTAGCTAAATAGATAGAAAACAATTGTTTACTGACATGGGACTCATTTCAGAGTCAACACTATGCATTTAGAATATTGACCAATTAGAGAAAAGGTAAAGATTATTATCATATTAGAAGAAATGATACATATGACAAGAAACATTTCCATCAGTTCTAACTTCACATATTTTAGCAAGCTATTGGCATCAAAATATGAGAAATGGATGAAATGACACTGTCATTTCTAAGAAAAAATTTAATGGATATAAAAACTGCTCAAATAAGGTGATCAAAGAGTCCAGAAATTGTCTTAGCTAACATTTGATTTCACACTAAATGAAGACACATGACAGTCAAGGAAATGCTGGTTTCAAGTACAAACTTACTGACAAAACTTTATTGAGGATGATAAAGTGAATCCATGCCATTCCAGAGAAGGCTCTCACACTACCATTGCAGGCACATCTCTTTTGGACACTAAGATATTTCATCCCATTTTGTGAGTCCTTAACACCAGCATTGCTGACTGGCAAGAAATAGCTTTTTCGCCATCACAACCATCAAGATTATGTCCATGTAGTACTGACTAAAGGAGAAAATGATCTCAACAAGAGGGCTGATGAGTTCTCTGAGGATGAAGTGGAGCGTGTGATCACTCTCATGCAGAATTCTTGGCAATACAAGATTCCACACTGGTTTCTTTTTTTTTAAATTTATTTTTTATTTGTTTTCTTGTTTACATTATTCATTTTCATTACATTTTTGAATTACACATTTTCTCCCCGTCTTGCCCCTGCCCCAACCCTAAAACAGCAATC
>CM053594.1:136075455-136090492 GCA_028646575.1 Pseudocheirus occidentalis | reverse complement strand
TAAATGATATATATTTGATTGATTAAAGTAAGATTATTAACCCATTTTGAGTTGCTTTCCTTTAGAAAAGCAGATCTAAGAACCTGTGCTAGCAGCTATCCTGTGTATGCTAGGGTGCTTGCTGATACATTAAGTTCCTTCCCCAATCTCCCTCAATACTAGTTCCTTTGATGATTGTATCCATTTATACTATTTATATCTTATTTGTACATAGGTGTTTGCATATTATCTTCAACATTAGACTGAGTTTCTTGAGGACAGTCTTTTTTTGAGGGAGGAGGAGAAGGCTTTCTTCCTGTCTCTAATGCTTAGCACAGTGCCTGATATATCATAAGTGCTTAATACATGGTTTTTAACTTACTAACTTCTCTCCAAGGAACACTGATTCTTGCCTTGAGGGCAACAGAAGGACCATGAGACTGGCTGTTCTATTCTGTAGTTTCTGAGAAGAGTACTAGTCTAGGATTATATCTATATTATCACACTCCAAAAAAATACTTCTGGTCTAAGTACTTGATTTTGGTTCAAAACAAAAAGCTACTTCCCTGGCTGCTATCTCTTAAAGTAGGATGATTATGCCAAAATTACACCTGCAGGTTTGCCTCATTCCTATTAAATGCTAGTTAGATAAAAGACTGTTATTGAGGACACTTAATAAACCAGTTTATCCAAGTGAGTAGTAAACAGAAATTTGAGAGGTTATACAAATTAGAATATTCCAGAAACTTCCCTACATGTTTATAGCTCCCAAAATCTTTATCTCCTTTTCTACATATCTGGAGTCATTCCCAAAGAAAAGTCTGGCAAAATGCATGCCCTTAGCCAAAGGAAGAAACATGTTTCCTCTCCAAAACTCTTGAATCAACTTGACCTCACCCCCTTGCATATCACATTGTGTTCAGCATTCCCTCCACCAATCTAGAGTCATATGTACCTAGCAAGAAAAATTGCTCAAGGCTTAGACTTGATAAATATCTACTGATTTACTGAATTCTCTTTTAGTGAGTATTGTTATTTGAAGACTTTTTCTATAGGTTACTCAGTAATAGTCTCTAAAAATATTTTAAAAATTAAAAAAAATCATGAACTTTTCCCTCAATTTATTAATTTATTTATTTTTAGTTTTCAAAATTCACTTCCATAAGATTTTAAATTTTCAACCCCTCCCTCCCCAAGATGGCATGCAGTCTGATATTGATTCTATACATACATTCCTAACATTTTCACATTAGTCATGTTGAATGACTATAGATACCATGAGAAAGAAAACAAAACAGAATACAACACAAAAGAAAATAGCCTGCTTCACTCTGCATTCAGACTCTATAGTTCTTTCTCTGAATGTGGATAGTATTTTCCATCATGCTTCCTTTGCAATTGTTTTAGTTCCTTATCAAAATCAACACACTGTGGCTGTTATTATGTATAATGTTCTCCTGAATCTGCTCACTTAATTCATCATTAGTTCATATAAGTCTTTCTATGTATTTCTGAAGTCCACCTGTTCTTTATTTTTTATAGCACAATAGTATTTCATTGCATTCGTATACCACAACATGTTCAGTCATTCCCTAATTGATGGGCATCCCCTCAATTTCCAGTTCTTGGCTACCACAAAAAGAGCTGCTATAAATATTTTTTCATTTGTGGGTCCTTTTCCTGTTTTTATTATCTCTTTAGGATATAACTCTAGAAATGCTATTGCTGGGTCAATGGGTATGCACATTTTTTTTATAGCTCTTTGGGCATAGTTCCAAATTATTCTCCAGATTGGTTGGATCAACTCACAACTCCACCAACAATGAATTTGTGTTCCAACTTTTCCACTTCTTCCCCAACATTTAGAATTTTCCTGTTTTGTCATGTTAGTCAATTTGATAGGTGTGATTTGGTTCCTCAGTTGTTTTGATTTTCATCTCTCTAATCAATAGTGATTTAGAACATTTTTATATGATTATAGATAGCATTAATTTCTTCTCCTTAAAATTGCTTGTTCACATCCTTTGACCATTTATCAATGAGGGCATGGCTTGTATTCTTATAAATTTGACTCAGTTCTCTATGTATTTCAAAAATGACACCTTTATCAGAGACACTAATTGTAAAAATTCTTTCCCAGCTTCTCTCCTCATCTTGGTTGCATTGGATTTGTCTGTGCAAAAACTTTTAAATTTAGTGTAATCAAAATTATCCATTTTGCATTTCATTCAGTTCTCTCTTTTTGTCATAAATTCCTCCAATCTCCATAAATCTGACAGATAAAGTATTCCTTTTTCCCCTGATTTGATTATAGTATCAGACTTTATATCTAAATTGTGTACCCATTTGGACTTTATTTCAGTGTATGGTATCAAATGCTCATCTACGCTTAGTTCCAGCCATACTATTTTCAGGTTTTCCCAGAAGTTTTTGTCAAAAAGTTGTTATCAATAGTTCTTATTCCAGAAGCTGAGGTCTTTGGGCTTATCAAACAGCAGATTGTTATAGTCATTGACTACTGTGTCTTGTGTACCTAACCTATTCCACTGATCTACTACCCCTTTATTTCTTAGCCAGTACCAAGTAGTTTTGATGATTGCTGCTTTATAATACATTTTTACATCTGGTATGACTATGTCACCTTCCTTAATATTTCTTTTCATTTTCTTGATATTCTGAAACCTTTGTTCTTCCAGATGAATTTTATTATTATTTTCCAGCTCTTTAAAATAATTTTTGGTAGTTTTATTGGTATTGCACTGAATAAGTAAATTAATTTAGGCAGAATTGTCATTTTTATTATATTAACTTAGCTTACCTATGAGTAATTAATGTCTTTCCAGTTATTTAGATCTGTCTGTGTAAAGTGTTTTATAATTGCGTTCATATAGTTCCTGGGTTTGTTTTGGCAAGTACACTCCCAAATACTTTATAATATCTACCGCAACTTTAAATGGAATTTCTTGTTTTATTATTTCCTGCTGGGCTTTGTTAGTAATATATAGAAATGCTGATGATTTATTTGGGTTTATTTTATACTCTGCAACTTTGATAAAGTTGTTTATTATTTCAAGCAGATTTTTACTTGATTCTCTAGGATTCTCTAACTTTATCATCACATCATCTACAAAGTATGATAACTTAGTTACTTCTTCACCCTTTCTAATTCCTTCAATTTCTTTTTCTTCTCTTATTGCTGAAGCTAACATTTCTAGTACCATATTGAATAAGAGGGGTGATAATGGACATCCTTCTTTCACTGCTGATCTTATTGGAAATGCTTCTAACATCCCCATTACATATGACACTTGCTGAAGGTTTTAGGTAGATGCTACTTATCATTTTAAGGATGACTCTATTCCTATTCTCTCTCTATTTTTTTAAATAGGAATGGGTGTTATATTTTGTCATAACATTTTTTCTACATCTTATCTATTTCCAAGTATATTCATCTTTCCTTACTAAAGTATTTTCTAACTAGTATCACAACTAAAATCTTGTCTTATTACATTTTCCAAGTAAGGCATAATCACAGAGAATTTTCACTTCCTTAGATTTTCCCTAGGATTGGAATGGGAAGAAAGCAAGCAAAACTAATCACAAGAATTGTGAATATCCAAGATATAGTACTCTGTGTGAGAAAGAATAAGAGAGGATGTAGGGAAATACTGTATTATTTGTCAGATTTTTTATGTCTTATCTATTATGTCTTATCTATTATTATTGCTGATGTTTATTTAAAGCTAATAGTCTCTATCCCATTCTACCAAGATAGCTAGTAACATACTACCCAAAGGAAATGACTTCATTTGAGATTTTGGGAGAACTCACTCAATTTTTCAAATTTAATTTTTTTTTAATTTTTAATTTCCAATGTTCACTCATAATATTTTGAGGTCTAAGTCCTCCCTGCTCTATTTCTCCCTCTTCATTACAGCATGTAATGTAATGTAGGCTATCTATATATTAACATATTAAACATATTTACACATTAGTCATGTTGTGAAAGAAGAATCAGAACAAAAAGGAAAAACCATGGAATTCTCTCACTTTTTTCTGCCATGAAAACTTCCCCTCATTTTCTAGCCTTCTTGAATGCATGAGTTTTATTTGTAGTAGAGGTGACCAACCTGGGTATATAATTGGAGCAATCTACATGAGGGAAATAGGTTGTATTCCTTGCTTTCCCTTCCTCCTTCTTCCTAGTCCTTTAGATTCCTTCATAATGGAGGATGGGGAGTGAGTAAGATACTCCATTGACTATTTAGCTTTATTCTCCACTCCCCCTATTAAAACAAGACTACTTATCCTGGAGCCAATTTTTACTTTCCCCACTCATTGAAATAAATGGCTTTTTGTGAGTTAAGTGACTAGATTTACTTTATATTAGAATTTCACAGACCTACTAAGTTTTGCATAATTTATTTACAATTACCGTGCCAATTTGCAGTTATTAGCACTCACATTTGTATAAAAAAGTTTATAAAGATTTTATTTTGTTTTGGAAAAAAAGAGCAATATTCTTTGAAAAGATATTCAGTATCTGAAAGTTTTCTGAGGAACCCATTCATTTGTTCATTTTAAAAGTGACCCTTGTTGCTGTATCAGAGTAGGGCTCTACAAGGTGAATTTATGGATAAAATGATGTGAACAAACTTTACATATTATTGTGTAATGGAGTATTGATATGCACTCTCAATTCTAGCTCTTCATTGAGGGAGTAGGAGACAAAACCATAATGGGTCAATTTATAACAGATTTTGACCCAATTTTGAGATTGTTCTTCAGATACTGTGACATGGAGAGAAAATAAGTAGCTAGATTCAACTTCCTGCTAATAGGCTAGTGTCTACTCATTTTAATGTAACATACTTTCCTATAATTTTCTATCAAAATTCCACACCTCTTTCCTTTCCTTTACCCTATCATCTTAAAAAAATATTTTAAAATAAAAGTGAGTCCCACAATAGAAAAGTCAACAATTGTCATTTTTTTCCATTTTAGGTTTTAGCTGAGACAACACACATATTTAAAGGTTTTGTTTTAGATATAAAATGATTGATATGGATAGAAACCATCCTTAAATGTTGTATATAGGGAACCTCACCTAGAGTACTTAGTTCCTTTGATTCTAAGTTTTCAGAATATTTTAGCAGCTATATTCAGAAGCACATATTTCAAGAATAAAAAGAAAGCTGTTGAATTTTTACAGTAATCTAAGGAATGTTAGCATTATTGTTCTTTTTTTATTTTATTTTTTGTTTCTATTTATTCTTAACTCCTCTCATTCCCTCTCATCCTCCTCCTGCCCCCATTTACATGTATACTTTCTGGTCTGTTTTTTATAATCATTGTAAACATGTGAACTTTAGTCATAAAGTGATTGATCTCATACATTTATTAAATGATAATATTAAATGGTAAAAATATTGTTTTAGTTTATGTAAAAAGTCAAAAGAAATTTTAGGGTTTGTTCAGAAATATGAAACCATAAAGTATCATATTCTGTGTGTTAACTAGTTAATGCTGTCTTAGGACAGTCTCCTGTTTGATACTTGTATCTGTGCACTTAACAATTTAATCACAAGTTTTGTATTTGGAAGGGTTGTAGAAGTAAACCCAATGGAAATTTTTTAATTTTACGAAAAGTCATGACTCTCAATGTCAGAGTGTCTTATTTTTCTTCATGATAAATATATCATCACCCACTCTTAATTGTTACTTCAAGGTGATCTGACAGGATCATCTTAATGGATAAGAGAAAATTGAGGTTATCTACCTAGAATCCAGAACTGTTCCCTAAAGAATACCCATTGTACCACATTTTGTATGTGTGGAATAGATCTTGACTTGGAAGCTCTTGGAAAGAAAAAGTGCCCGTTTCTGTTTGTTTTACTGCCTGGTTTTCTCAGGACTGTTGAGAGGCTGTGTGAGCAGCTGTCTGCAGCCAGAAACTGCTTAGTACATATTTTGGTTGGGACAATTTTAGTCAGGTTTACATGGCATTTTATTTTCCTTTCTTAGGTAGGTTTAATTTAAATCTTTAATCTAAAGGCAAGGAGCCAGGGACATAGATAGAAAAGGAAGACAAATATAGTAGTGACCAACTCTTTTTTTTAAAGCAATCTTATAGTCTTTGTTTTTATAATATTATTCATAAAGGGACTGTTCAGAAGTGAGCAGAAATGTAGTCTCCTTTGTAGCATTGACAAGTAAAGGGGATGATTAACGACTATAGCAGACAATGTAGTAGCAGAAGAGGGTCTATAGAAGTTAAACAAAAGTGCCTTCAGAATTTTAGAGAATTCCCAGGATCCATAGTAGGACCTCACGGAGCCTGTCTACTGTTTCTATTTTTGATTAGATTTATAAACACAGCACCACATATTTTCATGTGGCTCATAGCCCAGGGGCAGAATGAGATTGACTGCACTGAAACTGTGAGGCTTGTGAGTTTCAGGCAAGGGATAGAGTGGAATAAGTAGTGTAATTGTTTTTGTGGAGTGACCGTGGGACCTCCTCAGTTCTGAATTACACATGGTTCAACCCTTTGACCTAACCAACCTCAGCAGGGCCTGGTGGAGCCCCTAAAGCTGTGCTGAAAGGTCCTATCACTGACATGTTGGAACATTATCTGTCATGCAAGATGTGTGCCAACAGCCATATTAAACTCCATTAATTACTAGTGAGACCATGGCCTCGACCACCTCAACTTCATTTAACCCATCATTGGTATTGGTGATTGTTTCAACAGGAAGTGCCAGTGTGAGCAGTTTAGGGGCTCCTCATGCATCACCAGTGTTTTACTTCACTGATTGCCCTTGGGGGGTTGTTTTTAATTTGAATGCCAGTAGCTGCAGTACTAAAAACTTGTAGCCCTGGCAAGTTGTTGAGAAAGGGTTTTTTTGTTTGCTTGTTTGTTTTTGTTCTTTTTTAAAAGGAAAGATCAGGAAAATACTATAAGTCAGAAATGAGTTTTACTCCATTTCTGCTAGATCCTTTATCTTACTGGCATGAGGATTAAAAATTTCACCACTGTTTATCAGTATTTAGTATTTATCCTTTTAGGGAAAAAAGGGAAATGAAGGAAGGGTACAGTGTCCTTCTATGGAGTGTTAGGGAGCATCAGAGCCACTGTGGCAACAATGGAGAATTTATTCATGAAAGTGAATGGGATATGTTTGGTTGTTTTTGTTTCATATTTTTGTAACTTCTGGAGGCATTAGTTTAAGCTTTATTTTAAATGCGATTCATTAGTAACTTTTTAAAGGCCATCTACCCACCCTTTTGGTTCACATTCAATCATTTCCCTCTGTTTCATAGTCTTGAATCTGTTTTCTGAAATGTAAATAATGTAAACCTCTTTTTGCCTTTCCCTGTGGTAAAATTTCATCACAGAGAGAAAGTCCCCATAACTAAGATTGTATTTGGAGGTCTTGGAAATGATTTGGAGTATTTGTTTTGCTTTCTAATGTGTGGTTTTTCATATTTTAATTCACTTCTTGGCTATGTTGCATCATTCAGAGATCCTTGGAGCAATTCAATCATTTAAATTTCACATAATTTAATTTTGTTCTTAGATTCATCATCTAATGTCTATATAAAAGAAATGTGTGCTCATTTATTTTTTAGGTTGATATCAGGTCAATTACAATGCCCGTCCCCCAACCCAAATAATACTTTTCTCTCCTCTCCCTACCCCACCCCGCTCCCCCTTGCAAAAGCCAACTTGAACACAACTGTGCAACCCAACTGTATTCGACTCTACCAAGTGTCATTCTCATTAGCAGGAAGGTTTGCTCTCCACATAATCTACCATGCAATGCTTAAAGCAGACAGGTGCAAATTACAAGCTGTTTCATTTTGGCTGTTATCCCTTAAATAGTCAAAGTAATAGGCTCAGAGAACAGAAAAGGATCCAACTTCAACTGCATAAATGAAAGTCTTAATAGGGACATACCAGCTGGTTAGGAGAATTAAATGTGGTGAACACCAAATAATACTTTTATGCCATTTGAGAAGGAAAAAAATATAGTCTCAGTGAGATTTTATTTTCCATAGGATATTTTGCCCATTCAAATACAGACTCTCCACTAGTTTAATGCAAATACCTTCCTTGCTGGAGTGGATGAGGACAAAAGCCAGAATACCTGTCTCTATTTACCCTCATTATGTTCCTTAGAGCATTTCAGGCACTATTAGTTTTCTTGGATTCAGACCAGACTGACAATATTTCCAACTTTTCTTTTGGCTATATTCAGGCCAAACCCCCAAAGAGGAAAACTTTGCCACCACTACCACCACCACCACCACCACCACCAAAGAACAGACAAGTACATCTACAAAAAAATGCCCCATAAAGCAAAGAAAGCCTGGACAAGCCTGCCAAGATAGTTTGCTGATGTTGGGAATAGTTGCTTCCTTTAGGAGCACCTAATCTAATTTCATGGAAGAGACATGCCATGCCAGGATGTATATGAATCTGAGGTATGCCTTCCCTAAAAGGGACTTAAATTATGTCATTCCGAAGTTGCTCTTCTTTTTGACTTCCTGCTTGCACGGGGACTGCTGTCTGGAAGCAGTAACTTTAATTTTAACTCTATAGCGGCTGATGAGCTCTATCTGTGTGATCTCTGGGAGCAGATAAGGAGAGGGAGACAGCTCAGAGCAGGGCTTGTTTACAGCTGGGCAGAGCAAAACAGCTAGACACAAATGAGGGCTGACGGTTTCATGAAGCACAATTGGTTGATCACAGATTCAATCTGACTGCCCTGAACTGAGCGATGATCCGTACAGTATGCAAAATTCACTTTCTTGCTGGTCTGTGCCCACCAGCCTTGCAGCAGCACTCCCAGAGCCCCTCAGCCCGGACATTGAGTGGATCCAGAGATGAACTCGGCATTGTTGTGTCCAATTCCTTCTGACAACAATCACATTCTTTTAAAAACTTCATTGGTTTGGGTTGTCACTGGTTATAAATGAGGTTTGTGTGTGTGGTTTATGCTTGCTGTTCTCCCAAAGATTTTATTTCTAGGTGGAAGAGTCAGAATCAGAAAAAAGGTTTGTTGAATATTAAATAGCAAAGAGGCAAGACATATCACTGAAAACCCAAAACACTGTTAATATTTTGGGAAAAGTTGTTCTCCCCTGCATTCGTATCAATAGTTATTGCCTGTCTTCCTCCATCTACAGCACAATGCTCACATTAACAAGAGAGCATGGCAAAAAATTACCTTTTCTTTTTCGGATATTTTTTGCAAGAAGGAGAAAAAACACTAGGAGAAGTAGCATATCTCTTACAACAAACCAGGGCCACATTTTATCACCTTTGGCTTATTCAGAGTAAATTTGTTGATTTCTGGCATTTATTATCGTTGTTTTTGTTGTTTTACTTTCTTATAATTTTCAATGGAGTTCAGATAGAAATAGCTCTAGTACAAAGCACTACCTTGGTCTTATTTCTATGTATTTAATGTTTTGTGAACTATAGTAGTATAAGTGGATAAAGTAACATTTTTAAAAATTGAATTAAAATACTGGGATATATAAGCTCATCTTCCCACAGGCTCATTGATAGCATCCTCAGGACAATTCCAGTAGCAGATAATATGATATGAAATTCACCCTCTTCTCACAGGATTTTGATTCTTTGGATGCTCTCTATATTTTGAAGGTTTCTCATTCCAAGTAGTTTGGAGATTATTGTTATTTCATTCTTCTCATGTTTTTGGTGGGAGTCATACTTGGAATGTCACTAACATGCTACCATTCCTTTATATTCACCATTCAACAGACTATTTGCAGAAGTGGATAAAATAATTTTTTTTGTGATTGATGATGATGATGATGATGATGTTGGAAAGTGGACCGGTGTGGTTAACACTAAAAAACAGGCTGGACAGAAAAATGCAGATGGTGACCAGAAGCTTTTTCTTTAATTCTAGAGTTTTCTTTAATATCTAGAGATAATTTAGATATCATAGATTCATGTGAACTTATTAAAGAACAATTACTTTAGACATAAATTTGCATAAATACATGAACTTAACTACTGGTAACTAATGAGGAAATGCATGTAAAATGTAAGTGAGGATAATTTTTATTCTGGAATTCTAAGAAGTGAAAGCTTCATTAGGAAAGAGAAAACTAAAATGAGAAGGGGGACACAATGCAATTTACACTGTTTAAAGGTACCCATGTGTAAACAAGAGAAAAAAGTAAGGAAATTGGCAAAATGCTGGGAGTGGGAAACAGCTCTCCATTTCTTCTGAAGCAAAAAGTGATAGAACTTGTATGGAGTACCAAGGTTACAAATAAAAATGGCAAAGTTGTTTTTCAGAAAAATCTATCTCTGAAAAACACATATTGCTTTCATTATAAATATGTGAACTTATAAAAACATCTGGGAGACCCTCATTGCACTGGTGGACAAATGCCTTATTTTCTTTGAAGTTCTTTACAAGGAAGTGGCATCTATTAATGGGTTGCATCAAGCTATTTTTAAATACATATCAGAAGCTGAAAAGAGAAAGGTGCCAAGCTACTGAGCATGTGAGGAAATCAACTGTCCTCAGTTGATACCTCAGTTGAAGACTCTGAGAATACAATCAGACTTCTACTATTTTGTAAAATGTAGGAACAGTAGATAAAGTTATAAAGTATTGCTTAAAAAATTCACAATCATAGGCCACAGTCAATACAGCCTATTTATTTTTAGTCTTAAAAACTGAAGGAACTGGTGAATTAGATGGCATTTTTCCCCCCAATTACTACCTGCAGCATATATTTACTATGAATTTCTATGGTATGATGTCATACTTTGGAGCATGCTGCAAGCTGTTGAAGGCTCATGTAAACCTTATAAAAGTTTTTACACATTACATATTGGTACATCAAACAGAGTACTTTCTCAACTCAATATATATTTCAAAATTAAATGTCAGAATTGTTTTGTTAAATAAAACTTTAAAGCATAATTTCTAAATATCAAACTTTCCCCCTAAAGGTTTGATATATTCATTTTCTTTTGAAAAAAATCTCTGAAATTTATCTGAATTTCTCTTGATTTTGGACAATTTTAGAATACCTTTTTTTAATAATGAAAAGTAATTTAATATTTTTTATTCACGTTTCATCTTGTTGAATGAGAAATTTATCCTGTCTAATAATTTTAATGATATTAAGTTGTCTTTATTGTACATGCAATGTTACTTGTTCTTTCTACAATACTGTTAATCAAAAAGTTCTAAGAAAAATAGACCTAATTAGTTTAACTACGTAATAATAGATTCATTAGTTCAGTCTTAAGTATATCCTTTAGAAATAAATGTAATTGAAAGAATGATATTTTTTTTCTAAAAAGTTGGTCATTAATTGAGACTTTTGAATGCAAAATGAACTATTAGAAGCTTTGGTAGCTCTATTAAAATATCTGATCTACATGTCAAAATATTTTCTGTTTATATCAAAATGCAGATAAAATAATTTTTTCAGACATTTAGAATTCTATTTTGAATCTTCATCAAATCAATGACATAACCTAAAATGGATCCATCTTTTATATACTGGTGACTACTTTGCAGAAACATGAATTGTGTGCCTTTTTTCCCCCTCTCTCACTCTAGTGCCTTGTGTTATCATAAGAATTATTTCTCATATTGAATTAGAGAGTTTCTTCTGCAGATTTTTGAGTTTGACAGTTACCCAGTATCCCATTTGGAATATGTAAGAGTATGAGAAATCTAATAATATTTCTTGCTATTCATTTTCATTTTGACCATTTTTTATGCATTTTAATATTAATGGGTTTTCTAGCAATGTAATGAATCCTGGGTTTTGGTGACATGTAATATCTGATGTGGCATCTCATGAACTCATTGTAATTTCTATTACAGTATGCTACTTCTAGTACTATACATTATTTTGTCCTTTCCCTAAACTTGCGGTTGCATATAAAGATATGTGCTTTGCTCCTTACAAGCTTGGTGATGGTCATAATAAAATTCTGATGAATATGGAAAAGAGGGTTAAATATAGATTAATAAAAACGTTTTTGACTTGGCACATGTAGCTCACCCCAAAGAAGCAGAACAATAGCTTAGCTCTACTGAATACTCAACTTAAGTGATAGTTTTCCAATGCTCTTCATTTGTTAAGGGTTCTTTGCAGTAATTAAAAATGATAAAAAACACACACACACAAGTATTTTACTGTGACCTTGGTTTGGCATTTATATTAACTTTTCTTATCCCATTTTATTTAATTCTTCCACTGCTGTTGTTCAATTAGTGGTTGACCCCTTTAGGAGAGCTACAAATTAAATGACATTTCAATGCCATCCCATATTTAAAATACTGTGTTAGTTGTGGATCAGAAATGATGATCTTCATTCTTTAGCTAATTTATTCATTTAACAATTTCCCTCCAGAAGTTCCAGCAGAAGGCTCCGAAGCAAACTAAGCAGAAGAAATCCAAGTCAGCTGAATTTCTGATGGGTGAGCCTTGCTTGATGAGTTATTGCTCATAATTTGTGTAAGGATTAATTAACTAATTACAGACAAATGGCTGTGGGCGAAATTTTGCTCTTGCTTGTCAGGGTGCAATTTGTAATTATTTTAATCATTTATTCTTTTTTTTAAGAGTTAATTTTAACCTAATTCTGTTTTGGCGACATTTGAGGACGATACACTTGAGTCTTTGAGCAAAAGAATTACTAGAAGGAATTTTCTGCTTGTCATTGGAATACACTTTGGTAAAATGTACTCTTCTGACCTCCTTGTTTTCTATAGCAAAAGAAGATGGAGCAACCACAGAAGGCATCAAAAATCCAGCTTTTAACATCAGCAATACAGATCTTTCAGCATATCAGACTTCAGAGGAGAAAGTTATTAAACATGACAAGCCAGATAGCACCCTTGCAGCTCACCCACAGAAACTCCGGCTGCAGGCCTGTGCTGAACCAAGAGGTGTGATTTCAATCTTGATTATGCTCACCCTGAGTGACAGTTGCTGTGTTTCTGATCTAACCTGGGCATTCCACAGTTAACATCACACATTCCAGCCCAGCTTGCCTGCACTTGCTTTTAGGAGGAAGTAAGGGGTGTTGACATACATTGTACCTCAACTTTTAGGGATCTGTAGTTCCCCTAAAAATCATCCAGGTGATAAATCTTCCTTTTGCAAGTAATTGGAGGAAGAGTCTTTGCCTCATTAAATAGCCTCATATGTTTAAGACTGATTTTTTTGAGAGTAGATGGTTACTTTCTCTTGCAACACAGCATTCTAGTGTGGAAGGGATGAAACAGGATTAAATATTGGCACTGATATTTAAAGGCCACCTGCCCAACCATCTACTACTTAAGACAGGTTGGCTCTACACCTTTGGGATTGTGGTGCTCTGACCTGGGGAAGGCCTTCAAAACAGGGATTCTTAATATTTTTTGTGCATCATGGACTTATTTGGAAGTCTGGGGAATCTCCTTTTCAGCACAATATTTTTGGTTTTTTTTTAAATGGAAAGAAATATCAAATTTCATTTAGAGGTCAGTGAAAACTAATATATATATATATATATATATATATATATATAGTGATCTTTCAAGTTTGCAGATATCCCCAGATCCCAGGTTAAGAACCTTTGTCTTAGAGAGATAGGGTATGATACTGTAGAACTCTTTAATATTTTTTATATCATATCCATGGAACCTAGGTGTCAGCAAAATGTTAGTAGTTTAAAAGGGAGGGATCATCTGTTTACATTTCCAGCCAAAAAGAAGTGATTAAATTAGTATTTCTGAAAATCGGATCAATCACTTTATAAGATCATTGATTCAGAACTGTAAGGAATTTCAGAGACTTTTTAATCTTATCCATTCATTTCATGTATAAGGAACTGAATCCCAGAGAGGTAAGTGATCTGTCCAGCTTCACATAGCTAGTAGTTGGTAAAGGTAAAATTTGAATCCAGGTTTACCTGACTCCAAATTCAGCAAGTCTATTAACCATATCATTCTCATTGGGCAAGGATAAAAGGTATCTCTCCTAAAACTTCTGGGTGTGGAGAGATTGTAAACCCCTTAGTATAAATCTCAACTTTCCATGTTTTTGCAATATGCACCATGGCAGATTCAATTTCAGCTCCAGGTATGATTTATTCCAAATTTCCAAGAAGCAAAGAGTTTTTTTTTGTATCTCTTAAAGAAGCATGTTATTTCAATAGTCTGTCCTTGTGCCCTTATCATTCAGCACCTAAAGTCACTACAGCAAGCACAGAACAGCTTTTTGGGATAGAATTATCTTTGAAGTAATGAGGCATGAGCTGGTACAGATGTGATCACTGCTTTTTCCAGTAACCTGGTCTCATTATTACTTCCACCTGTTCCTGGTCTTGTTAGGCTACTGAATAGTAGGGCACTGTGTGCATGTGTGTGTGCAGGCATGTGTGCACCTACTCGTATAAGTGTGTATGCATGCAATTTGTATGTTTGTAGCCCCAGAGAGTCTTTTTAGTAATCCTGGATTTCCAAAAGTCTACAGTATCTCCCAAAGAAAGGGTCCTGAGTATGACCATCACTTTTTCTGGGAGGGGCTTTAGTGTTGTTGATTATAGGTAGTAGGAAGGGCTAGCTATGTATATGACTATGATGGCACAGACCATTATACCAGGTCAGCTGAATCAATTGGTTTCTCTCTTTGGAAGGGAAAAACCAGTCTGAGGCCAGAGAGTCAAGGTCTACTATTTGAAAACATTAATTAATTAATTTTCTTGTTTACATCATTCATTTCCACGAGATTTTGAGTTGTGAATTTTCTCCCCATCTTTCCCATACTCAACACCTCAAAACAGCCATCTCCCAATCTGCTCTCTCCTATGTCCTCCCCCTCACCCCTCTGACTTTCTGGTAGGGCAGGATGGATCTATCTACCACAGTGCCTGTATATCTTAATTCCCAGTTGGATGTAGTTTAATAATGATGATGATAATAATAATAATAATGATATGCATATATATTTTAAAAATTTGATTATATAACTTTAAATTCTAGATTCTTTCCCTTCC
>CM053594.1:136058703-136074955 GCA_028646575.1 Pseudocheirus occidentalis | reverse complement strand
CTATGAAGGGTGGCTAGGTGACACAGTAAATAGAGCACCAGTCCTGGAGTCAGGAGGACCTGAGTTCAAATCTGGCCTCACATGCTTAACACTTACTAGCCATGTGACCTTGGGAAAGTCACTTAACCCCAGTTGCCCTTCCAAAAAAAAAAGGTAAAAAAAAAAAAGCACACAAAAAATATATCCACTATGGAAATGTTTTGGTAACTACACATGTACAATTCATATTGAATTGCTTATCTTCCCAGTAAGGGTGGGTGATAAGGGAAGAAGGGAAAGAATCTAGAATTCTAAGTTCAAATGTTTAAAAATTATTATTATTTTACATGCATCCAGAAAATAAGATATACTGGCATTGGGCCATTGAGATCCATCTTGCCCTACCTGAAACTTTGGATTTGTCTTATAACTTTGTATTGCTGAGAAGAGCCCAATCTATTGCTGAGAATAGCCCAATCTATCAAAGTTAGTCATCACAGATCTGTCATCACAGATCAGTAATTGTGTACAATGTTCTCCTGGTTCTGTTCCACTCCCTCAGTGTCATTTTATATAATACTCTCCAGGTTATTATGAAGTCTGTTTGATCCTCATTTCTTTTTTTAAAATTTATTTTAATTTTAACATTTTTTTTCTTTTTGGAGGGGGGGAGGGCAGGGCAGTTGAGGTTAAGTGATTTGCCCAAGGTCACATGGTTAGTAAGTGTTAAGTGTCTCAGGCTGGATTTGAACTCAGGTCCTCCTGACTCCAGGACTAGTTCTCTATTCACTGTACCACCTAGCCACCCCCTCCTTATTTCTTATAGCACAAAAGGATTCCATTACATTCATTTACTACAACTTGTTTAGCCATTCCCCAATTGAAAGGCATCCATTTGATGTCCAGTATTTTGCCGCCACAAAAAAAGAGTTGCTATAACTATTTTTGAGCATAGAAGTCTTTTCCCCATTTGTATGATCTCTTTGGGACACAGCCCCAGAAGTGGTATTCTTGGGTTAAAGAGTATGCACTTTTTAATTGCCCTTTGGGTATAGGTTCCAAATTGTTCTCCAGAATGATTGGCTCAGATCACAACTCCGCCAACAATGCATTAGTGTTCCAATTTTCCCACATCTTCTCCAGCATTTATCATTTTCCTGTTTTATCATGTTAGTCAATCTGACAGGTGAGATATAGTATCTCAGAGTTGTTTTGGTTTGTGTTTCTCTAATCAGTAGTGATTTAGAGTATTTTTAATAAGATCATAGAAATCTTCACTGTCTTCCTCTGAAAACTGTCTGTTCATATCATTTGACAATTTATCAACTGAGGAATGTCTTATATTCCTATGAATTTGTCTCAATTATCTGTATATTTTAGAAATGAGGCCTCTATCAGAGACACTGGTTGTAAAAGTTCCTTCCCATTTTTCTGCTTCCCTCCTAACCTTGGTTACATTGGCTGTGCTTTTACAGAAACTTTTCAATTTTATGTAATAAAAATTATTTATTTTGTATTTTGTAATGCTCTGTATCTCTAGTTTAGTCATAAATTCTTCCCTTTCCTAAATTTTGATAGGTAAACTATTCCTTGTTCTCCTGAGTTGTTTATAGTATCATTCTTTATACCTAAATCATGAATCCATTTTTATTTTATTTTATTTTATTTTATTTTGGCATGCAATATAAGATACTGGTCTCTGCCCAGTTTCTGCCATACTATTTCCATACTATTTTGTCAAATACAGAATTTTTATCCCAGAAGCTGAAGACATACCTATCAATGAGTACAATAATTTTGGGGTTTATCAACAAGTAGATATCTTGTGTACCTGATCTTTTCTACTGATCCACAACTCTATTTCTCAACCAGTACCATATGGTTTTGATGACTGTATTTTATAATACTCTTTAAAATCTTGTATGGTTAGGCCATAAGTAATTGAGTGGCAATATGAGAAAGCAGAGCAAGCACAGCTATCAAGCCCTAAATTCCTTTATCAGGGGACAAAGCGTGAAATGTGAGAAAGACAATTAAGTCAGAACTCCTGCATCAAAAGTTTCCAAGAAAAAAATGAATTGGTTACAGGCCATGGAGAAGCTCAAGAAAAGTTTTAAAGATCAAGTAAGAGAAGTGGAGGAAAAGTTGGGAAGAAAAATGAGAGTGATGCAAGAAAAAAATGAAAAGTGAGTCTCTACTAAAGGAGACCCCCCAAAATGCTGAAGAAAATAACAACTTAAGAAACAGACTAACTCAAATGACAAAAGAGGCCCAAAAAGACCACGAGGAGAAGAATGCCTTAAAAAGCTGAATTTGCCAGATGGAAATTTCAAAAACTCTCTAAAGAGAATAATTCCTTCAAAATTATATGGGAACAAATGGACTATGAGAAATCAAGATATGATTAAACAAACAAATGAAAAATAGAAGGCAATGTGAAATATCTCGTTGGAAAAACTGCTGAAAAGGGAAATAGATCCAGGATAGATAATTTAAAAATGATTCCTCCTCTTGAAGGCCATGATTAAGAAAAATAGTCTACACACTATCTTTCAAGAAATTATCAAGGAAAATTGCTATGATATTCTAGAAGAAGAAGGCAAAAAAGAAATTGAAAGAATTCACTGATTGCCTCTTGAATAAAATCCCCAAAAGGAAAAAAAAATCCTAGACATATTATAGCCAAATTCCAGAGTTCCCAGGTCAAGGAGAAAATACTGCAAGCAGTCAGGGGGAAACAATTTGAGTATTGTGGAAACAATCAGGGTAACACAAGACCTAGCAGCTTCTAAATTATGAAATTGAAGGGCTTGGAATATGATATTCCAGAAGTTAAAGGAGCTAGAATTAAACCCAAGAATCAGCTACCCAGCAAAAGTGAGTATAATGCTTTAGGGGAAAATATGGTCATTCAGTGAAACAGAGGACTTTCAAGTATTCTTGATGAAAAATCCAGAGCTGAACAGAAAATTTGACTTTCAAATATAAGAAGTGAGAGAAGCAAGAGAAGACAAACAGGAAAAAGAAACCATAAGGAACTTATTAAAGTTTAACTATTTACATTCCTATATGGAAAAATTATAATTGTAACTCATGAGACTTTTTTCACTATGAGGATAGTTAAAGGGAATATATATGTATTTATGTATACATACATATATATGCATTTTAGGAGGGTTTATGTGTGTAGAAATACATATGTGTGTATATCTGTGTACTTGTATACATAGACAGAGGGCACAGGATAAGTTGAATAGGAAGGGGTGATATCTAAAAATGAAATTAAGAGGTGGGAGAGAAATATAATTGTAAAAGGAGAAAGTGAGAGATAGAATATGGCAAATTATCTTATATAAAAGAGGCAAGAGAAAACTTTTACAATGGAGGGGAAGAGCAGGAAGTTGAAAGGGAATGAATCAACCTTACTCTCATTGAATTTGGTTTGAGGGAATAACATACACACTCAGCTGGGTATCTTACCTTACATCAGTGGTCCTCAACCTTCCTAATGCTGTAACCCTTTAATACTTGTATATGGGTGTATCTGCATGTGGGCGTGAACCACCTAGAGACAGATAGAGGAGCAGAGTCTTGGTTCCTAAAACCATGGTAAATATGTGTTTTCTGATGGTCTTAGAAAACCCCCAAAGGGGTTGCAACCCACAGGTTGAGAACTGCTGTGATATTCCGTCTCATCATAATAGTTTTTATGTTTAGGGTCTTCTTCTTCTATTGCAGAATAAGATATTGATAGTACGACTTTTTGTATATGACTTTTTACTTTTTTCAAATTTGTTTTTTTTAACTTTGTTTGACACGTACCTTATGGTTTTTGAGATGGTAAGGAATATAATTGAGTTTAGATATCCCCATAATTCTACCATCTTTATCCTTTTAAATATTTATTTTTTTTAGGTGCCCTTCTTGATGAAAAAATACCTTCAGTATACTCATTACTCTTCTCAGTAATCTGCAAGTCTTGGTTCCATTTTATTTATTATTTATTCCCTAATAATATTTTTCTAACTTATTTTTCACTGCCCTTCCCTTTACTTTTGAGTTTATATCTATTAAAGTATGAGGAGATCATGGAAAATATACCTAGAAAAAACATAAGTATTGAAAGGGTCATGAGTCAGACAACGTGTTACTCATAGGCATGCAATCATAAGGCTCCCTAGCCTTACTCTCATGGGCAAATAATGGTGGTTCTGGTATGTAGTAGAATATGTGCTTTGATCAAGAGCCCAGTCTTTTGGGTGTCTTGCCTTTGTATCTAATTGATTTTTGGGGGGAGATTCATAAGGAGTATGTGAGAGTGGAGCCTTAGAATCTATCAATCAGCAAGCGGTCTAGATATAACCCTCCCCCCTTCAGCCCTAACAACATTGGGATTAGAAATATTTCTTAACCTTAAATACCTGAATTCCATGAAGTTTGCTAAAATAATGATGATGGTAATAAACTAACATTTATGTAGTACTCAATATGTGCTGGTTACTGTGCCAAGCGTGCTACAATTATTATCTCTTTTAATCTTTATAACAACCTTAGGAGGTAGATGTTATTAACAGACCCACTTTGTAGATGAGAAAACGGAAGGAAATGGATATAAGTGGCTTGTCCAGAGTCACACAGCTAGTAAGTGTCTGAGGCCAGATTTGAACTTAGATCTTCCTGACTCCGTGACTGGTCCTCTCTCCCCTGAACCATTTAGCTATCCAGTATTCAGCATACATACACACACACACATGTGTGTATGTATATGTGTATATATATGTGTATGTTTGTACGTATAAAAACAGATTTACAGTCATGAAATCTTTATATTCTTTTTTTACATGATTAAGTTTAATTTACATATGTAAATGGTTGACTTTGAAATACAACATATTAATGCTATTCTTGCTTTTTGAACAAAAGCTTGTGTTTCTCAGATCCATGGAAGAGGTTAGGCGTGCCTGTAGAACAGAGTTTTACTGCAAATAATGATGATTTCTCCAGATAGTAACAAAATCCAAGATTTGGCCTCATTGGAACCACACTCTAACCAGTGGAACTGACAACTCAGAAAGTCCTTAAAATTTTGCTTTTAATGTAATACCTCAGAGATCAAGTGTTGCAACTAATTAAATTATTCAACACCAAACATATTAGGTGTTGCTTTTATTTTTTCACAAAAGCCACTTGTTTATGATTCTGATTTAGCTAAATAGCATGCCTCACTGTTATCCCTAGATACAGAAATTTAGTATCCTTTCCAAAATATGAGGATGATGTTTAATAGATGTCTGTGGTAAAAATCAAAGAGCAAAGTTTGGTTTCAAAGACATTTGTTCAGTCATCCCTAAGGAAATGCCATTTTCCAGTATAGACTTCCCTCTTTCCAAATGAAATTTTCATTTGGTGTATTTCTCTTACTGATATTCCTGGACTCCAAAACGGAAGCAGGACCTAGTTTTCTCCTTGCCCAAGTCCTCTCCTCACTCCTTTCTAACTGCTCTGATTCCAATCTTCCTTTGGGGGCAACTCTACCCATTCATCAAGCTCCTCCCACCACAGGCTCCACGTGATTACATTTGACAAAGTGCTGTTGTTCCTAAAGGATACTTTATAAAAGAACAGGGAGATTTCTGTGATGATCACAGTGTGCAGAACACATAAGCATACTGCAAAAATGAATAAAATGCAGTTGCTTCTTACTTAAATTAATGGTCTTTCTTCTTCTGGGGCAGCTGGGCTGTTCAAAAGACACAGAGATAGTCTCTGAATCAAGAAGACCTGGGATCAAATCTTTCACTTAGTCCTTATTTCTTATGGTTTGATAATTCTGAAAATCACAGCTGCCACTGATCCACTCTCCTGGAGGCTCCAGCCCCAGCTTGTCCTGGCCACCCCCGATCTTCCCCCCCCCCCCCTGCCCAAACTGCAATTTCAGGCTGGGCTGGGCTCAGCTCCCAGCATGCTGTGATGAGCCCTTCCTCCCCTGCCTGCGGAGCTGTTTTCAGTGGGAGATGTGTTTTTCTGTAATTTTTGAGGTTTGGAGCACTAAAATTTGTTTAGAGTTATATTTTATGCGTATTTGAGGTGGCTATGTGGTAGCTGTGGAGTTTTCCTGCTTCTATGCCACCATCTTGGCTCTGCCCCCAAAATCTTTGTATTCTTTACCTAAATGAAGCTGAGTAAACCAATGTTGAGTACATAGAAATATTCTAGTATGTAGGCGAGTCAATGGTCAAACATGGCATTTTTTTTTCAGCTGACGCTTAACAATAGGCAAATCCTCACACAATGTGTGAATAAATAAACAACTAACTAAACAAATGAATGAATGAATGAATTGATAGATAAATATATAAACAAATAAATGAATGAATGGACAAATAAATAAAAATAAAGAATCACACAAACAAACAAACCTGGTTTGGTGTATGTTTTCATGTTTTTATTAAAATATATTTGCTTATTTTTCTTTCTCAGCAGATATTAGTGAATAATCAGTAATTATTTATCTTCTTAATAGTTATCATGCATACTTCAAGGCAAGACAACAAAATATTCCATGAAATTATGTTACTTATTTTATCTGATGGGAAAGTGAAATCATCTTTTCTATCCTCTTTATTAATTTACCTGAGAAGAATCTTGAAGCCGTTCTTTCTATTTGGCAGCAATTCATTTATGTCTCATGGTTTCTTTTATACAAATAACATCAGTATCATATAGAAGAATTTTTCTCTGGTGGGGAAAAGTAGGGCATAGGGGTTCAGGAACAAGAAAAGTAGTCTATGGAAAGCTTTCAATTTCACACCTTGCCTTTAGATCACAGGGACAGATCACTGAGGGAGAAATGGGAGGTAGCTCCTATCAGCAGAAAAATAATGTCCTATCTAGTATCACAAAATGACCCCCCAAAATGAGAGGGGTAAGACAGCATCTTGTAGTAGACTCAATTTTATTTTATTCTTGTGGGGTGTGTTTAAGTAGGTTTGGTCCCTTCGTAAAAACAACTTTCACAAGCTCATGCCACACTTCTAAATGCTAAATGTCACGAAAAGGGAATGCCTAGAATCCTGGCTGTCACAGGTGAATGACTCAGAGAGGAATGAACAGGTGTAATTCATTAACCTGAATTTCTGAAAGTAGATTATATGATATACTAGAAATGGAAAGAGAATAAGAAGGAATGAAATGGTCCTAGCATTTCTGGGGAAGGCCACTGCAAATTAAAATGAGTGAAATTAAAAGAATGGATAAGGTGTGTATATGGGACACAGGTGATTTTTAACTTTTCTGAGACGGAGAGGGAGAAGAAAAAGGAATGTATGGAGTGGGCATAAAGTATCACATATACAAGAGACCAGGCACTGTGTGATTTAATAATGTGTTAAGGAAGAATTTAAATCTTAGGGCCATAGCTACTTATGTTTTATATCTATGCCATCACAGTGCTCCCTGTAGGAATTTCTCTCTTTTGGCTGTGATTTCTCTGCTGTTTTCTGCCAGGTATGATGTTTCTGATATTCCTGGCCATGTATCATGTCTCTTTTGATTCCTGCTGGTCATTGTTTCTGCACTTCAGTCGGTTTTTAGAAGATCTACAGGGCTACCCAATGCTCTGCCTACCACCTGATAAGGATGCTGTGGTAAATAAGCCCCTCCTCTGTATGGAAGACCTGAGGAGTTCTTTAGATAGCTCTCTCAATCAAAGACTATGAAGCTTCTCTTCAGAAAGGCAATGGGTATGAGCTATTTTCCTTAGCCATGGTGCTCACAGAAAGGATGATCAAATCTACTCTTTGAAATCTCTCTCTGTGTGTCTTTCTCATCTCTCTGTCTCTCTCATCTCTCTGTCTCAGTCTCTGTCTCTGTCTCTCACATCTCTCTGTCTCTCTGTATCTCTCTTTCTCTCTGTCTCGCCAGAAGAAAGCAAAGAGACCAGATTTCTATAAGATAGAACTCATTTCTATTCTGAGGTTTTTTTTTTATCATGTCCCTCTGTCTGGGACAAATAATACCTGAGTTCTACTTCCTCAATTGGAAAAAGATATGAATAAAACTGTGGCAAGGAAGTTGCTTTTGATCTTTCCTAATCTAGTTCCTCTGTTCCAGGAAAATCACAAGGGTAGAACCGATTAGAGAAAATTGAAAAGGGTAGAGACCTTTGACTTTCACTGTCCTAAGCACCAAATTATAACTAGGTTGCTCTAAAAGTATGAATATAGGCTCTTCCAACAACTGTACATGTGTGTTTGTGTGTGTGCACAAACATTCATATGTGTGCATAGGCACACTTGTGAGCTCACATGAGTATGTGTTTATGTTTGTAGGGACAGTTCCACTTAAATAATTCCCAAATTCCTTTGGTCTTGTTTGTCTCTTTGCCTCCTCCTCCTCCTCCCTTCCTATTCCCTTTCATTCTCCCTTCCTCCCCTTTTCCCAGTCAGATAGAATTGTCATACCAAACCTTTGCTATCTATTACATATGTTCCCTGTTTTTTCTTTCACATTGCTATTACTTACGTAACTGTTACGGTGACCAGGAAAGGTTATGCTTTGACTATGAGAGCATAATTTTAGGTTAAATTCAGGTTCTATGCAATGTTGATTTGGTATGCCTATAGACACATATCTATAATTTATATCTATATCTATACCTATACCTATGCCTTACCTATATCTACATCTATATAATTTGTATTTATTTCTATATCTATAGCCATCTCTCTCTCCACATGCATATACACATATATACATATATATGGGGTGGTGCAGAGATGGTGTAGCTTATATTTGGTCACCTGTTTGGCATTATTTAAAGATGGGACATCTGTATTACTATTCATAATAAATGGAGTCAAATATTCAAATGTTCCAGAAAGTTTTAGAGGCTGGGGAAGGGGACATGGCAAACATCAACAGCATCAATGACATATTCCTATTTTAAACCATGCAAATAACCCTCCAAATATGTGAATATTTCAAGGTTAGTAAGTAAACATTCCTTTCAGCAAGCATACGTTGACCTCTCTCCTGATAAAGCAGATATTACCCATTCTGACTTGAAAGATATTTGTATCCTCCCAATATACATTTGACAGATGAAATTATAGTCCTATTGCCTACTATATGGATAAATTCAGGCTATTTTTCTCATAGAATATTAGAACTCAAATTAGGAATCTTGTACAGCCCATTTCATTTATAATGGAGGAAATGGAGGCTCATAGGAGTGAACTGATTTACCCAGTATCACATAGATAGTAAATAGGAGAACTGGGATTCAAATTCACTTCCTCTTGCTCCTTATCCAGCACGCTTTCCATTATTCCTTCTGTCTGGGGCATAGCTTACTAGGAGACTGAACAAAGCAATCAACTGTCTTTTTAAACTATATAGCCCATCCCCCTAGCTCTAAAAGCCATATTAACTAAATGTTCACACTTGTCCTTTTTAGCTTTAAAAGAAACCACCCAGGCTTGATTTTTGTAAGTGACCCACATTCAGATACGAACCAAACATAATAGCTTCTGCCACTCACGATGCAAGGAATTGTTACAAATGTAGGACAGGAGGCCGAGGACTTTGTAAATTACTTGGTTTCATTGGCCATCATCAGAACCTGTGACTTAATGTGTGACCTATTTCTAAACAATAATGCCTGAGGCCATAAGGACAGGTGGAATGAAATTGCTCTCTTTTAATTACATTTTGGAGCCTTTTCTAGGTATAATTTCATAACAGTGGACAATTTGTACATATGAAACAGTGTTTATTTTCTTTACTGGCATTCAAATACATAGTGAGGCAGGGCCATGCTGTGCATTTAAACCAGACGATCAATAAAAAATGTTTTCATAAAATGACTTTGATTTGAAAATGTAAAACTTGGTAGTTTATTTAGTAAGTGAATCTACTGTACTTGAATAGAAAGAGGTGTAATTTCACTTCCTCCTTTTTCCTGCCAATAATTCCCCAATTATCAAGGAGTTTAATATGGAACTGGCTTCCTTATAGAAACTGTTCTAAAATATAGTTGCTGTTGTTTTAAGGAGAATAATAAGTAAAACAGAAATATGGTAACTTTCAAATTAATTTGTTTAGTATAGGTAGCTGTGGTAGGTAACTCGTGGTGGGGGGCGAGGCAGAGGACATCAATTCTTTCGGCAAACTTGAAAGATCCTCTTTGGTTTTTAAGAGTATTAGGCACTTCTCAAAAGACCACAAAAGTTTGTACTTTAGAGATAGAAGCGCCGGCTATTTTCTGACACTAACATCTGGTTATGAGAAGCTAGTAAAAGAACTAGAAATATTCGTGGGTGGGAGCCTGACTAATTAATAACCAATCAGAAGACTTTTGCCTGTAAAACTCCCCTCAAGATGGCAGATACAAATGTTTGGAAACCAAGCTAGAAACAAGGTAAGAAAAGGGGAAGTTGTTTATTTCTCCAGATGCTGCTTCCCACATCCCTCCTTGCCAGTTTATCCCCTGCCAAAACATTTGCTTGCTATGCTGTAGATCCGTGCTTGAATGTTTACATAATTATTTTTCACATGCAGAATGAAGGCAATGGAAGGAGATAGGGCTCTTTTTTCTGGGCAAAAGAAACAGAAGCCAGCAGAAACAGGCTTTGTGATTCCTAATTAATTCAAAGTTAATTATATTGTTGATAATCCTGCTCTTAAAATCTTCATATAGAAAATGTTTATGGCAGTGAGTTGACAGTAATTTAACTACATTAAAATTTACCACCATTAAAAGAAAAGGGAAAAAGATGAATGTTACATTAAATGAGCTTAAGAAGATGGTAAAGACTAGTTCTTGTTTAAAAAAACAACTAGTAAATCATTTAGATGGTTGACCTGGAATGTTAAAGCACAGTTAAGTATAGTAGTAACATTTTGGGATATAGCTAAGCCATATGGCTCATCTTCGTCCATCTATTTAACTAGGCAATGTACTTGTTATTGTTTATCCCCTCCTTCCATAATGTCAATTAAACAAACAAAAGGAATGCAACCCTTGTTTCAGAGGCTCACTCCTGATGGCAAGGGTCCAGGTGCATTTTGAAGAATTTTTCTTTATCTACCTTCTTACCCCTTCCAAGTGGGAACCTGAGGATTTTTGTACTCAGCGCCATTCTTGTGGTAACAATGAACTCTTGTTGTAAGGATCTTACCTGGATTACAGTGATGAAAAACAGAATTGTTTTATTTATGAAGGAAATGACCTGTATTGGACTGACTTATGAGCCTACATAGAATCAAGGAAGTTGCTATCTAATTAGTCATCCTCTTTTTTCCCAGTTGCTTATACAATTCTTGTTACTACCCTGAGGGAGCCCCTAGAAAGGGTCTTCAGAGCATGGGAATATTTAAGATGTAGACCGGACCTTAAAGTTCTTCTAATTTGATCCTCTCATTTTGTGGATGAGGTAACTGAGGCTTTATGATGTTAAACCATTTGCCTAGAATCACACAAACAGTAAAAGCCATAGGCAGTAATTTAATTCAGTGGTTCAGACTTTAAGTCTAATATTCTTTCCTGTATACCATGATGTTTTCCTAGAAGAAACTGGGGTTCATTCTCCTATATCAATGTTCTCCGTTTCATTCCTTTTTGACCACAATCTCCTCTCACCATTGCTACTATCCTTTATGTTACTAGTAGGGGCTGAATTTGCTCTTTTGATTTGTTTGTTGCTATGTTCAACTATTCTTTGTTGGTACCTACTATTCAATTCTTCTCCAGTAGGAGGTACCAGCTCTAGAGCTGCTGGATTGTCAAAGGACAATAATAGTGCTACAGCTCTTTTCTGACTTCTGGACATTGAGGGACCTACTGAAATATTTTCTCTTTTTCTAATTCCTTTTCACACAAAATGAGCTGGTATGTATGTATGTATGTAGCATGTGTGTTATATGCATGCATTTATGTGTATAAGTATATATGTATGTATAGGCATGGTGCATTCATATATATATATAGCCACACTTATATATGTATTCAACAATATATGCATGCATATCACACATATTTATATACATATCTGTCTATCTATACATACATTCAGATATATTTGCACATGAATCCTTTTTCCTCCCTCTTTGATCTCTTTGAGTTATAGTCCTCATAGTGGTTTAAGTGAATCAAAAGGAATGTATAATTTAATAACTTTATAATATTAGTCCAAAATCACTTTCTGGAATGGCTCAACAAGCTGATAGATTCACCAGTGGTGTGTTAATGTATCAATTTTTCTATAGTTCTTTGAGCATTTGTAATTTTTCCTTTTAATCAAATTTGCCTATCTGATGAGTATGTGGTAGAACTTCAATGTTATTTTAATAATATATTTCTATAATTAGTAGTTATTTTATCATTCTTAATGTGACAAATGATAGTTTTGAAATGTTCCTCAGAATACTGCTTGCTTATATATCCTTTGAATATTTATCAGTTGGGGAATAGCACTTACGGTTATAAAGTTTGATCCATGTAACCAAGATTAAGAGGGAAGTGGGCACTTGGAAATAATTTTTAAACCAGTGTCTCTGATAAAGGCCTCATTTCTAAAATATACAGGGAATTAAATAAAATGTATAAGAATACAAGTCATTCCCCAATTGATAAACAAAGGATATGAACAGGTGATTTTCAGAGTTAGAAATTAAAGACAACTAAAGCATATGAAAAAAATGCTCTAAATAACTATTGTTTCAAGAAATGCAATTCAAAACAACTTTAAGGTACCATATCTCACCATTCAGATTGGCTAAGATGACAAAACAGGGAAATAACAAATGATGGAGAGGATGTGGAAAAATTGGAACACTAATGCATTGTTGGTGGAGCTGTGAACTGATACAACCATTCTGGAGAGCAATCTGGAACTATGCCCAAAGGGCTATAAATAATTGCATACCCTTTGACCCAGTAATACCACTTCTGAGGTTGTATCCCAAAGAGATCACAGAAGTGGGAGAAACACCCATATGTACAAAAATATTTACTGCAGCTCTCTTTGTGGTGGCAAAACACTGGAAATTAAGGGGATGCCCATCAATTGGGGAATGGCTAAACAAGTTGTGGTGTATGAATGTAATGGAATACTATCATGCTACAAGAAATGGGGAGGAGATAGACTTCATATTCACCTAGAGAGGCTTATACAAATTGATGTTAAGTGAGAAGAGCAAAACCAGGAAAAACGTTTACATAATCACAGACACATTGTATGTGTGACGACCAACTTTGATAAACTGGACTCTTTTCAGCAACACAGTAATAAGACAACTCTACAAGTTTCAGGATGGAAGGAGATATCTACATTCAGAGAAAGATGTAGTAAGAAAATAGTTTAAATGGTGACTGAAGCAATCTACATGCTATCGTTCTTCTTCATGTTTGGGTTTGTTTCTTTTTTCCCATTATTCACTCCATTGGTTACGACCCTTCTATGTAGCCAGACTAATGCCAATGTGAAAGTATCTGCAGATCTTATACTTGATTGCATTTGGCCATGGAGTGGGGGCAGAGGGAGGGGAGAAAATTTTAAATTCAAGGGATTCTGGAACTGAGTCTTGTAAACTAAAAGTAATTAAATCAATTAAATAAAAAAATAAAAAATAAAGTTTGATTCATTCCTTATACATCTAGGAAAAGAGAACTCTAAGAAATTTGCTGCAAAGGTTTTCCCCCGTTTACATGATTCTCTGATAATTTTATCTGTACTTGATTTGTAAATACTTGGCTAGAAACACTTTTAAAGTTTATCATAATCAAAACTTCTCATTTGACCATCTATGACTTTCTTTATGCCTTGTTTTGTCATAAACCCTTTTCCAATCCATAGATCTGTCATCTGATTTCTTCCATGATTCTCTAATTTATTTATTATTTTATATTTTAGGTATTTTTCATGTTCCCACTATACCTACTTTCTGACAGATTGCTTTCAAGTTTTCTCATAATTTTTTTTTATCAAAAACAAGTCTCTACTTCAATATATGAGATCTTTAGGCTTATCAAGTACTAGAATACTATTCCCCTTTGCTTCTGTAAGTTCTATACATAATCTATTTCATTGATAAACCTCCTTATTTCTAGGATTTTTCTAAACAAATCATCAGTTTATCAGCAAATGAGAGATAGTTTTATCTTCTC
This sequence comes from Pseudocheirus occidentalis, assembly GCA_028646575.1. NCBI lineage: Eukaryota > Metazoa > Chordata > Mammalia > Diprotodontia > Pseudocheiridae > Pseudocheirus > Pseudocheirus occidentalis. The sequence continues at coordinate 136,060,809 of CM053594.1, read as the reverse complement.
TTTAAATGACATGTTTGTAAAGTTCTAAGCATAGTGCCTGCCATATCATAAGCACTCAACAAATTCTCATTTCCTTCCTTCCTCTTTGCTTGTCTTTATGGCCATAAACTATTTGCTTTTTATTGTTGATATTGGAATTATTTCCAAACTATGTCAAATAATTTTTGAGAGAATGGGGATTCTTGCTTCATACTAGTATTTATTTGGAAAGCTTCTAGTGTTTCTCCAATGCTTATAATGTTTGAATTTGATTTTTGGATAGTGCAAATGAATGTTATATTTTGTCAAAAGTTGTTTTTTTCTGCATCTGTGTACATAATTTGCTTCCTCTCATGTGGGGTATGGTGGGTGGGGGATGGGAGGATTTTCTTTTCACTAATTTTGGTCCCAGTTCTGTAAGTTTTCTAGAATGGCAGCTATTGTGGGAGGAGCTTGCTGAAAGGGTGGAATAGGAAGGGTGGAGCTGGAAGGAGCAGGGGAGAGCACAAACAAAGCTGGGAGGAACAGCACAGAGGCAGAGCAGTCAGTGTGAGTGAAAGAAGGGTGTTTTCCTTAAGTGAGCCTGTTTTATTTTGAAAGCCTGGGGGAGGGAAGGTATGGTGATATAGATACTTGCTCCATTGTTGGTTATGTATACCAACTTCTTGGTTACTATGGATTTGACTTTTTGCTGTTGGGACTTGGCTTTATGGTGTTTGGATAAATTTTTTGGTTTTGTCTTCCATGTGGAGAGTCTGTTACATTTTGTGATTTAGAACTACACCAACAAATTCATAGCTGCCATGGGTGCTGTGAATATTGCATTGGCATTACCGAGAGTAATACTACTGGGAACTTTATCGTTTGTCACTATGCTCTAATAGAAAGAAAATAAGGTCCTTACAGATTTTGGACTAGATGACATCCTGTAGAATGTTCATTTGTTAAGGGACGGTGATGTTTTTGTTTTCTGTATCTCTGTTACCTAGCAGGAGTGAATGTGTTGAATTGAGTTGAATTGTAGAAGTTATCTAATCACATCCCGTAAAGTACAACTTAAAAAGGAGGAAAAAAAGGCTAATACTTGGATAGAAAAAAAAGAAAACACTTGTAAAATAATGAATACATAAATTGATTATGCTTTCAGACTGCACAATGATTCTTGGATACTAGACATATTTCAGCGAATCCACAGTGATAAAAGCATGTTCTTTATTCCATATGACCTGGAAATTTCAAATCAGGAGCTAAGCTATATAGTGAAAAAAGACTGAACAATGGAGAGGAATCAATGGTGAAAGAAGGAAGGTAAGAAACTAAAACATTTGCACTTTTTTTCTTTTTTATTAGAAAAAGGTACCATTAATATACATGCAAAAATTGTTTGTATACTAGAGAGCTAACACATTTGGCCTTGTCTCCATCCCTTTGGGGTTGTAGTTTTAAGGGTGCTAGGAGTTCCTCTGGTCAGTCATGATGGAACAGTGGCCCTGGCCACAGTTCCAGGTCCAAGAGTAGTGTGTTGCTTCTGATTGTTGGAGAGCAGGACATCTGGCTACAGGTCAAAGGCTAAGAGAGGCAGTAGTACCTGCAGCTATGGGGAAATGGGGCCCTTTCTGAGCAAAGCACAGAGTACATACCAGGAGAGCAGTGACTGCAACTCTCTCCAGATAACATCATTTTGGAAGCCCTGAAAAATTCTGGAATTCAAGAACTAGCTTTGAAAACAGTGACATGGAAAGGCTGAAGGTTGTCATAGTGCCTCTCCATCCTGAGGTGTACAGATCTCAACTACTAAGATGAAATTAAAAGTGAAAATAGAGTTTGAGAAAGTGAAAAAACAATACAAAGAACTAGATCATTAAAAGTTACTGTGCTGGCAAGAAAGACCAAGACATAAATTAAAAATAAGGAAACAATGTGAAATAGCTACAATCAAAGCCTCACAAAATGCTAATTGGACCAAACTAAACAAGAATTACTGGAAAAAACAAATGATAAGAAAAGAAAGAGATTAGTATAATAAAGGAAAGGTTGGGGAAAAGAAATGGGAGCAATGCAAGAAATTTATTTAAAAAATTAAAAGCTTGGTAATAGAGGTACAATGATATTGAAAAAAATGCCTTA
>CM053594.1:136048147-136058203 GCA_028646575.1 Pseudocheirus occidentalis | reverse complement strand
AAAAAAAAGATATTCTAAAGTAAACTTCCCTGATGTATTTGATCTATAGTATAAAATAGAAATTTAAAAGTCCATCAATCACTATCTGAAAGTTATCCCAAAATGAAAACTCTCAGGAATATTGTGGTCAAATCCCAGAGCTCCCAGGTGAAAGAGAAAATATTGAAAGTAGCCGGGGCAGAGGCGGGGGAGGGAAGGCACTTTAAATATCATGGAACCACAGTCAAGGCCAAATGAAATTTAGGGACATCCTTATTAGAGTAATAGAAGTGTTGGGATATGATATTCCAGAACACAAATGAGCTAGGATTACAAGTTAGCACAACTTCATCATCAAAACTGATTAAAATTCCTCAGAAAAATAATGAATATTTAATGAAATAGAGGACTTTCAAGCATTCTTGATGAAAAGACCAAGGCTGAATAGAAAACTTGACATTCAAACAGAAGACTCAAGAGAGGCATAAAAAGGTATATATGAAACAATAATAATAAAGAACTCAGCATAGTTAAACTTTTCATTACTTTATGGGAAAATGATACATGGAACTCATAAGGACTTTATTATTACTAGGGCAGTTAGAAAGAATATGGGGGTATTCAGGGAGTACTAACAACTCTAGTGTGGGAATTTGCTGAGCTCTTTTTATTGGTACTCATGCACCTTTTGTTCCCACTTTCATCCAAATCATACCTGTGACTCTAAAAAGGTGTAGTGTGTGCAGTGGACATACCTTGGTAAAGCTATCTGATTTGATGGGCAATGAAAGCTGAGGTTAACCAAGTAGCCTCAGACCCATTGATGAGTTAGGGGAATGTTTACCCCAATCATGTGAAGACTTCCCCCAGTGTAATTGGTGGATGAGAACAATTTGTTCCAACAGGTATGAGGGTTGCTGAAGCAGGTACTGTACAGTGCTTAGAGCTTGGTTGGACAACAATGATGGCAAGGTCATTTGCTGCATTCTGGGCCATCATTAGTTATTCTGATTTATTACTTACTAAATTTCAATGATTCTGGAAGAGAGAGTGAGACTGACAACAAATTTATCTCACTTGAATCCAATTCATGCACAACTGAAAACATTACCATCATGTCTATGTTGGGATAATCTCCATTTCAATCCAGTGTTGTACATGAAAGAGGAAGGGGAAGAGATATGGGGCGAAGGATGATAAAAGGATAAATGAAAGGGTCAAATGGATGGAGGATTAAGGGAGGCAGTGGTCAGAATTAAAACAGATTTTTGAGGAGAAATTGGACAAAAAAGAGAAAGAAAAGGATAAACAGAAAAAATAGGATAGAGAAAACATACAGAAAACAATCATAACTATGAATAGGAATGGGATATACTAACCCATAAAATGGAAGCAGATAAGAGAATGCATTAGAAACAAGAATCCAATAATATTTTGTGTACAAAAGACATACTTGAAACAGAGACACAGATTTAAAATGATGGACTGGCATGGAGTCTAATATGTTTTAAATAAAGTAAAAAAGGCAGAGATAGTAATCAATATCTCAGACAAAGCAAAAGTAAGCATAGACCTAATCAAAAGAAATAATTAGGGGAATTACATTTTGCTAAATGGTACAATAGATATTGAAATAATTTAAAGATCTTCATAGCAAGTTTGTGTGATAATGACATTATTTCTCAAATATATAGTAACTAAGTCAAATTTATAAAACTAAGACCCATTTCCACATTGATAAATTTGGGATTGATAAATTGGACAATCCCAATTGGGATTGATAAAATGAACAAAGTATATGAACCAGTGCTTTTCAAAAGAAATCAAAGCTATCAATAGTCATATGGGAAAATAATTATTTATTAGACAAAGGCAAATTAAAAAAAACTTTGATGTAATTCTCACACATATCCAAATGTTAAGAGGGGATGAGGAAAAGTAATTACACCCATGAATTTTTGGTGGAGTAGAAGAGTAATCCAACCATTCTAGAGAAAAATCTGGAACTATGCCCAAAGGACAAGAGTAACACCACTACCAAAAATTTAAAAGAAAAAAAGCAAAGAACCTATATGTACAAAAATATTTATAAAAGCTCTTTTAATGGTGGAAAAGAACTAGAATTTGAGAGGATGCTCATTAACTGGGGAATAGTTAAGTAAGTTTTGGTATATGGTTGTGATGGAGTACTATTGTACTATAATAAATAGCAAGGAAAATGGTTTCAGGGGGAAAAAAAAACATCTCAAGACATATATGAACTAATGCAAAATGAAATGAGAACCAGGATATCATTATGCATGATAACAGCAATGTTGTAATGATAATGAACTATAAAAGGCTTGGCTACTATGATCAATACAATGACCCAAGACAATTCCAAAGAACTCATGATGAAAAGATCCTATCCATCTCCAGAAAGAACTAATGAATTTTGTGTTCAAATTAGAACACAATTTTCTCACTTTATTTTCCAATATAACTAATATAGAAATATGTTTTGCATGATTTAACATATATAATTGATGTCATATTATTTGCCTTCTCAGTGGGATAGATGGGAAGGAAGGATGGAGAGAGTTCTGGAAGTCAAAATTTAAAAAGAAAATAATGTTAAATAAATAAATGATAAATTTTAAAAATCAAAAGAAAAAGGAGGAGGAGAAGGATGTGCTTAGGACAGTGGTATCAAATGCAAATAGAAACACCCAAATCAAAAATCAACATTATTGTTTTATTTTATTTTATTTGTTTTGCTAATCATTTCCAAATTACATTTTCATTTGTTTCTGGCTGTACTCCTGAATTTTGTAGCCATGAAGGCTGCAGTTTGACAAGCCTGGTCAGGAGCATTATCAACTAACAAACATTTATACGCAACGTATATGTAAATTTTGGATGAAATGATAAAAAAAGACACAATTTGTGTAAAAAGTATATTTCTTTTAGTGGACTGTAAAATGGGAGAGCAAACTTTGACTGAATTAATGGATCTATGAAGAGTTAAAATTTCTGTAGATATTTGCAGTTTGCTAAGCACTGTTTATATCATCTTATTTCTTTGTCACAAAAACTCTCTGAAGTCTATCTTTTATATGTTAAGGAATCCTTAATACAGGAGTGAGGAACCTAAGTCCTCAAGGTCACATATGGCCCTCTATGTCTTCAAGTGCAGCTCTTTGACTGAATCCAAACTTCACAGAACAAATATGTTTAATAAAAGGATTTGTTCTGTAGAACCTGAACTAAATCAAAAAGCCACACCCAAAAACCTTGGAGGCCATAGGTAACCTCAAAACTATAGGTTCCTTCCGCCTCTCCTAAAACAAACAAACAGAAAACCCAAATAAATGAGAAAAAAATGTTAAGTAGAGAGCAGTCTCATTTTAGGTAAGGTAAGGTGAGAAGAAATAGTGACAGAAGTGTTGTCTTTTATTTCCATAACATTAGAGGAATCTGAATAACATGAATAGTTTCAAAGTTAATATGATTAGAAGCTCAGAAATATGTGAATCAAAACCACTTAAGAGTTGGAATATTGAGAGTATTTATGAACAAAAGTTAGGGAAATTGGAAACATTCAACTTAATAAAAAGAACTGTCCTTCTGTAGTTAGAAGTTTCTGTAGTTAGAGTTTCAAGAATACTATCAATTTGATACAATCAAAGAGAATTACAAGTATGGTTTATGATAAAATGTGTAGATGACACTGGAAGTTAAGCGTTGGACTTGGAAATCAAGTGAGCCTGTACAGACCTTTATAAATATTATGCATTCTTAACCATCTGAAGTGACGTGAAACAAGGAGTATCACTTACAAGGAAACCATAGCTTGTGTGTTGGAAACAATCAGAAAAATATTTTTTAAATTGAGGAATTTGATTGCAGTAAATAGGCAATTAACATTATTCAATCATCAAAATAGAACAGAATTATTCTTTGGTGACAGATATGAAAAAAGTAAGTAATCACTAATTATCTTCTTAATTTTTTGTTATAGTGACAGTTTCTGTCATGAGTAGAATTTACGCGAATGCTTGAAAGTTGCTATCCTAATAACTTAAAAAATTAGAAAAAATCTGTATGACTACAATTATTTACATTTCTTTTTATCTCTCATTTTTGATTTACTTATATGATTGTTCCCTTCCCTGTAAGGATGCTCTTTTTTCACTTACATTTACTCATTCAGCATATCACAGGATGGAAGGAAAAGTTTTGATTTTTTGATGAAGAATGTATGATTGTTATTGTATGTAACATGCTAATTTTAGGATATAATGCCAGGCTAATTGTGAGTAATTGTCTAAAGTATAAAATTCCAAATTCTGAATTGTCATTTTAAAATGAAAGTATTTCAGGTAAGTATCCTATGAAATCATATGCTTTTAAAAACTGATCTGGGTTCTTGCAGTCAGGCTGGCTTTTAATCACGTGCTTCTCATTTTTATTCTCTGGATTAAAAATTGCCCCATAAATGGACACTTTATAATATGCTTAATTTCCTTTTATTAAATTGATAAATGCAGCAGCACAGAACACATTTGCAGTATGACGAGAATTTAGGGTTATTGCATTTTATAATTTTTATATTGTTCATACATACAATTTATCATTTGTGCAAAGACAGCCCAGCTATAATTTCAGAGCATTTTAGTCATTCTTTTGATAGGAAAAAGGTCACTTTCACTAGTCAGAAAAGACATCGCTCTATTATACTAATTTGCCTACATGCAAATTTTGTCATTTTTACCTCATTAACTATTTATCATAGAGTTAAAAAAATATATTCATGAAGGGGCAGCTCGAAGCCTGATGGAGCTGGAACTAATATTTTGCAACTCTAATGATTTTTTGCATCCTTAATTAGATAGCATAAGGTTGATATGATTAGGTCAGGATGTAGTGTTTTTCATTAAAATACATTTTAGAAGCTGTATTCATAATCTGCCCTTGCAATTAAATAATGAGCCTATGAATTTAATATTATCGACCCAATTATTATCCCATGCAAACGTATACCTTTAATAAATTTGTGCCGTAGGACCTTCATTAGCAACAAAAAGAATTATATTTCTAGGTACATAGATTGCATGGCTACAGTTAAACTTATATAATGGTTTAGAGCATATCAGAAAGCAAAACCTCCATACCCAGGCATTTAATTCAGAAATGTGCCTTATTATTTTTTGAAGACTAATTTGCATTGTAATTATTTTCTTAAAGAAACTACCACTTTAAATTGGACTGTTGCAGTTCATATAAGTAGCTGCGTGTTATCCAGAAATGTAGGAGACAGGAAAAAAGGAATATCAATTTAGGGTTAAATTAAAAGTACAAAACTGGAATGTAAGGTCACATTTACCATTTCCATTTGGCATAAATTGTATTCAGCACAACTCTATGCAAGTTATGGTGTCTTATTACTATCATTTATAGAGTTATTTTGTTAACAATTGGGTCTAAGTCTATCCTGTGAGTAAGTAGCTCCTGTGTTAACTATGTGAAGTAATGTAAAGAGCAACAGAGTCAGAATACAAAAAGGTTTTGGCAAGCTAGATCATTGGACCAAATTTAACAAAACTAAATTTAATAGGAATAAATGAACACTCTTCAACTTGTTTCAAAATTCAGTGTCAGGGAGGGTAGGTGGAACAGTGAACTCAAGGAGCACTGGTCCTTGAGTCAGGAGGACCTGAGTATAAATCCGGCCTCAGACTCTTAACTCTTACTACCCATGTGATGTTGGGCAAGTCACTTAACTCCAATGGCCCTACCTTCCCCTGTCCAAAAAAAAATTAGTGTCAAACTGAGAGTAGGAGAAGAGAAATATTGTAGTGAATTGTGTGTGTGTGTATACATATAATGAAATGTGTATGGATGCACACACATGTGAATATATTTGGGTCTTCAGATTTTCCTCTGGTGGGGATAAGCACATTGAACTCCTAATTTGGAATTCTGATAGTTGTAACTCCAAAGCCTTGAAAGAGACTAGAGACAGCATACTCTGTGATGGGGGTGATGTTGGTGGCTTTCAAAAGGTATCAGGAGCTTTGAAATCATTTGCTGACAGAGGAAAATTAGAGTGAGACTTAAGGCAGGTGGAGATTTTGGCAGTCTGTGACAGAGGCACCAACAGCAGTGTGATGGAGGATATTTTGACAAGGGCCATTGATAAGGTTCTACCTTACTTTGCTTGAGGCTTTGCCTATTGGAAGGAACTCTCTGGAAAAGCATGGCTCAACTCTTTCTCCCTAAATGATTCCTCAAATTGATGATATCTATCAACTTTCTCTTCTACCTCTCTCAGTTTTGCTGTTTCTTTCTTTTTCTTTCTACCTTTTTATATATCTCTATCAGTGCCTATCTAACTCTTTAATCCTCACCTATGAATACTGAGAACTTTACTTCTAATTTCTATTATTCAGGCTTGTCATAGCTTTTATTTTAACTTGTTTATTGAAAGCTCTTTCTCTTTGCATAAAAACCCACCACCAAATATGGTCTTTTCTTACCTTCTCCCTCCCTCCATTCCTCCTTCCTTCCTTCCTTCCTTCCTCCCACCCTTCCTCCCTTCCTTCCTTCCTTCCTTCCTTCCTTCCTTCCTTCCTTCCTTCCTTCCTTCCTTCCTTCCTTCCTTCCTTCCTTATTTTCCCCTTCTTTTCTTTCTTTCCTTCCCCTAACTTCTTTCCTACTTCTATGTACCTTTCCTTTTATATCCACCCCACTTTGGGCCTCAGAGTCCTTTCATCAAATAAGTACAGCTAAGTAAAACAAATTTCCACATTAGCTGCACCTAAAAATTTAGAACCCATAACTTCTCTGTCAAGATGTAAATTAATGCACCCTTAGACTCCATAAAAGGTGGCACAGGATTCAGAATTAGGGTCATAATAGTCGATCTATTTTCTCCTTGGTCAAACCATACTTGAAGTCTTGTGATCAGTCCTAAGCACCACAATTTAGGAAAGACTAAGTTGGAGAACTTTCAGGAGAAGCTGCTAAAGAAACTATTGAGGAAACTTGAAGATTGATTGCAAGACCTAGGGATATTTAGCCTGAAAAATGGGAAGACTTAAGATGACCTGATAACTGTTCAACAAAAAAGGGCTTAGTTTTGTTCTACTTGGCCCTAGACAGCAGACCAAAGAATAATGAATGGTTGGAATTCTCAAAAGTCAAGTTTAAATTTGATATCAAAGGAAAAAGAAACTACTCCCAACAAATAGAGATATCCTAATGTGAAATGATTCCATAAGTCAGTCAATGAACATTTATTAAATTGTTTACTATGTGCCAGGTCCTGTGCAATGCTCTGAAGATATGAAGAAAGGTAAAAGATATTTTCTGTCCTCAAGAACCTCAAAGTCTGATGGGAAAGACAATGGGCAAACTAGCTAAATCATGCTATATACAGAATAGATTGGGAATATTTTCCTATATCAGGAGAAAGTGAGTTCTCTGTAACTAGGAGTCTTTGAATAATGGCTACCTCTTTTGAGATATGTTGTAGATGGGAAATCTTGATCATAAATAGTTTGGATTGGATGGTCCTCCTCCTCCTCCTCCTCCTCCTCCTCCTCCTTCTTCCTTCTCTTCTTCCTCTTGTTCTTTGCTATTTGGAGGGGTGAAGGCTGGGAAATTGGGGTTAAGTGACTCGCCCAATGTCACACAGCTATTAAGTGTTAAGTGTCTGAGGCCAGATTTGAATTCAAATCCTCCTAACTTCAGGGCTGGTGCTCTATTCATTGTGCCACCTAGCCACTCCTAGAATTTAGCTTCTTTATCTAATAAAGGAAAACATTTGATTTAAATCACCAGATTGAAAATGCCTTCACAGCTGGACGGCCACTTTTTGTGTGCAAGTCATCTTTGGAGATCTACCTCAGTCTACTTATAACTACCATGGAACACTCCACAGACAATGGTGATTCAGATATTTCAGAAATGGTGGTATTACCAAGAATCACAACCATATAACATCACTTAGAGGGCATTATTGCTAAAAAGCTAGGCTCTTGTGCCAAAGAACAGCTTGGGATCATTAGCAGCATGGCACCATTTTTTTTTCACATGCAATCTGGCCAATTCATTTCTTCCTAATTCACTTTCAATTCTGAGTCTGAGTCATTATTCATTTAAAATGTGTATCCCATGTCTATGTCTCAAAAACACTCACATGTTTTTGTCCCACATATATATTCACATATACTTGGTTTATATATAGTCCATGAAGGTATCTGCATAAGAATATGTGGAAGGAAGAATTTTTTAAGGTATCTACTATGAACTATGTGTTATGGTAAGCGCTTTACACATAATTTTTCTTTTGATCCTCAATAATCCTGGGAAATAGGCACTATTTTTTAATCTCCATTTTACATTTCTAGAAACTGAGGAAGACAGAGGTTACATGAATTGCCCAGGGTCAAACAGTAAATATCTGAGGCCAAATGTGAACTTGGATCTTCCTGACTCCAAACGTAGAGCTCTATCCATGGTGCCACCTATCTTCCCTTAAATATATTTATAAAAATACATATACCCTCATGTGTACATATACATATAGACATAAACAAATGTATATGTACATGCCCACATATATACTACTGTTTATATATATGCATATGTACATATATCTATACATCCAAATTGCATTATGTGATGTGATAGTTATAAATCACATATATACCTCTATTCATATATTTATGCAGGTATCCATGAATAGGTGTGTATGTATGTGTTTATCTGAATAGAGACACAAACTGCATTTTTATTACTATAGATCTCTAAGTAGCTTCCCAAAGGAAGAAACTTGTTTTACAAATATAATGCTATATTCATTATTCAGTCATTTTCAGTTGTGATTAACTTTTCACGATCCCATCTGGGTTTTTTTTTTTGGCAAAGATACTGGAATAGTTTGCTATTTCTTTCTCCAGCTCATTTTATAAATGAAGAAAGTGACTGGTTCAGGATCACACTTCTACTAAGTGTCTGAGGCCAAATTTTAACTCTGGAAGAGGAGTTGTACTGATTCCTAGCCCAATACTCTATCCACTCCACCACCTAGCTTTCTTCCTTTTTTTCTGGACTTCTTCCTTATCTAAGTACAGTTTTTTATAGTTTACATCATTCATTTCTACAAGACTTTGAGTTAAAAAATTTCTCCCCATCTTTCCCCTACCCACCATCCCAAAACAGCAATCCCACTCTATACCCCCTCCCCCAATCTGCTCTTTCCTATATCCTCCCCCATCCCTCTGCCTTTCCAGTAGGGCAAGATGGATCTCCATACCCTAATGCCTGTATATCTTATTTCTCAGTCGCATGTAAATAATAATAACAACAATAATAATAATAATATTTAAGACATTTGATTTTAAAACTTTGAATTCCAGGTACTTTGCCTTCCTCCCTCATCACCTACCCTTACTGGGAAGATAAGCAATTCAATATAGATAGTACATGGTGTAGTTATGCAAAATATTTCCATAGCGGATATATTGTTAAAGACTGACTACATTTCCCTCTGTCCTATCTCCCCATACCTGTTCTGTTCTCTACTTTGAGCCTGTCCCCTTACAAAAGTGTGTGCTTCTAGCTACCCTCCCCCCCAACCTGCCCTTCCCTCCATCAGTCCACCTTCTCATCCCCTTTCCCCCTACTCTCCTGTAGGGCAAAATCCCCTATTCAGAGTGTATGTAATTCCATCTCTAAGCCAAATTCAATGAGTGTAAGGTTGACCCATTCCCTTTTACCTTCCTGTTCTTTCCCTACATTGTAACAATTATCCCTTTCCTCTTCTATATGAGATAATTTACCCTATCCTGTCTCTCCCCATCTCCTCTCATTATATTCCTCTCTCACCTCTCAATTTCACCTTTTAAATATCATCCTTTCCTATTCAATTGATCTTGTGCCCTCTGTCTATGTATACCTGTACAAATGTATACACACACTCACATATATATTTATAAGCATATACCCTCTTATATAAACACACACACACACACACACACACACATGCATTTATATTCCCTTCAACTATCCTCATGCTGAGAAAAGTTTCAT
>CM053594.1:136037242-136048047 GCA_028646575.1 Pseudocheirus occidentalis | reverse complement strand
TGATTTCTTTTCCCTGTTTACCTTTTCATGCTTCTCTTGTTTCTTGTATTTGAATGTCAAATTTTCTATTCTGTTTGTTTTTTTTTTCATCAAGAATCCTTGAAAGTCTTCCACCTCATTGAATGACCATATTTTCCCCTGAAACATTATACTTAGTTTTGCTGGGTAGGTGATTCTTGGTTTTAATTCTAGGTCCTTTGATCTCCCAAATATCATATTCCAAGCCCTGTGATCCCTTTACGTAGAAGCTGCTAGATGCTGTGTTATCCTGATTGTTTTTCCACAATATTCAAATTATTTCTTCTTGGCAGCTTGTAATATTTTCTACTTGCTTGGGAACTCTGGAACCTGGCTATAATATTTCTAGGAGTTTTATTTTTATGGTCCTTTTCAAAAGGTGATTGGTGAATTCTTTCCATTTCTATTTTGCCCTCTGATTCTAAAATTTCAGGACAATTTTCCTTGAGAGTTTCTTGAAGGATGATTTCTAGGTTCTTTTGCTGATCATGGCTTTCGGGTAATCTAATAATTTTTAAATTGTCTCTCCTGGATCTATTTTCCAGGTCAGTGGTTTTTCCAAAGAGATAATTCACATTTCCTTTTATTCTTCCATTTGTTTGTATCTGTTTTATACTACCTTGATTTCTCATAAAGTCATTATCTTCCATTTGCTCCAATCTAATTCTGAAGGAATTAATCTCAACAGTGAGCTTTTGTAATTCTTTTTCAGTCTGGCAAATTCAGCTTTTAAAGGCATTCTTTTCCTCATTGGCTTTTTGGGCCTCTTTTGCCATTTGTGTTAGTCTATTTTTAAGGTGTTATTTTCCTCAGTCAGGTTGTCAACTCTATTTTCATGATTTTCTTGCATCATTCTCATATCTCTTACCAATTTTTCCTCCACTTCTCTTACTTGGTTTTCAAAATTCTCTTGAACTCCTCCATGGCCAGTAACCAATTCATATTTTTCTTGGAAGCTTTTGGTGCAGGAGTTCTGACTTCATTGTCTTTCTCCTATTCCATGTTTTGATCCTTTTTGTCCCCAAAAGAGGAATCTCAAGTTGGATGGCTGTGCTTTCTTTGCTTCCTTTGCTTGCTCATGTTGCGAGATAAATACTTGACTCTTGAGCTGTGTGCAATATTAGAACTCTGCTGTCAGAGAGGACAGCTTTGTCCCTAATTGCTGGGGTTTTCACAGCTGCCAAAGTTATTAGGAGGGCACCGTCTGTACAGTCCCCATCAGCTTTGGCTCACTGGTCACATACCTCAGGACCACCACCCAAGGCCACAATCCTGATCCAGGCAGATTAAGGCAAGAGTGCTTAGCCTCCAAATGGTAGCTTTCACCCCCTGTGATCTGCAGGCCAGGAGCTCTGAAGAAGCCACCGGACTTGGCTGAAGGGCAACAGCTTCTTGCTCCGGGGATAAAGACTGGACAGCACTCCATAACCCCCAGATCCAGGGGAGTTCCACTGACCCTTTACTTTGTCTTTGGCATCAATGGGTTGATGATTCTGGAAACTGCCATGGGTGCTGGTGATCCACTCTCCCAAATGCTCCAGCTGGGCCTTGTATGGGCAGCCCTAGGGCTAAAACTGCATGCTGATGCAGGACTCTGCTTGGTTCCCAGAGTTCTGTAATGGACTCTTCCTTTCTGCCTTCTGGGTTGCCTTCAGAAGGAGATTTGTTTCTCTCTGTCACTTTGTGGGTTGTGTAGCCCTAAAATTTGTTTAGAATCATCTTTGATAGGTATTTGAGGTGGTTATGGGGGGAGCCAGAAAGATTTCCTGCCCCAATCCCCCCCAGATTTCTCTTAATGCTTTTTAACCTTGATAAATTCATATGGTCTGTATTTGCTGGAGGTGTGATATGTACCCAGATTTTCTAGCTGTGCATCCAACTATATCTAATATTCCTTCATATATGTCATGTAATAAATCATATGTGTGAGCATGTATGTATATATAACAAATATATGTATGTGAATATACATGTAATTTCAAAATTTAAACGTTTAAAAATAGCTCAAATTTGCTTCTTACAAGGAGTCTCCCATAGACATGTTAAGATTGTATGAGATGCTTTGATTAATTAAATCACAGAAATTATTCTCTTCAAATGGCATATATTGCCAGGCATAAAACAGAGAAAAGATGTCCTGTGCAAACTCCAAATAGAAAAGGGACTCTTTTTTCCCTATTGATGTACATTCCTGTAAATGTTCCTATCTGTGGTAACATTATGTAGATGGCTTCAAGCCCTGGAAACTTATAAGATGTTCTCAATAAAAGCTATGATTACTCAAAAGATATTCTAATAGTCTATACTCATCAGACTATTATTAAATTAGTCCATTGCAATGATGAAATTCTGTTCAGACTATAACATGAATTTGAAGGCTGGCTTATTTTTATCTGCCATAACCTTAATTACTTTGCTATCTACAAAGGATAATTGTGACCTTTAGATAGGAATTCTCAATAAAATATATATAATGAGGTGGACTGTCGGAATTGATCTACCACTTCCTAATGGGAAGTCAGCCAACTTTGTCATTGCCATTGTGGGTTTTCATATACCAGAATATGTCCTGGTGCCAGGAGATACTACAACTTCCAAATGTTCCAAACTTCAATGAAAGCAGTCCGCACTAAGACAATTAAAAACATAACACTGAAAAAGTCTTCATAACTACAGAATCATAAATATAGGTTCAATCTAAAGGTTATCACATGTGAGATTGTACTTTAACTCAATAGTGTAACCCACAATTCTTATTTAATGACAAGAATGACATTTATTGTCATTACTTTGAATACAGAAACCAAAAATATTCACTTAATCCTGAAGTTAGACAAAATGTCACTTTTAAAGTTATACCTTTGGTAAAGCTTTTGTTTTTCAATTGTAGTAATTGGCTGAGGGGTATGTTCTATTATTACATGGTCATTAGGAACTTTTTATTATTTTTTTCCTAGGTCACAAGAACATTTCTTTTTAAACCCTTGCATGTTAAAGCTTTAAAAGGTTGTTCAGCTATATATCAGTTGTCCTCTTTTGTAAAATTAAATGGGACATCATGACTGAAAAGCACAGATTTGACTTCCCTTAAGCTGCCCTAGATTGGTTTGGGTTTTAAGACTGACAGGGTCCTATTAACTTTTGCTATGTACTTTCCCTTTTAATTTTGAAATCACTTCTATTTGAAGTAAAGTTGAATCCATATGTTTTTGATTCATTAACACTCAATTCATTAGCATCCTCTTTCGAGAGTGCTATTTGGTAACCTTTTCATCTTTTTTATATGCTATTTTCTTCAGACACAGGAAATCAGGTTTTTTTTTCCTCAAGAGTAAACAAACTCAACCTCCAAAAGGTCTGAGTTTTGTTTGTAGTTCACTTAGAATAGCTTTTGCCATGACTCCTCCTGTCTCCTCTGCCTTTCTGCATGTGGATTTTAAAACTCAGTTCTATTTATAATTAACACAAACGTAAAATACAGTGCTTTATTATTAACAGAATTTTCATACTACCTTTCCCTTATTCCTTTCCATTTTCAAAGAGCTAACTACTAGCATATTAATGAGCAAGTCATTAATGATAGTTATTTAATTGCCATCTAATTATTTATTCCTATCAATAATGCAGGAGCTACTTATCTTTTAATAATTACATAGTGGGAAATGAAATTTAATGTAAAGCATTAAACAATGTCCTTCTTTTTTTGAAACACGATGTACTTTAATAAGAGGGATGAAAGTCAAACACTTTAAAATTTCTTACTGCAGTATCAAATAGTCATGTCCCCTTATGGATCTTGAATTATTTGTGATTTAGCTGAATGGAAATTAATCTCTAATTGTAAGGCTTTGTAAAAATGTGATGATTTGTCAGTATTTTTTTCTTTAAATTTCTTTTGTTGTGGATGTTTCTACTTTTTAAATGGTAACAAGGATGAGAAAAGATTGTTCTATAGAAATCTACTAATCAAATCCCTATTAAAAGAAAACACTTCCCTGACTTTTAATTTTCACCCTTCTTAAGTATATATGAAACAAAGAATATAGAGGGATGAATTGTATGAATGATGTGAAATTGGGCTAGGTACAAAGATCAAAGCAGGATTTGACACTGAAAAATATATGCTGAACAATCAATCAATAAATAGATATGCAGAAAAAGAAAGAAAAAGACAAGTGAAATAAGGAAAGGAATAGGAATAGGACAACTCTGTGTTCCTAATCCCTTATTACTATAAATAACTTATTATTACCTTTCGTAAGACCCTCTCTTCACCAATGTCCCAGTTTCTCCTTATGATTCTCATTCATTATTTCATATGGAATACCTAATTCATTTTAATCCCAAGTCTGTTTATGTTTAGAAACCCACCAATTTCCTCATGTCTTGTCCCTTTTTCTGATGCAGTATAATACAATCCAACAAGCATTTATTAAGCACATATTATAAGTAAGGTATTAGATCTGTGGTTCTCAACCTTCCTAATGTTGCGACCCTTTAATACAGTCCCTCATGTTGTGGTGACCTCCAATCATAAAATTATTTTTGTTGCTACTTCATAACTATAATTTTGCTACTGTTATGAATCTATCTGATACGAAGGATGCATTTTCATTGTTACAAACCCACAGGTTGAGAACCGCTGTATTAGACTAACCATAAAGATGCAAAGACAGAACAATACAAAAACTTATCTTCCCTCAAGGAACTTGCATGGGGGAAAAGAAGGAAAGAGAATAAAACACTTAAATTAACACTAACATACGTGTAATACAAATGAGAGGAATCAGAAAAACAAAATCTAGTCAGCTGTTTTGTATACCATAAACCTTAAAAAAAAAAGGTGAAAGACTTGAGTGGTAATGAGAGATTATATCCTAAGTATTGATGACAGCCTTTGCAAAGACTGAAGCGAGAGAGGAAATCCTACTTGTGGAAGATAGCAAGTAAGTCAGTTCAACTAGACATAGAGTAAATAAAGGGAAATAAAGTGAAATAAGCTTTGAAAGTTAGCTGTATTCAGTTCATATTGGATTTTTATATCTGAGTTGAGAAGAATGTATTCTCTACTAAAAACAATAGGGAGCCACTAAAAATTCTTGAAAAAGAAATTGGTATAGTCAGACTCACACTTTAGGCAAAGTATTTCAGCAGTTTGGTAGAGAATTGATTGAAGAAGGAAAAACTGTAACTAAAAATTTAATTAGAAGACTATTATAAAAATTAGTCAACCAGTCAATAAATCAAACTGCCACTCAAAAGTCAGTTGGAGAAAGACTTGATACTGGTGAACTGTGGATTGCCCAGGATAAGAGAAGACCCAGAAACTTGGAGATGCAGCCTCCAAGTAAACCACAATCAGAGGAGAGGGAGTCAGAAATGAGAAATAATGAATATAATGATTGGGGAGACACTGAAAATAAAGAATATTTCAGCTAGCACAAATACCAAGAAAACTCTAAGTTCATTATAAGCAGGTAAATCAACAGGAAAAAAAATAACAGAAGAAAATGTGGTCTCCAAAACTAGTAAATGAGTTCAAGCACTTATGCATAAATACTTTTAAAAAATGATCAAACATTTGGGAGACAGAGGACCCTGTGGAATTTGAGGAGAATATGTAACCATAGCATACTCTTCCTGAGAGACATATGAGGGAAATGTGATTAATAAGAGAATTTATATCCTGAACAACAAAAATAATCAGCAAAATAGAAAAAAAACCACCTTGATTCTGCAATGACACACCTGACTAAAGAAATGAAAGGGAGGGGTGGCTAGGTGGCAGAGTGAATGGAGTCAGGAGGACCTAAGTTCAAATCCAGCCTCAGACACTTGACAAAAAACTAGCCATGTGATTTTGGGCAAGTTACTTAATCCCAAATGCCCTCCAAAAAAAAAATGAAAGGGAGATCAACAGATTGGGAATGCAAATGCTTAATAGGGAAAGACAATCCAGAAGAAGAGAAACAAACAAAAAAGATCATTTAAAGAAAATATGCTCACTATGCACCCCCCCAAAAAAGAAAGAAAAAAATATGAATACAGAAGAGAGGTTGCATAAAGTCTACTAAAGGAACATAGAGGTCCCCCTCCCCAGAAGAACATAACAATATAAAATACCTTAACATCATAATGAAGAAAATAATAGAAGAGACCTGCCAAGAACTTCTGAACATGGAAAATGAAATTTCAATTGAAAGAATTCACACAATCTCCAGAGGGAAAACAAAAAAAAACATGCCTCCCCCCCAAAAAAAAGAATACAAGAATACAAACTTTAAGATATATAGTGGTTACATCTAACAATTCAGTTCAGAAACAGCAAGTTCTATAAGCCTTCAGGAGAAAGACCTTCAAACACAAAGAAAAGGACATTTGAATAATGAAAAATTTTTCTACACCCACTAGAAAAGGAGGAATGAATGGAATAATGTGTTCCAAAGTGCAATGGAGCTCAGGATACAGTACAGGCTGACCTTTCCTACAAGTTTGAACTTAACCATATTGAAAAAAATATGAACATTCAATAATAAAGAGGAGTTTCAAACAGTGGTGAAAGAACAACTAAAACAAGAGCTTATTTGCTCCTCAAACATCCCAAACAACAAAAATCCTAGAAAAAAGATGAATAAAGGCCAAAAGCAATAGCAACAGAGTTATAACAGGAAAAAACTAGCATGAAATTTCTTTCTAAAATACACAAGGAGACAGTGACTGGGGAAATCTGGAAGAGGTAACAACAAAGGGGTGGAGAAGTGGTATGATGGACAGAACCTGGCAATACACTATCTAGGTCTGAAACATCTTTTGTGGAATTACATTACAACATTGGGGGTACATAAAAGGGGAGAGGACAACAGGTATAGGAGAGTAGTAAGAGATTCACTGGGATCAAATAAAATACCAGCAATGAGGGAAAGGTGATCTAAGTGGCCACACAAGAAGAGTTTACTGGGCAGTAGGTGAGGAGGAAGGAGGAATATTGGAAAGGAGAGGAAAGGAAGGAGTCTTATTTTGGAGGGGTAAGGAAATTCCCCTGATGACTGCTCCTGTAAGTTAAGAGAGATGGTCTATGAAAGGATATAAAGTCCTTACAGTGGATGAGGCCTGGAAGATCTGGTACTTAAAAATCTCCTTGTCCCGAAAGGTGACATAGGTTGGAGCCCAATGGAAAAATTTTGTACCTGAAGGACAGGAAGAGGAAGAAGGATTTCCAGGGAAATATGTCAACAAGAGATTGTTTGAATCTGTGGGGGAAGCAGGGAAGGGAGAAGGATAGGGAAAGTTCCCTACCATGGGAAAATGTCCTTTCTGATACCAGCAAGAACAGGCATTATTAGAAAGTGAGGTACAATGACTACATAGGGTAAGCCTTACAAGACAGTAACAGAAAGCTCCTAGAGAGTAGAATCTAGAATGGGCTCACCATGGAATCTTTGATTACATGAAGAATATAGAGAAAAGAGAGAGATCAGATGATTATATAGATCATGAATCAAAGAATGAACATCTAGTGTAAAGAGAGAGATAGATAATGAAGGCAGTGAAATAAATCCTTTTTTGAAAAGGCAATAAATTTAAACTAAAAAATCTAATGAAAAGAACTAGTTAAAAGAGGAGCAATGAAGGAGGGATCTACTTAACTAAGAGGGAAAAAAGATATATGACAAAAGCAGGAGAGGTTTCATTCAAAGTCAATTATCAAAGGCACAAGTAGACAATCTGGCCCTGGTGAGGAGAAGGGTTACTCTTTATCAAACATGGAGCAAAGGAGAAAATGTGAATGGATTGTTGAGGAATTTAGAAATGTGGATCTCTGCTAAGAGAAAGCAGGGTGAGCTGGTAGAGTAAACTTAAAGGAAGAGAAAAAGGTTCACAATATTGGCAATAGGGAGGGTGATGGAGTTAATTGGAGAAGAGTCAAAGGACCCTTTTAGGTAGCAGTGGCTTTTCCAGTAATATTCATCAGTGTTCCTATAGAGACTCTATGGTTAGTCATTTCAACTCAACTTGCTTAGATTATTTCATTTTATGAAACTTGCTCTCCTTTATAATTCCCTTTCTCAATTGATCTCATATATACTCATACTCCTTATATCCATAAAATTACTTCGAACCCTAATGACTAGTCTCAATATGAATTCAGAGTATCATACCTGCGTTAGGGATTCGAGTCTGCAGTTGTAATGAGCAAGTTTCTTATTGGTATTCTGTCATTTATCCCTTGAACATGTGCTACATTTTCTTATCGTTTCCATCCTTTGCACATCCCATCTCCTGCACTTGTAGATACCTTCTTTCCTACTCTATGAATTCCAAAACTTATTTCTACTCAGAATAGTCACTATGGGAGAGGAAACAAGGAGTATTTCTGTTTCTTTTTCTTTTTCCTTCTCATACAGAAGGGAAGTTGAAGAATGTAAATGCTTTTTAATTGAAAAGAACATCAGTAAAGCTGCCATTTAAAACAAGCAAAAGTACAATTGGTGTGATGATGTGTAAAGCCTGTGGAAATGGGAAAGGGAACTTGATCAACCCTTCAGTACATGCTTCTTACTTGATGATATGGAAATGATGACTGGCTATGTTTTTTTTTTCCTTTCTCAAGTTTTCCCCTTTCCAATAAGAAATGCTCTTTGGTTTCCCTTTACAAATGCCAACAATAACAATTGTGGTTTTAACCTCTCTTAAGTCCTAAAATACAATTAAGCCACTGCGACCATTCCTGCTGTACATTTGATGGGAGGGAGGACCCTATGCTGGGCTCCTGGTGGCATGGCTGTCTCCATTTAGTTCTTGTTTTCCAAATGGTTCTTTGGCTTATACTGCTGCAAACTGCTGAGAGGTTTCTTGTTTTTACTCAACAGACCTTTGGTGGGTCAGTTTGATGCTCATCTGGCTTCTTATATTGAATATCCAGCTCTTTTTTAACCCTACAATTGGTGGAAAGAATGTTTATGCTTATATTCTGCACACTTCATTATACTTCTCGTGTTTTTTATATGTTTCTTTGACCTACTTGAGAAATGAAAGCCACATTATTTTTTTTCTGTTCAAAGATACTATTTCCCTAAGACTGCTTGCTTGTCTTGTTAATGGTATAAATTTGGTGTGACTTATGAATTTTTGGAGCAAATGATCAGTGTCATAAAACTGTACAATAATAATGATAGTATTTACATAATTTTAATATTTGTAATAATTCTTTATAATTATTAATTCATTATCCTTATAATAACCCTGATAAATAAGGTGCTATTATAATCCTTTTTACAGACGAGGAAATGGAAGGAGGCAGAGATTAAATTACTTTCTCAGGGTCATACAACTGGCATCTGAGGCTGCATGTGAACTCAGCCTTCCTGATTCCAGATCCAGTACTCTACTCATTGTACCACTTAGCCACGTCTCAAATAACATATTCCTTGAAACCAATCTGTCATTTTCTTCCCTTAAAAATTGAAATCTTTTGTTTTACATCACTTACTATTTTCTAGTTTATTTTTCCTCATCTCCATCTTCATGTGGAAGAACTATCCTTGAAGAAGAAAGAAGAAAAAATCTTTCAAACACGTTTGTCATTGTTGAGTCATTTTTCAGTCCTGGAGTAGTTTTTCATTTTCTTCTCCAGCTAGTTTTACAGATGAGGAAACAGAGTTAAGTGACTTGACTAGGATCACGCACCTAGAAAGTGTCAGAGTCCAGGGTGATGAGTCTCCCTGACTCCAGGCTAAGCACTCTATACACTGGACTACCTAGCTTCCCCACTTCAAAATTTTGTGCAAAAGTAATCATACTTTCTCTATACAGTCTTATACTTTTGTCTTTACCAGGCAATTATCAGTACAGGAAATTGGCAAAGAAACTCAGGTTGATTTGCCCATCTATGTCTCTCTATAACAGATATGAAAAAAAAAAACCTCAATTCAGAAGCAAAGGGATGGAGCTCCACTATTTTGCTTAATTTTCACTGGCCTATCTCTATAACTAAGGGACTTTCTCCACCCCACCCCCCCAACTAATCTTTAAAAATCTCCAAACATTTATTAAGATGCTGTTACTTGTAGGATTCTAGGCAGTTAAGTAGCACAATTGATAATGCTCCAGGCTTGGAGTCAGGAAGACTTGTGTTTAAATATGGTCTATTTTTTAAAATGAGCTGGAGAAAGAAATGACAAATTACTCCACTGCCATTGCCAAAAAACAAATGAACACATACACACATACAAAAACACACACACACACATGCACACAAATATGGTCATGATGAATTGGACACAGGTGAAACAACTGATCAACAAAAATCTATAGGAACTTCTGACATCTGCTAGGGATAACAAATTGGGACATGACATGGTCCTTAATGTTAGGGAATGTTTTTATTTGAAGAACTCTTTTCTCCATTATACCCTAATGTTACTCCAATTCATTTGAATGCCACTATTTGCACCTTCTAGTTAAAATGCCTTCTCCTCAAATACCCTTCAACTTTGCTTCTATCTTCTAAGATCGGAAGGGTAATCGATGCATGCCAAAAGTGTGAACGGGTCTAAGCCACATAATACCATATCATGTAGGCCCAGGCCATGAATTTTAGGAGACAACCCACTAGTTTGTATCTTCTTATTACTCCCAGAAGAAGAGTCAGATTGGAGATCATTCCTAGGGAAGCAGCTTGACAGAACAAGGCTGGTGTTACACAGTGAGATCCATTTTCTTAGATATTAGTACATGCCTCTGACAAGGGTTATGTCATTAAATGTTTAACTACTGAAGATGGTGGC